>CM053037.1:172435137-172807400 GCA_028564925.1 Lithobates sylvaticus | reverse complement strand
CTGGAATGGCCTACAAGACCATCAGCAAGAAGCTGAAGGAGACAAATGTTGGAGTGTTTTTTCGCAAATGGAAGCAAAAAAAAAAATTAAAAATCAACTGCTCTCCATCTGGAGCTCCATGCAAGATTTTGCCTCATGGGGTAAGGATGATCACTTTTCTCATGATCATGGGAAAAGTGAGGGATCAGGCCAGAACTACATGGGAGGAACTTGTGAATGGTCTCAAGGCAGTTGGGACCACAGATAGAAATCCTGCAGCATCCGCAAGGTCCCCCTCCTCAAGAAGGCACATGTAAAGGCCCATCTGAAGTTTGCCAATAAACATCTAAATGATTCAGAGGAGGATTGGGAGAAAGTGCTGTGGTCAGATGAGACCAAAATTGAGCTCTTTGGCATTAACTTGATTCACCATGTTGGGAGAAGAAAAATGCTGACTATGATCCTAAGAACACCATCCCTAAAGTCCAAGCACGGAGGTGGAAATATTATGCTTTGGGGCGGTTTAGCAGAGCTAAAGGTACAGGAAGACTGTGCCGCATTAAGGGGCCAATGGATGGGGCCATGTATTGTAAAATCTTGGATGAGAACCTTCTTCCCTCAGCCAGCACATTAAAGATGGGCCGTGGATGGGTCTTCCAGCATGACAATGACCCAAAACTTACCACCAAGGCAACAAAGGAGTAAGTAGCTCAAGAAGAAGCACATTAAGGTCATGGAGTGGCCTAGCCTAAATTTATTGAGGGAGCTGAAACTTCGAGTTGCCAAGTGACAGCCAAGAAACCTTAAGGATTTAGAGAAGATCTGTAAAGAATAGAGGACAAAATCCCTCCTGAGATGTGTGCAAACCTGATAACCAACTACGAAATGCCATACCTCTGTGCTTGCCAAAAAGAGTTTCTCTACCAAGTATGAAGTCATGTTTGCTTGGGGATCAAATACCTATTTTACTCACTGAACTGAAACTTAATTTATATCATTTGTATCATGTGTTTTCTGGATTTTTGGTTGATATTCTGTCTCTCTCATTTAAAACAAAAAACTCCTCATAGCGCAATACTGTAAAGCTTGCAATATTTATTAAAAGAACAAGTATACATAGTTTAATCAAACAATCCCATAAACCCAATCATATACCCACAGTTGATCCAGAGGAAGGCGAAAAACCCCAGCAAAGCATGATCCAATTTTGCTACAGCAGGGGAAAAAAATCCTTCCTGACCCCCGAGAGGCAATCGGATTTCCCTGGATCAACTTTACCTATAAATGTTAGTACCCATTTATATTGTGTGCATTTAGGAAAGAATCCAGGCTTTTCAGAACCACCTCTGGAGGGAGTCTACTCCACATTTTCACAGCTCTTACTGTGAAGAAACCTTTCCGTATTTGGAGATGAAATCTCTTTTCCTCTAGGTGTAAAGTGTGCCCCCTTGTCCTTTGTGTTAACCGTAAAGTTAATGACTCAACACCAAGTTCACTATCCCCTTATATATTTGTACATGTTGATCATATCCCTCCTTAATCTCCTCTTCTCAAGACAGAATAAATTCTCTCTTTCCTCATAGCTGACCTCCTCCATGACTCTTAATCGGTTTGGTTGCCCTTCTCTGCACTTTCTCCAGTTCCCTGATATCCTTTTTGAGAACTGGTGCCCAAAACTGAACTGCATATTACAGATGAGGTCTTACTAATGATTTGTACAGTGGAAAAATGATCTCTCTCTCCCCCAAGTCCATACCTCTCCTAATACAAGAAAGGACTTTGCTTGCTTTGGAAATTGCATGTTATTATTGCGCTTATGATCTACCAAAACTCCCAGATCCTTCTCCACTATGGATTACCCCAGTTGTACTCCCCCTAGTATGTATGAAGCATTCATATTCTTAGCCCCCAAGTGCATAACTTTACATTTATCAACATTAAACCTCATCTGCCACATAGTCAGTCAGACAGAGCATTAATGTCGGCTTGTAAATTGGAAACATCCTGTAAGGACTTTATTCCACTGCATAGTTTGGTGTCATCTGCAAAGACTGAAATGGTACTTTTAATCCCAGATTAGACCCAATATCATTTATAAAGATATTAAAAAGTAAGGGTCCCAGCACTGAACCTTGGGGTACACCACTGATAACCTTAGACCATTCAGAGTAAGAATCATTAACCACTACTCTCTGAATTCTGTCTTTTAGACAGTTTTCTATCCATTAACAAACTGATATTTCCAAGCCTGTAGATTACCTCACACATGAGCCGTGTGTGGGGAACTGTGTCCAACGCTTTTGCAAAATCCAAGTATACCACGTCCACCGCCACCCCTCTGTCCAAGGTTTTACTTACCTCTTCATAAAAATAAATCAGATTTGTTTGACAACTTCTGTCATTCATGAACCCATGCTGTCTGTTGCTTAAAATATTTTCTTTCCGGCAAGAACTCATCAATGTGGTCTTTTATTAAACTCTCCAGTATCTTACCAACTATAGAAGTTAAACTAACAGGTCGATAGTTACTTGGTAAAGACTTTGTTCCCTTTTTAAATATAGGCACCACATTGGTCCTACGCCAATCCAGTGGTACCATTCCCGTCATTGAGTCTCTAAAATTTAGAAACAATGGATTTGCAATACGTATAGATCAAAAATTGTAGCGCTAATGTATGTGCAAAAGTGTGTATGTCACAACACTCAGGAAAAAACAATGCGTGAACTGTATAACTAAAATTGACTCCAGATTAAACAGAGTGCTAAAGTCCATATAGTAATAACATTGCAGTGAAAGTCCTTCTGATCCACTCAATGAAGGCAGATAAAAGTGTATACTTGACTGATGTCAGAATAGAGCGTGGGTACGCTTACCGGAAGTGTTGGATGTGACTACCATACGGCATACACATCAGACAGGCATAAAGATGGAAGGTCTTGCATCTATGGGAAGCCGCCGAGAACTGGAACTCCAACAATTTTCGGTGTTGTGTACTGGATCGGTCCGCAGAGTGGGTGTGCTCAGCATGCAATCATCCGATGGTCACAGAAATGATGATGGAGACCGGGGAAGGGAATATGCATGTGAACATGAAAAAATAAAATAAAAATCTCGAGACAATATAAAAATTTTGGCAATATGAGGGGCGTAGGATAGCTGGGCCAGCTATCCTACGCCCCTCATATTGCCAAAATTTTTATATTGTCTCGAGATTTTTATTTTATTTTTTCATGTTCACATGCATATGTGAATAAATTGTTGCTTTTTGACCTGCACCATTGGAGTGGTCTCCCTTTTTTATTCCCTTCCCCGGTCTCCATCATCATTTCTGTGACCATCGGATGATTGCATGCTGAGCACACCCACTCTGCGGACCGATCCAGTACACAACACCGAAAATTGTTGGAGTTCCAGTTCTCGGCGGCTTCCCATAGATGCAAGACCTTCCATCTTTATGCCTGTCTGATGTGTATGCCGTATGGTAGTCACATCCAACACTTCCGGTAAGCGTACCCACGCTCTATTCTGACATCAGTCAAGTATACACTTTTATCTGCCTTCATTGAGTGGATCAGAAGGACTTTCACTGCAATGTTATTACTATATGGACTTTAGCACTCTGTTTAATCTGGAGTCAATTTTAGTTATACAGTTCACGCATTGTTTTTTCCTGAGTGTTGTGACATACACACTTTTGCACATACATTAGCGCTACAATTTTTGATCTATACGTATTCCGACTTTGTTTGTTTTGTTTGTTGGCAGCTTTTGCATGGCTCTAATAGATTAGCGCGGTTTTTTCCCATTCACTTCAATGGATTTGCAATGACAGAGCTCAATTCTTTTAGGATCCATGGTTGGATGCTATCTGGTCCAGGTGCTTTATCGACCTTTAGTCTGTCTAAATATTTCTGGACCATATCACTTTGAGCCATTGTGGATAATTCTGGGCTGTGTCAATACCATCCCCATTATGGACTTGAGCTGCCCCATGCTCCTTTGTATACACAAAGCTGAAGAATGTATTTAATGAATTTGCCTTTTCTTTGTCCCCAGTCACCCACTCTAGATTATTTTGTAAAGGGCCTACATGCTCAGACCTGACTTTTTTACTATTAATATATTTGAAGAATTTTTGGGGGTTTGTCCTACTAGCTTTTGCAATTTGACGTTCGTTTTGAATTTTTGCGTCCTTGATTTCCTTTTTACATATTCTGTTATATTCTTTGTAACATTTAAACGACAATAGTGTTCCTTCATTTTTATATTTTTTAAAAGCTCTTTTCTTATTGTTTATAGCTTTTTTAACTTTGGCCGTGAGCCACATAGGTTTTATTTTTATCCTTTTAAACTTATTGCCCATGGGAATATACTTTGCAGTGAGTTCACAAACAGTCTTTTTGAAGAATTTCCATTTCTGTTCTGTGTTTATCAATGCCAATATTCCCTCACAGTCTAAGTCCTGGAAAGCAGCCCTCATCCTTGGAAAATTAGCTTTCTTAAATGTAGGTGTTTTTATCTTTGCCATATGTGTTTTTATGCTTACAGCTAACATCAAATTAAATCATGTTATGGACACTACTACCCAGAGGTTTCTTTATATGAACATTAGTAATAAGCTCTGCATGGTTTGAGATTAAAAGGTCCAACAGAGCATCATTCCTAGTTGGGGCCTCAATAAACTGGACCATAAAATTGTCCTGTAATAGGTTTATAAATTTTTGCCTTTTAACTGATCCAGCAGTGCCATTACTCCAATCAATTTCCGGGTAGTTAACCACTTGACCACTGGGCACTTAAAACCCCTTCCTAACCAGACCAATTTTCAGCTTTCAGTGCTCTCACATTTTGATTAACAATTACTTAGTCATACAACACTGTACCTATATGACATTTTTGTCCTTTTTTCCCACAAATAGAGCTTTCTTTTGGTGGTATTTAATCACTGCTGAGTTTTTTATTTTTTGCGCTATAAAAGAAAAAAGACCAAAAATTATTTTTTCTTTTTTTTATTCGATTCGGTTATAAAATTTTGCAAATTAGTAATTTTTCTTCCAACATTTATACTACTACATATCTTTGGTAAAAATAAGTACACATTGGTGTATATTATTTGGTCTTTGTGAAAGTTATAGAGTCCACAAGCTATGGTGCCAATATCTGAAAATTGATCACACCTGAAGTACTGACGGCCTATCTCATTTCTTGAGATCCTAACATGCCAGAAAAGTACAAATACCCCCAAATGACCCCTTTTTGGAAAGAAGACATTCCAATGTATTTAGAAAGATGCATGGTGAGGTTTTTTAAGTTTTAATTTTTTCCCACAATTCTTTGCAAAATCAAGATTTATTTTTTTCTTTTTCACAAAATTGTCATATTAGCACGTTATTTCTCACACACAGCATATGCATACCACAAATGACACCCCAAAACACATTCTGCTATTACTCCCGAGTACGGCGATACCACGTGTGAGACTTTTACACAGCATGGCCACATACAGAGGCCCAGCATGCAGGGAGCACCTGCAGGCGTTCTGGAGCACCCAGGCCAATTCTGACATTTCTCTCCTACATAATAAAATCATAATTTATTTGCTAGAAAATTACATAAAACCCCAAAACATTATAAATGTTTTTTTAGCAAAGACCCTAGAGAATACAATGGTGGTCGTTGCACGGTATTTGCACTGCAATTTTTCAAACGCTTTTTTATTTGGAAAAATACTGTTTTGTGCTTTAAAAAAAACAAAACAGTAAAGTTAGCCCAATGTTTTTGCATAATGATGAAGTTACGCCGAGTAAATAAATACCTAACATGTCACCCTTCAAAATTGCACACACTCATGGAATGGCGCCAAACATCGCTCCAACGTTCGCAGCGATACCTCACATGTGTGGTTTGAACACCGTTTTCATATGTGGGTGGGACTTCTGTATGTGTTCGCTTCTGCATGCTTATTGTTCATTTTACTTTATTTTAGTTTGACACTTTCCCCAAAAATAATTTTTTTGATCACTTTTATTACCATTACAAGGAATGTAAACATCCCTTGTATTAGGAATCGAGTCGGTAGAAACACCGGAGGGCGGCGGGAGGGGGGATGTTTCCTCTCGCCTCCCGTAAGAACGATCAAGCAGTGGAACAGCCGCTATGATCATTCTTATGGTGTAGAGAATCGCCGGCTGAAAAAGCTGATATCTGAATGATGCCTGTAGCTGCAGGCATCATTCAGATATTCCCGCACAAAGTCAAGGACGTCATATGACGGCGGGCGGGAAGTGGTTAAAATGCATTTTTTGTTAACACAGAGTTGCCCATTTATACAATATTTCTAACACATAGCATGTACATCCCAAAAATTACACCCCAAAATAGATTCTCCTACTCTTCCCGAGTATGGCGATACCACATGTGTGAGACTTCCACAGCCTGGCCGAGTACGGCTGAGCATGGCCGAGCATGGCTGGGTACAGGCTGGGTATTGCAGAGCATGGCTGGGTATTACCGAGTATTTCAGAGTATGGCTGGCTATTTCAGAGTATGGCTGGCTATTTCAGAGTATGGCTGGCTATTTCAGAGTATGGCTGGCTATTTCAGAGTATGGCTGGCTATTTCAGAGTATGGCTGGCTATTTCAGAGTATGGCTGGCTATTTCAGAGTATGGCTGGCTATTGCAGAGTATGGCTGGCTATTGCAGAGTATGGCTGGCTATTGCAGAGTATGGCTGGCTATTGCAGAGTATGGCTGGCTATTGCAGAGTATGGCTGGCTATTGCAGAGTATGGCTGGCTATTGCAGAGTATGGCTGGCTATTGCAGAGTATGGCTGGCTATTGCAGAGTATGGCTGGCTATTGCAGAGTATTGGCAGGGTATGGCAGAGTATTGGCAGGGTATGGCAGAATATTGCAGAGTATGGAGAGGTGGCTGAGCATGGATGGATGTATCCATGGATGTGACTACAATTGTCACAGAGCAGCGCTGTGGGCACTACAGATCCAGTTCATAGCACTGCTGCCATCCGATCTCTCCCTCTCCACTGCACAGATGAGGGGAAAGAGGAACCGGCGTCATGACATGTTTACAAGTGATCACTCCGTCATTTGACCGAGCGATCACGTGGTAAATGGCCGCGATCAGCAGCCGTTTACCATGATCCGTGATGCGCCGGGTCCTGTGGACCAGGCGGTCACGGATGTTCTCGAGTGCGTGCCCCAGGGGGCGCGCAAGAGCGGGATTCTGGAAAGGGCAATCTGCTCACATCTGTCACAGCAGTAACCATCCTGGAGCACCAATTTTGCATACATGTGTGCACTGAGCAAAACCTTCAACCCTGCTAGCATTCATTTCCCAGTTACAATATAATTACTTATAGGAAGTTTAAGATGTTACTAACAGGTTAGAAGACTCCTGTTTTCAACTCCTGGTTATTAACTCTCCACATTAGTTCCAAATTCCATTTATGTTCACAAAATCCAGATGCAAGCCAGCATTAGCAGGGAGCCAGCGCACTTACATTTAAACAAGTAGTGCACTTACATTTAAAACTACATAGTTGCCCTTTTTAACATATGTCATTAAAAATAGGTCTGTTTACCAAAACCAAGATGGCGGAACCTCGGTCGCGCATGCGCAGCAGCGTGTGGACATAGCTCGAACCAGCGCGTTTCGTCAGAAATGGTGTCACTTTTGACAAAACACGTCGGACCGAGCTTTGATAGCAGGCTACTGCACATGCGCAACCAATGTTCCGCCATTTTGGTTTTTGGAAACAGATCTGTTTTTAATGACATGTTTAAAAGTGCAACTTTGTCATTTTAAACGTAAGTGCACTACTTGTGCAAGCTTTACAGTATTGCGCTATGAGGAGTTTTTTGTTTTACATATACCCTGCTGATTGAGTCTATACGAGGTATACTGAGGCAACTTCCATGATTGGTGGTCCACTCTACTTGGATGTAGTTTGTTTGGAACCATGCCTAATGCTGTCTAAGCTATGGAGATTGAGTTTAAAGCCTAAACCACATGCATTTCGATCTCCCCGAGTAAGGGGGAACGCTGGTTCTCTGGTAAGTCTCCAGTGTGATCTTAATGTGGGTGTCACCGTTGGTCTATCGGTATTCTTTCTGAGCACAGATTTCTTTCTGGGACTTTTTCTTCTTTTTAATGGACTATTTTTGATCCACAATATGTTTTGATGCACATATTCACATTTTCATCTGTTAATGCAATTTATGTAAACAGTGTATATATGCTTAGTGCCACCCTTTGATTTTTCCTTATTATTTGCCTAGTGTCAAGGTTGTAGTGTTTGGCTGCTGCTTTAGATTTCTAAGCGCAGAATACCTTTTTATTTTATAACGGTTATGTCTGCTGCTGGATGGAAGGACATTTTCAGAGGCTTTTTGTACACAGTGTACAAAAGTCCCCGTTATTTGCCATGGTTACATGGTGGCAACAAATGAACCTTTTGGCAATATTAGAAAATCAGGTGAGTGGGGACTGAAAGGGAAAGGTCACTTTTAATAGCAGAAACATTGACAATAGCTTGCCTTGAAATAATTCATTTTATCGATTCTTTAAAAAAACGTACATTTCTGTAACTATGATGCATTCGAAGCTGAAAAGTGAAGATCTCTTAACCGGTTCCCGACAGGCGCACGCTGATGTATGTCGGCAGAATGGCACGGACAGGCATAAGGGCGTATATATAAGTCCCTTTTAAAATGCCGCCGTGCCATCGGGAGCGAGCGGCACGCTCCCGCACCGGTCGGGACCCCCGTGAGGCCGGTCGCGTGTCCCGGGTCTCACGGGAAGGCTGAATGGGGAGATGCGGAAATAAACAGCATCTCCCCGTTCTGCCTAGCAACTAGTGACGCCGATCTCTGCTCCCTGTGATTGGAGCAGAGATCAGCATTCACTAGCTGACAGCCACGCCCCCCCCACAGTAAGAAACACACCCCTAGGCATACTTAACCCCTACACTGCCACCTAGTGGTTAACCCCTTCACTGCCAGTGTTATTTATACAGGAATCAATGCATTTAAATAGCATTGATTGCTGTATAAATGACAATGGTCCCAAAAATGTGTCAAAAATGTCCGATGTGTCCGCCATAATGTCGCAGTCACAATAAAAATCGTTGATCACCGCCATTACTAATAAAAAATTATTAATAAAAATGCTATAAAAGTATCCCCAATCTTGTAAATGCTATAACTTCTGCGCAAACCAATCAATAATCGCTTGCGATTTTTTTTTACCAAAAATATGTAGGAGAATATGTATCGGCCTAAACTGAGGAAAAAAAAAATGTTTTTTTTATATATTTTTGGGGGATATTTATTATAGCAAAAAATAAAAAAGAATGTTTTTTTTTTCAAAATGTACGCTCTTTTTTGTTTATAGCGCAAAAAATGAAAACCGGAGGGGCGATCAAATACCACCAAAAGACAGCTCTATTTGTGGGAAAAAAAGGACGTCAATTTTGTTTGGGAGCCACGTCGCACGACCGAGCAATTGTCAGTTAAAGCGACGCAGTGCCGAATCGCAAAAAGGGGCCTGGTCCTTTGGCTGCAAATTGGGCCGGTCTGAAAGTGGTTAAAAATGACGGCTGATTACCGTTAGTCACCCAAAATAAATTTAAAAATGAATATTGTGCTTTCATTGACTTTATGTACAGCATTACATTTTCTTTTTTTTTTTGGTTCCTTTTTTTTGTCTCTAGCTTTACTTCAGGCAACATAATTCTAACTGCCACCCTCTCTTTAATAAACCTGGCCTGAAAAGATTAGCTTCACCAAACAAAGCAGAAACCTTTACAGACATAACTGAGACGAGACAGGAGACACTAGTTAGAATGCTATATAATATAATGCCTATATGTGCAAGTAACACCAGTGTGGCAGATTGTCCGTGACATAAACACCCTTATAAAAATAAGGTAGAGGGAACATCAGTCTCCTCCAGCAGTGAAGGGGTTGAAATCCCATTCAGAAGGCAACAGGAGAGGACAAAACATGGGAAGCATGCCTGATTACCAAGGAAGAGACGTGTGCTGCTGGCAATTATATGTAAGCTTGCAAAGGACTTCTCCCTGGGGTTAGTGTTGTTGAGTGCTGCTGATGAAACCAATACTGCCCTTACGGTGCTAAAGATACTACAGGGAAGCTTGCAAACTACAAACACAGGAAGTTAATGAGGCCAGAAAAATAAATAAGGGCTCTTCCTGATTTAGGATGTCTTAATAGGAGACTTCTCACTGGATCGGTGCCCTCCATGTTGTCGGAATCCCAAAATCTTTTGCCGGATGCAGTTGTCACTGACCTTTCAAGGGTCAGCCCACACAAAAGTGATATTTCACATTTTGTTGGCTACTGGAGGGTCAATGCAAGAACATCCTACAACTATCTAATGGTTCACACAGGACTTACAGAAGATGTAAACCCCAACCCTGAAAATCTCATATAATCTTTAACACGTTAATGTAGTTTTAGTAGTAAATTTTAGTCTTTCAAATTTGCAGCTTTCATTAAAATAATAGCTGGTGGTCCGGTCACGAAGGTCCTTGTTTACTTCTAGTTATAGGGTGACAATGCTTTGTTACGAACTCCCAGTTAGGCTTTATTGTTGTCCCCTGTCACATAAACTTCTGATCGCGACTACATTTTAACACACAGCCGCTGTCATACAGTCTAATGCCGCGTACACACGATCGGACTTTGACGGACTAGATCCAACAGTCTTTCCGACGAACTTTGCAGCGGAGGTCTGCCGGATTTTCAAGCGAACAGACTTGCCCACACACGATCACTCCAAAAATCCGATGGATTCGAACGGGATGACATACGACCAGACTAGAATATGGAAGTTCATAGCCAATAGCTGCCCTAGCGACGGTTTTCATCCGTCGGACTAGCACACAGACGACTGGATTTTTCGACCGGACTCGAGTCCGTCGGAAAGATTTGAAACTTGTTTTATTTCTAGGTCCGTCTGACTTTTGAGAAAGAAAAGTCTACTGGAGCCCACACACGATCAAATTGTCCGCCGGATTCCGGTCCGCCGGATTCCGGTTCGCCGGAAAGTCCGATCGTGTGTACGCAGCATTAGAATTGTGCAGGCAATGGTCCGTTACTGTCAGCTAGAGATGCACCGAAATTTCGGTGGCCGAAACAAATTGGCGGAAAATTGCTTCCTCTGCATTTTACTGAATGACACCAAAAACACGCAGAATTTTGCCGCGATTTTACTGTGCTTATGGTGAGCTTATCATAGGTTATGTGACTCAATAACCGCATCAAAAACATAACACAGGTGTGTTATTGATGCGTTCTTGCTGCATTTTTAGTGCATTTCAGCGGAGAGGTGCGTTTTTGGTGCTGTTTTTTTAACTGACCAGATTTTTACCACCACAACAAAAGCACAATGGACCAGTGTGAAGACATACATAGAATTTAAAGGGATGCAATTTTCTTGAGCTTTTCTTGCGCTAAAGGTGCCGATAATGGGCGACAATGAATTCACATTAATTTAAATTAATATTAACCAGTTCCCGACCGGCGCACACAGATTTACGTCGGCAGAATGGCACGGACAGGCAAATGGGCGTACAGGTACGTCCCTTAAAATTTGCCGCCGTGCCATCGCGTGTGCACCTCCGTGAGTCCGACCACGGGTCCCGCGGACTCTATCGCTGCGGGGATACCCGCGATCTTCTCACAGGAAGGAAGAGAGAAGGAGCCACCGCTCCAGGCCGGTCCTCCAGGGCTAATGCTTGTCTTCCAGTCAGAGAGACCCAGTTGCTGGCTAATACATACACCGGTAGAATGAAGCAGGAAAAACTCTGGATAGCGGCACTCAGAGAAGAGTTACTTTCTTGTGCTTTTTATTGCAAAAATCAAGATCACATCATATAATCCACAGCAAAAAGTGATACAATGATGCAAAAAGTGATACAATACAGTGCTTACTCATAGCTGGGGAGGAAGAACGAGGAGGAAGAACGGGGAGATGCTAAACAAGCATCTCCCCGTTCTGCCTAGCAATAGTGTCACTGATATCTGCTCCCTGTGATTGGAGCAGAGATCAGTGATGTGTAAAACACAGCCACGCCCCCCATAGTTGGAAACACCCCTAGGACACAGTTAACCCCTACACTGCCACCTCCTGGTTAACCCCTTCACTTCCAGGGCAATTTACACAGGAATCAGTGCATTTGTATAGCACTGATTGCTGTATAAATGACAATGGTCCCAAAAATGTCCAATGTGTCCGCCATAATGTCGCAGTCACAATAAAAATCGCTGATCGCCACCATTACTAGTAAAAAAAAAATATTAATAAAAATGCCATAGAAACAATCCCCTATTTTGTAAACGCTATAACTTTTGCGCAAACCAATCAATCGCTTATTGCGATTAGTTTTTTTACCAAAAATATGTAGAAGAATACGTATCGGCCTAAACTGAGGAAAAAAAATATTTTTTTTACATTTTTGGGGGATATTTATTATAGCAAAAGTTAAAAATAATGCGTTTTTTCCAAAATTGTCGGTCTTTTTTAGTTTATAGCGCAAAAAATAAAAACCGCAGGGGTGATCAAATACCAAAGCTCTATTTGTAGGAAAAAAATACGTCAATTTTATTTGGGAGCCACGTCGCACGACCACGCAATTGTCAGTTAAAGCGAAGCAGTGTCGAATCGCAAAAAGTGGTCTGGTCTTTGGCCAGCAAAATGGTCCGGTCTGAAAGTGGTTGATTAAAAAGTCAAACATAATACAATTCTATATAAATAAAAAATATATATTTTTTAAAAACTGTCATTTTCGGTTTCTGTTTTATGCAAAGTGCATCCTGCATTTTCGGTTTCGGCAGCAAAGTTTCCATTCGGTGCACATCTACTGTCAGCATTATATTTACCCCTAGAAATACCATGCAGCTGTCACTAGAGTACATGTTGGCAGAAAATGGTATTACAAAGGCTGCAGAAGCACTTTAATACAAAAAAAAAAAAAAAAATAAGTAAAAAAAAAAAACCTTTATTGTATTTAAAAATGTTTAAACTCTAACTCCAACCCAACTCTAAGCCCCCGGTCACACTGGTGTGGCTTGTCATGTGATTTGACACTTTCAAATCGCATGACAAGTCGCACCCTATTGCCTGCATTTGAAGTGGTGAAATCGGTGCAACTCCGACTCCATCCATTTTGAAAGTAATTTCTGCACTACTTTTTGCAAGTTCAGGTGCGACTTGCATAGACATCTGTGCATGAAATCACAGATATCTTCCAAGTAGTACCTGAAGTAGCACTGCTTTAAAATTGTGCTACTTCAAATGAAGTGGCACAATTTCAATGTCGCGATCAGTGTGTATCAGGGGGCTAACAAGAATTTTTCACTTTAAGCACTTCAGCTCTGGAAGGTTTACCCCCCCCCCCCCCCCCCCCCCCCCTCATGACCAGGCTATTTTTTGTGATTCGGTACTGCGTTACTTAAACTGACAATTGTGCGGTCGTGCGCCGCTGCACCCAAATAAAATTGATGTCAATTTTTTTCCCACAAATAGAGCTTTCTTTTGGTGGTTTTTGATCACCTCTGTGATTTTGATTTTTTACGCTATAAATAAAAGACCGACATTTAAAAAAAATATATATATATTTTTGACTTTCTGTTCTAAAACACGTGCAATAAAAAAATTAAAAAAATCGAATTTCTTCATCAAAGGCCAATGCATATTCTACATATTTTTGGTAAAAACAAAATAGCAATAAGCGTATATTGATTGGTTTGCGCAAAAGTTATAGCGTCTACAAACTAGGCATAGATTTATGGAATTTTTTTTTTTTTAACTAGTAATGGCAGCAATCAGTGATTTTTAGCGGGATTGCGGTGGACAAATCTAGTGCCGTGTATACACGACCAGTTTTCCTGTTGGAATAAAAGGTTTTTGCGATGGAATTCCGCTGAAACTGTCTTGTGTACACACGATCACAACAAAGTCCGACCGTCAAGAATGCGGTGACGTACAACACATACGACAGGACTAGAAAAAGGAAGTTCAATAGCCAGTAGCCAATAGCTTCCGTCTCGTACTTGCTTCAGAGAATGCGTCTTTTTGGCTACATAGGAACAGCATACAGACGAGCGGTTTTCCCGATAGAAATTGGTTCCGTCTGAAAAATTTAAAACATGTTCTCTTTCTAGGTCCGTCAGAATTTTCGATGTAAAAAGTCCGATGGGGCATACACAGGATCGGAATATACGATGCTATACGATGAAAGCTCCCGTCTGACTTTTTCTGTCGGACATTCCGCTCGTGTGTACACGGCATTAGTGACACCCTGGATCAGTGCTAAAAAAAATGCACCATCACTGTACTAATGACACTAGAAGAGAAGGGGTTAACTGTTTTACCTGGGAGTGTTTTCTAACTCTGTGTGGGGGATGCATTTACTGCGGAAAGGCAGAGATCCGTGATCCTGCTTAGCAGAAACACTGGCTCTGTCTTCCCTTCTCAAAGAACGGCAATCTGCCTTGTTTACATAGGCAGACTGCCATTCTGATGATCTCCAGAACGATCAGTGGGTCCGGGCGGACCCGCCGATTTGCTCCTGCTGTGTCCAATCACAGCAGGAGCGGGTCAAATCTGCTGTCAAATCTGTATAAACTGTATGCAGCATCATACATTATACAGTGCTTTATTCTGGAAACAGGATGGGATCGTCCGGTTCCATTCCCAGAACAAAGTCAAGTAAGGCTGAGTGCTGCTCAGCCATTCACAGGAAGCTTTGGATTTTGTGAAGCAATACAAGACTTCCTCTGGCTGAGGTGGACAGATGACATCATAATCTCCACATCATTCATTCATAGGAAGCCTTGCATTCATTTATAAAACCATAAATGTAAAATGATATGTCCATTGGAACTTCCTTGTCCAATTGGTGACAGTGCTGTTGGGCCGTTTCATTTTTAGCAATGAAATTACCACCAAACATTATATATTTTCTGAAATCGGAGGCCCTGGAGAATAAAATGGTGGCTGTTGGAATTGTTGATGTTACAGAATATTTTTGCAGCAGTTTATCAAATACAAAATTTATTAGGAAGAAAAAAAAAACACTAAAATTAATTTTAGTAAACGCAATATAATACCCAGTGTTTGTTAAAATATAAATGATGATGTTGTATTGAATAAATAGATGCCAAACAAGTCAAGACTTGAAACTGCACATCCCCATGAATTGGCAACAAACAATGGTATCCTTTACAGGTTATTAATGTAGAGTTAATCATTGCTCTAGAATTTTTGTTCTCACTCTGAAGTCTATGGCAATATCTTACATGTGTGTGGTAAATTGCTATTTACAGTATCTCACAAAAGTAGTACACCCCTCACATTTTTGTAACTATTTTATTACATCTTTTCATGTGACAACACTGAAGAAATGACACTTTGCTACAATGTAAAAGTAGTGAGTGTACAGCTTGTATAACAGTGTAAATTTGCTGTCCCCTCAAAATAACTCAACACACAGCCATTAATGTCTATACTGCTGGCAACAAAAGTGAGTGCACCCCTAAGTGAAAATGTCCAAATTGGGCCCAAAGTGTCAATATTTTGTGTGGCCATCATTTTGTAGCACTGCTTTAACCCTCTTGGGCATGGAGTTCACCATAGCTTCACAGGTTGCTACTGGAGTTCTCTTCCACTCCTCCATGATGACATCAAGGAGCTGGTGGATGTTAGAGACCTTGCGCTCCTCCACCTTCCGTTTTGAGGATGCCCCACAGATGCTCAATAGGGTTTAGGTCTGGATACATGCTTGGCCAGTCCATCACCTTTACTCAGCTTTTTTAGCAAGGCAGTGGTCGCCCTTGGAGGTGTGTTTGGGGTTGTTATGTTGGAATACTGCCCTGCGGCCCAGTCTCTGAAGGGAGGGGATCATGCTCTGCTTCAGTATGTCACAGTACATGTTGGCATTCATGGTTCCCTCAATGAACTGTTGATCCCCAGTGCCGGCAGCACTCATGCAGTCCCAGACCTTGACACTCCCACCACCATGCTTTACTGTAGGCAAGACACACTTGTCTTTGTACTCCTCACCTGGTTGCCGCCACACAGGCTTGACACCATCTGAACCAAATAAGTTTATCTTGGTCTCATCCGACCACAGGACATGGTTCCAGTAGTCCATGTCCTCAGTCTGCTTGTCTTTAGCAAACTGTTTGCATGCTTTTTTGTGCATTATCTTTAGAAGAGTCTTTCTTCTGGAACAACAGCCATGCAGACCAATTTCATGGTGTGTGCGGTGTATGGTCTGAGCACTGACAGGCTGACCCCCCACCCCTTCAACCTCTGCAGCAATGCTGGCAGCACTCATACGTCTATTTCCCAAAGACAACCTCTGGATATGACGCTGAGCACGTGCACTCAACTTCTTTGGTCGACCATGGCGAAGCCTGTTCTGAGTGTATCCTGTCCTCTTAAACCACTGTATGGTCTTGGCCACCGTGCTGCAGCTCAGTTTCAGGGTCTTGGCAATCTTCTTATAGCCTAGGCCATGTTTATGTAGAGCAACAATTCTATTTTTCGGATCCTCAGAGTTCTTTGCCATGAGGTGCCATGTTGAACTTCCAGTGACCAGTATGGGAGAGTGAGAGCAATAACACCACATTTAACACACCTGCTCCCCATTCACACCTGAGACCTTGTAACACTAACGAGTCACATGACACCGAGAAAGGAAAAATGGCTAATTGGGCCCAATTTGGACATTTTCACTTAGGGGTGTACTCTCTTTTGTTGCCAGCGGTTTAGACATTAATGGTTGTGTGTTGCGTTATTTTGAGGAGACAGCAAATTTACACTGTTATACAAGCTGTACACTCACTACTTTACATTGTAGCAAAGTATCATTTCTTCGGTGTTGTCGAATTAAAAAATATAATAAAATATTTATAAAAATGTGAGGGGTGTACTCACTTTTGTGAGATACTGTGTATATACATCTGGGACCTATGACCTCATATTTGAGTGGGGTTGCTTTTTTAATCATTTTTATTAAAATACATTTTTTACAATTTTTTTCATTTAACCACTTCAGCTCCCGGAGGTTTATGACCAGGCCATTTTTTTGCGATACAGCACTACGTTATTTTAACTGACAATTGCATGGACATATGACGCTGTACCCAAATAAAATGTCCTTTTTTTCCCACAAATGCTTTCTTTTGGTGGTATTTGATCACCTCTGCAGTTTAAATTTTTTGCGCTATAAACAAAAAATGAAAAAACAAAATGTTTTACTTTCTGCTATAAAACATACCCAATAAAAAAAATGTCCAGCTGATTGGCTTCTGCTGTGTCCAATCCCAGTGGGAGCGGGTCGCCAGCAGCGCACGTGCATCCCAGACCCAGAAGTGTCAAAACACGTACACGTGATCTGGCACAGAGCGGCCACCTTGCCGCAGTATATCTACGCTGTCTGCAAGCAGTAACTTTGCTATTACAAGGGAGCTAACAAGTCCCCTTATGTGATAGCTTTGGACATGCAGTTATCTGGGGTCTATTATAATCCCACTGTCTGCCCTGCCCTCCAGATTGTGCTTGATTAGCTGGTTCCCTGGCAGTAGCAGGCAGGGAATGGCAACCCTGAAACCGGAAGTGACAAAATCATTGTGGGTTCTGGGTTCATTAATCACAGAGCTGATTGTGGAATGGATGGTATTCTCTGTAGCTTGCTATTTCAGACTTTTACTATGGTCCCAGGCTTCCTAGAGGAACAGGAGGGCTACTGGGGGTGGCACCACAGAAGGGAGGGGGGTCTGTCTTCTACAGTAAAAGTGATCAGGTGGTGGTAGAGCCCCCCAGATCACTTTTACTGAACAGTTGATCGTCGCCTGTAAAAGATGATACCAAGCTCATGGCTGCCACAGGACTTTTTTTTTGTACATTTGGTGGACATCCAAGTGGTTAAATAAATGGGAAGCAGTTAAACTATGTTACAGGAAAAAGTGCTATTGACAGACTGCAGCATATATGTCATTTTGTCTGTAGTTCTACTTTAATCCTGAGTGTTATTTTTAGCTAAGCTGACTCTAGCACAAATTAAAGTTATGACTAAAAACTTACATTACACAGTAATACTAATAAACATGCTATGCAGGATGCTGGACAAAAAGAAAAGCTTTTCCCAGTATTTCATCTATTATTGCTCGAGGGCTGAGGTTTTCTAAAAACACTTTTTTACCTGACACAGACAAACCTCAAACAAAAGCTTCATTCTTGTCTCCTAAACCGCTCTTTTACCATAGAATGAAAATACATTCATCATACCAAGTCATCGTGAGAGCTTTACAGCAGGGATAATATAACTGCTCCCATTTTTCTCAAATGTACTGTACATCTCTGTGAGCGTTGCCTTTCTGCCCTTTATGTTTCCTTGTAACTCTTTTCAGTGTTTGAGTTTTAAGACAGCCACAGATGGATCGAATCTCGACCGTCTTAGCAGAGACCAGCCAAGATTTGAACCATGGCAGGGTGATTGTACCCAAGTCGATACATCCTGTTGGATTTTCTACATGCGACCACTGCCGGTGGATATAACTACTAGCAGTAATCATGATGTTCTGGCGGCTGGGAAGGTTTCTTGCTTGGCAGAACACAATTGCACTGCGGGAGGGATTTTCCATCAACACTGAATGATTGGGGAATCGATAGATTTTCTTTCCTTCCACCTGTGGTGAAAAGAAAGAAAATCGAATCATCTATGGCTTGCCTTATTTTTGCAAAGGTGCAAATAGATAAAGCTGTACTCCAGGAACCTGTAAAAAAAAAAAACAATCACCTTGAAGTGCCCCTTGGCTCTTTTGTCTAGGGGGGTATAAATAAGCTGAAATACTCAACATATTCTTTGCTCTCAAAGGCTCCACCACCACTCTGCAACCAGTCCCCTGAAGCCGATCTACTTCGCTGCCCAACTGGTTGAAGCTTTCCAGCATCAATCACATACATTGCAGGCCTGGAATGGGGGTTGGATTGCAAGGTGATTTTTTTTTCAGCTTTACGGTCAACAACTTAAAGTGGTTCTAAAGGCAGAAGGTGTTTTATATTAATGTATTCTAAGCATTAAGATAAAAAAAACTGTGTACAGCAGCCCCCCTAATACTTACCTGTGCCCCTTCTCGGTCCAGCGATGTTGCAGGAGAGTCTTGGCTGCCTGGGACTCTCCCTCCTCATTGGCTGAGACAGGAGCCAATGAGGAGGCCCCCGCTGCTGCCGAAGTCAGTGAGCCAATGAGGAGAGAGAGGGGGGGCAGGGCCGAACCACAGCACCGTGTCTGAATGGACACACAGAGCAGTGGCTCCGGTCGGGTGCCCCCATAGTAAGATGCTTGCTGTGGGGGGTACTCGGCAGGAGAGAGGGGCAAGGAGCGCTGATGAGGGACCCGAGAAGAGGAGGATCGGGGCTGCTCTGTGCAAATCCACTGCACAGAGCAGGTAAGTATAACATGTTTTTTATTTTTAAACAAAAATAAAACAAAGACTTTAATCCTCTCTTTAAATTGAAGGAAATAAAGCTCTCTAAACTCCTTATAGTTTATCATGAGTGGAAGGTCCTTACTTTACTGTAATAGCAGAGTCACGGTGCTAATAAGAAATACTGCTCTCTTAGCCTTCCTTTAGATCTTTAGACATGTGAGCAGCTCACCAAGCTGAAACTCCACATGTACTGAGTGCCGTATTTAAAATAACAGACTGCCTGAAATGTTTAAGCTCTCAGCTTTTGGGTGAGGCATTAAGCCAATTATATGAGCAGGGAGGGATGAAGAGATGTTTACTCATTGGATACTGTAGTCATGGTTGCAAGTAGAGAAATTAGAATTTTCTGACTGCAGATAGAAATATAAAGCTAACTTACTGAAGAACATAAGCCAACTCAGTTTTGTTTCAGATAGAGAGGAGAAGTGTTCGATTCTCTGTCAGGATTTTATCCCTTTAAGGCTGCTTTCACACTGGGGCAGTGGGTCTGTTAGCGGTAAAGTGCCGCTTGTTTTAGCAGCACTTTACCGCTGTTTAAGTGTCGATTTCCGGCCGCTAGATGGGAGCTTTTAACCCCCGCTAGCAACCGAAGAAGGGGTTAAAAGCGCAGCTGTTGCGGCACTTCCGAATCTCTGCCCATTCACTCCAATAGGCAGGGGTGGTGTAGGAGCGCTGTATACTGCCCCTGAGCTCGCCTCTGTTATCTCATCAGTACATGTACACGGGGTCGTTTACAGTCGTTCCTAGGCAGTTGAGTTTAGAGGCATTTTTTGGAATGCAAAAAAATGCGTTCAGAAGCTGAGTTTACAGGCAAAAAAAATTCTAAAAGCTGCTAAATGCATTAACTCATGTTTAGTTTACAGGCGTTTTCATTTTTGGCTATTTTGGAAAAAAAAAAATATATATATATATATATATATATATTATTATTTTTTTTTTTTTTTTAACGCTTCTAAACAAAAACGCGGCTAAACGCATCCAAACGAACGTTTTAAACATCGGTTACTATCTATCAAGTTAAATCGTTCAGGAGAGGTTGCAAGAACGTCCTGTGTGCATGAAGCCTCACATTGCACTATTGCATAAATAACAATACACTTCTAGACTGTATATACTTATCAATATTGACAATGTTTTTATAATGTTTTTATTTAGATGCTTTCCAGATCACTACATTTTGTTTTTATATGTTAACAGATTCTCAGCCGTGTTCTGATGAAGAAGGCTGTTCTGAAGTGTTCCTTCCTACGGATAGCGATTATGATTCCAGCGATGCTCTCAGCCCTCGTGAGCTAGATTTGGTGTATTCGTCTTCTCATGACTTCTCCCAGCAGGCAGTGTTTGGGCTGAGCGGAAGCGCCCCAGATGTTCTGCAGGTCAATGATATGAAGCCTTGTCTCAGCTTAAAGGAAGAATGTAGCGCCTTAGAACCCAGCGCAGAGTACTGTGCTAGATACATGGATAACCTGTCTGTTGTGGAATTCTCGACAAAAAGCACAGATAAAGCATCCAACTCTAAGCATCACTTGAGCCTTTTGGGCAAGAAGAGATCTGCAAAACATCAACATTGCAACTATTTTAGCCGACATCACCGCTGGCTTAGAGTACATAGCGAGTCGCAGTCATTGTCCCTGTCAGAAGGTATCTACACACAGCACATGTCTCAAGCTGTGGATTTAACTGAAGAGCCTACCTCTGGTCAACAAATGATACCGGTTGACAGTCCGCGAAGCACTTATTTACCTCATGCTTCGAGCTTGCCGGAAGAAAGCAAATCTAAACCCATTGTCCGTAAGATCTACGTTGAGCCTTACAAACAAATTCTGCATGAAGATGAAACAAAAACATGGACCTTGAATATAGACGGGTCACGGTCGCCTGCCAAGGAACCCACCTTGCAGATTATTGCTGCTCCTGACACTGACCCAGATGAAAAGGAGAACTTGCAGCTACCGGAAGTTTTTAGCAGCACGCTATAGTGAAATGGGACATAACATAGCGAAACCTAGGACTTTTATTTCAATTATCAGACTGTCTGCTTTTTACAGGTTCAACTCTCATCTCACTGCTCCTCAAATGCATCTTTGTTGGTACTTTTGTGTTGTGTGTTTTCGAGTTTGCAGTGTAATGAAGATATTCTGAAAAGGTTTGTTCCATGTAGAGGGGTTGTGTGTGAAACACTTGGTAGCTGTGCATAGCTTTCTGAAACCACTTTTTTAACAGATTTCTCTTTTATTTTAAGGTGACCCCATCATTATGAAACAAAAAATGAAATGAAGGAACCCTGAAAAAAAAAGCTTAAATTCCAGATAGCAAGGATAACTTGCCACAAATTTGGGGCAATGTTAAATTTTAAGTCTGTTAACTTGCTGCACATTTTCACTGGCAAGTTGTACACTTGTAGAGCGCTTAAAAGCACAAGTTCTAGTTGACACTTTTTTAAATTTGTAGCAAATTTGCATGGCAGGTCTCTAGCAAGAGCAAAGTTGCAGTAGTGAGTCTACAGTAAGAGCTCTGCACAGCATGAAAATTCTGCCACAGTGACCCCTGTGGTGGGAAGACTATTGCACAACATAACTGAACCAGAACTTGCAGCAGACTTGCAGAATGTTTGCAAAGAAAGTTGATCTGGAGTCATGCAATGCGGACTTGCTGCAATTGTGCAACAAACTTGTGAAGCCTGGCAAGTCTAGCAATAGCTTAGCAAGTCATTTTTAAACTTAGCAAGCAATTGTGCTGTATCTGGGATGCTTACCTGTGGTGTGGGTGGGGTGTCAAATGCTTGTTCTTATGCAAAAAAAAACTCCAGTTGCTGCTGCTATCTGAGACATCCAGGTGTGTGAATGTCATGTATCCTGCTGGGTGCAGTGGTTCCTCTCACCAGCCCCCTAACTACAGTAGTGACTTGTGGGCCTGGAAGAGGAACTACAGAGCCAAGTGGGGGACGTGCTATCCAAAATATCTGGATAGCAGTGACAAAGGAATGGAAAAAATGCTCACCTCTTCAGTTCATGGTCTGTCAACTTTTTGGTCTTTTACAATGTTCCACAATTTCACTTTTTCTTTAGTAACAACGGGGTCACTTAAAGGGAAATCTGTCATGAGACTAGAGAAAGACTGCAATCGCAGACCTTTTTATGAGAAAATACAAGTTTCTTGGCTGTCATGCTAACTTCCTGGACCCTATACGTCACTCTTCCAAAATAGGTATGCAGATGCAGACATCTGACTTCAAGTATATTTGTTTTGGGTCTGACGCATACTGAAGCTAAAGACAGCCAGTCTGCTAGCATTTTCAGAAGGAGATGAGTAATGGCAACTTCTGTTTTTCTCTTATGATAGGTTTCCTAAAAAGTATTTCTAGAGTCTTGCATGTCTCATTCAACTACTTCACACCCAGGCTAATTCTGACATTTCTCTGACATGTAAAAATCATTACATTTTATGCTAGAAAATTACTTAGAACCCCCAAACATTATAAATATAGTTTTAGCAGAGGCCCTAGAGAATAAACGAGTGGGTGCTGCAATTTTTTATGTCACAAGGTATTTGCGCAGCGTTTTTTCAAACGCAATTTTTTTGGGGGAAAAATAGAATACCCATTTTTGATAAAATATAAAAAATTTCATTCAGAGTCAATCGATACATAACATGCCATGCTTTAAAACAGTGTACACCCGTGAACGGCGCCAACCTACGGTACCTAAAAATCTCCATAGGTGACGCGTTACAGGTTACCTAGCTGCTTTCACTCTGGTGTTCAAAATGATACCTCACATGTGTGGTGCGATAACAGTTTACAGATGCATGCAGAACCTAAGTGCATGCTCACATTTGCGCATGAGCACAGGGGTCGGGGGCACGTTAAAACGTTTTATTATTTTAAAATGATTAATTATTTTAAATTTATTTTATTTAGGTTTATTTTTTCAACACTGTACCCGTATTTATTTTTTATCAACTTTATTGCTACAACAAGGGATGAACAACATCCCTTGTGACAGACAGCATGGGCCCTGACAGGTCCTCTTTATGGAGAGCTCTGGGGTCTTTTAGACCGAAATTGGTTTGATCAGATGTTGTACAAGTCGATAACAGCTTGTCCACAAACAAACTAAACACAGAAGTTACAAAATCCAAAATCTTTGTCGTTTCTGGCATCACAGAGGAGGGACGGAAACTTCTGTTCCTTCCACTCTTCCTAGGGAATGTGACTGTAGCAGTTGCATCCTTACCTGCTCTCCCGTGCAATAGGGGCCCCTTCCACCGCTTGTAGAAGTGATCGAGTGGCTGTATAGCCTCTCAAATCACTTCCACATTCCACCAGTTGAAAAATTTGATGCCTGGAACTGCAAGCATCATCCCAGTATAACCACTGTAACATCCTATGGGTGGCAGGTGGTTAACCTACTTCAAAGGATTTTGAATAACCCCAATAGACAGTATTAAGCAAAAAAAGGTACACGTGATATGATGGGGGACTGAAGCTGAACTGCCGATTAACCCGGTATAAACTTTCATCTCTTCCTTGCACTGCCAACTTTGTATACACCACTTAAACCGCTAATTAGAGTACAAGACAAGTCATTTATTACCAGGATGTGTTTTAGCACATGTGCTGCATCTTTATTTAGATTTCACGTTGTATAGGTTGAGTTTATGGGATATACACTTCTAAAAATAACGTAGCAGTCCCTAATATATTTGAATTAGACATCTCTATAGTACAGTGTTTCCTTGGTTTTCGGGTTTCAACACTGGAATGTTTCTATTCTTAGTTTGACGTCGCGGCACCTCAAGGGTGACCTAAATTTGTTTATCCACAGGGCACAACAAGTTAGTTTAAATAGAAGTGCTGGGTAGAAAAGATACTGGTGGAGATTTAGTATGTTATTTGGCTTGTTTCAAACAATGATTCATTCACAAGTTATTTAAATCCCAAATCCAGTAAATGTAATACTCTTCCCTTGCAGTGAAGCTTTACCCTCACTTCAAGGGTTACCTGCTCATGTATGTCTAGGAAAGGGGTCTCCAAAGTGTGACCCACAGGCCAAATGTAGCCCTTTGCTTGCGTTTATCCAGCTCTTGGGGGCACTATTCCTCCTGCAAGGCAATATTTGTCCCACTGACAACACTGATGGGGCACTATTAGTCCCAGTGACACCAACGATTGGGCACTATTCCTCCTCCTACTAACCACAGACATTGGTTACTGAAACTGGGACATTTTCTATTCCAACTGGCCAGAGTCCAGCCCTCCAAAAATCCTTTGTTTGGAAACCCTTGGTCTAGGGCTAGGCAGTAAACGCATTTTACTTAACTTATCCTCCACTCCCCTGGCAAACAGCACCTTCCCCATGCTCCATCAGTGGACTGTGCCTCAGTGTCCTCATGTCCACCGCAGGACTATGGACCCTGATGAAAGTTCCCTAAACCACTGAAGCAAGAGAAAGAAGAGCCTGCGGGGACCAAGCACTGACTAGTGCACAGAATTGGAGGATCTGGTAGGTAAAAAGTGCTAGGCCCCTAGAACTAAAGGAGCAGGTAATCCTTGCAGTGCAGGTGCAGCCCCACTGCAAGGAGAGTGTTTGTTTTTCTAGAGTTCAGCTTTCAAATGAAATAAGAATGGCTGGGAAGAGGTTTAACATCTAGGGCAATCAAAGGGTTAAATGTGTGCCTAACCAGTATTTTTACTAAGGGATGTGATGGATTTTCTTTCCCTGCTTAGCAGGGAAAAAAAATCTGTTGCATCTCTGCTGATAGAACAGAGCTCTGCCTTGTTTACATAGGTTGGGTCTCTCCTCGCCGTTCAGCAGATGCTGGCACCCGCTGATTGGCTTATGCCATGTCTAATCATAGCACAGCCTCTGCACCGGCAGCGCACGCGCCCCCTATCCTAAGGTGTATAATCTATGGCTTGCTTAAGTGACAAAATCGTTATGCTATGTGAATTGGAACATGTAACAAATATATAGTAGGTGTTATCCCAAATTGGCTGCAGAGTGGAAATAAACTTTAAGGTACTGGAAGCTTGAACCAATGTAACTATGTATATACCATACTGACTGATGCCCCTGGAAGCTGGAAATCATTGAAGTAAACGGCGCTGCTCCAGTGATCTCCACTTGCTTCCTGGGCCCGCGCTAAGCAGTCGCTTTCCTAAATTTTGAACACAGGAAGTTGGTAGCTCAGTTTGTTTTCGAAATGAATGCAAAGTGTTCTGACTGGACAAGGTGGAGAGTGTGAGAGCGCCACCCTGCCTTTCCATCTTGTCCAATTAAAGAACGCTTTGTATTCATTCAGAGAATGCTTTGCCTGTGCCCAGTGGCTAACCTCGTGTATTCACGATGCATCAGGCCAGGACCGCTCAGCATGAAACCAAGAAGTAAGCGGAGATCACTGAAGTAACAATGTCTATTTCAGTGATTTCCAGCTTCCAGAAACATCAGCCAGGTATAGTATATACAGTTACATTAGTTCAAGCTTTAACAATGCAACTATGTATATGTAGCACTACCCCCGCAGGAGCCACTGGTATGTTGCCCGGTTCTTCCCCACTTTTGCTCTGCAGCCAGGCACAAGGTAGATTCACATAGCCAGGTGCACACACACACTTCAGCTCCTTGTCTCCAGTGACCAGGCTTTGGGTTTTGTTGTTTTATTGGAGAACTTGAATAGGGAATAGATATAGTAGGATACTCCAAATTAAACTATTCACACCAAGGACTCCTTTCCTAGTGAAACTTGGCTGAAGTAATTGCAGAAGGCAGATAAAGACTTCTTGACAGCAGCAGCAAACTGATTGCAGAACTGAGCCTTGTCCCATAGTATAGTAGTAGACAGTCCTGGAAAAATCTCTAAGAACACTATCCAGTGTTCTCTTTGTGTGGACTCTCAGCTGACTTAGAGTACAAGAGGAGATAACTGTCTAAGGATCCTTAGGGTGTCTGTACTCCCAAGGCCCTAAAGCACCACCGGCAGCCTTCTCTCTCCGCGATACCAAATCAGATGCACCATAGACTTTCCCACTGTCAGCTATAGTTGGACCAGGGCCAGCCACACATACTTCAGACCCTCAGATCACCTACTTGAGGCCACATGGCAGCAAGTGCTGGGGAGGCAGTGCCTCTCCTCCAGCCTGGTGCAATCCTCTGCTTGGAAAGACCAGGAGCCTGTGTGCTCCTAGAACATAAATACCAGCACCCAGCATGCCTATGGGGAACCTCCCCTGATAATTGGGCAGGTATGTATGAATATTCATGCTCCCATCCGCATGGTTTCTGCCTACTGTCCAGCACTTTCCATAGCTGCTCGGACAGTGTGAAACTTCAAGACAGCATGAGCAGCACCAGAACACACTGAGCAGACTACAACAGCCGATAACTGCTCTCTGTTGACAGCAATTTAATTTACCTAGCTACCTAGCAGATAAAGCAAAAACTATTATACACTCATCCTAGCACCTACCTAGGAGGGTGCTTATATAACATACCAATGCCTGAAATTATTGATCAAAGTGACTGCCAAGCACACCAGTGATGATCTATCTGTGTTTAACTACCACATATTGAAAATCTATTTTTTTAAAGGCTTTAACAAAGCTGCTCTGTCAAACAAGAACTAATAGTTGTGTAGGGGCAGGGCTGTGCACTCTATCAAGGAAATCTCATTTCTTGAAAAACAGTGGCTGGTTCAGCTTGCTAGAATCCTTATATATATATATATATATATATATATATATATATATATATATATATATATATATTGCAATATTCCCTTTAAACCTGAAGCTTATGGAGAAGATTCCATCAATGACAGAGCCATTTCCACAAGCCAGGCAGGGAGCACTGTCATTTGCCATCTTGTGACAGGCTTTTATTTATCCAGTCTCCTCATCACTGGAGATCCCTTTTGAAGTTCCTCATTCCAGCCATAGCGGAGTCAGCCTCTGTTTGTTTTCTTAACCCTAGAAGCAAATCTGAATGCCTCTTATCCTCAGAGAGAAACACAAGCAGGACTCCATCACCGTATCGCATGTAGCAGCATTGTAAAAGCAATATTTACAAACCCCCAACACTTCTCCCCCTTCTTAGTATATATAAAGCAGGCAGCAGCCAACTGACATAATCCTTCAAGTAGAGCTTAGCTCTTGCTACAAGAAGCTTAACACTTGCGCTATGATTTTATCTTTTTTTTTGTTCTTTTTCTGCTTATAGTGGTGCAAGAGTTACAAAGTTTCTATATATATATATATATATATACACATATATATACACATACAGAATTTGATTTCTTGGCCATTTTTCTGAGAATATGAATGATAACACAAAAACATTTCTTTCACTCATGGTTAGTGTTTGGCTGAAGCCATTTATTATCAATCAATTGTGTTTACTCTTTTTAAATCATAATGACAACATCAACTAGCCAAATGACCCTGATTTAAAGTTGACATACCCTGGTGATTTTGCCCTGATAACTTGCACACAAGTTGACACAAAGGGATTTGAATAGCCATTAAAAGGTAACCATCCTCACCTGTGATCTGTTTGCTTGTAATTAGTGTGGATGTATAAAAGGTCAATGAGTTTCTGGACTCCTGACAGACCCTTGCATCTTTCATCCAGTGCTGCACTGACGTTTCTGGATTCTGAGTCATGGGGAAAGCAAAATAATTGTCAAAGGATCTGCGGGAAAAGGTAGTTGAACTGTAAAAAACAGGAAAGGGATATAAAAAGATATCCAAGGAATTGAGAATGCCAATCAGCAGTGTTCAAACTCTAATCAAGAAGTGGAAAATGAGGGGTTCTGTTGAAACCAAACCACGGTCAGGTAGACCAACTAAAATTTCAGCCACAACTGCCAGGAAAATTGTTCAGGATGCAAAGAAAAACCCACAAATAACTTCAAGTGAAATACAGGACTCTCTGAAAACATGTGGTGTGGCTGTTTCAAGATGCACAATAAAGAGGAACTTGAAGAAAGATGGGCTGCATGATCGAGTCGCCAAAAGAAAGACATTACTACGCAAATGACACAAAGTATCCCGCTTACAATACGCCAAATGGCACAGAGACAAGCCTCAAACCTTCAGGCACAAAGTCATTTGGAGTGATGAGACCAAAATTTAGCTTTTTAGCCACAACCATAAACGGTAAATTTGGAGAGGAGTCAACAAGGCCTACGATGAAAGGTACATCATTCCTACTGTGAAACACGGCGGTGGATCGCTGATGTTTTGGGGAGGTGTGAGCTACAAAAGGCACGGGAAATTTGGTCAAAATTGATGGCAAGATGAATGCAGAATGTTATCAAAAAATACTGGAGGAATATTTGCATTCATCAGCCAGGAAGCTGCGCATGGGACGTACTTGGACATTTCAACATGACAATGATCCAAAACACAAGGCCAAGTTGACCTGTCATTGGCTACAGCAGAATAAAGTGAAGACTCTGGAGTGGTCATCTCAGTCTCCTGACCTCCATATCATTGAGCCACTCTGAGGAGATCTCAAAACGTGCAGTTCATGCGAGACAGCCCAAGAATTTACAGGATCTGGAGGCTTTTTGCCAAGAGGAATGGGCAGCTTTACCATCTGAGAAGATAAAGAGCCTCATCTGCAAATACCACAAAAGACTTCAAGCTGTCATTGATGTTAAAGGAGGCAATACACTGTATTAAGAACTGGGGTATGTAAACTTTAGATCAGGGTCATTTGGCTAGTTTCTGTTGTCATTATAATTTAAAAAGTGTAAACACAGTTGATTGATGATAAATGGCTTCAGCCAAACACTAACCATGAGTGAAAGAAAAGTTTTTGTGTTATCCATTCATATTCTCTGAAAAAATGGCCAAGAAATCAAAAATTCTGCCAGGGTATGTAAACTATGAGCACAACTGTATATACACACCGTATATCACAAAATTGAGTACACCCCTCACATTTTTATAAATATTTTAGTATATCTTTTCATGTGACAACACTGAAGAAATTACACTTTGCTACAATGTAAAGTAGTGAGTGTACAGCTTTTAGAACAGTGTAAATTTGCTGTCCCCTCAAAATAACTCAACACACAGCCATTAAATGTCTAAACCGCTGGCAACAAAAGTGAGTACACCCCTAAGTGAAAATGTCCAAATTGGGCCCAATTAGCCATTTTCCCTCCCCGGTGTCATGTGACTTTTTAGTGTTACAAGGTCTCGTCTGTGAATGGGGAGCAGATGTGTTTAAATTTGGTGTTATCGCTCTCACTCTCTCATACTGGTCACTGGAAATTCAACATGGCACCTCATGGCAAAGAACTCTCTGAGGATCTGAAAAAAAAAAATTGTTGCTCTACATAAAGATGGCCTAGGCTAGAAGAAGATTGCCTAGACCCTAAAACTGAGCTGCAGCACGGTGGCCAAGACCATACACTGGTTTAACAGGACAGGTTCTACTCAGAACAGGCCTCGCCATGGTCTACCAAAAAAGTTGAGTGTGCGTGCTCAGCGTCATATCCAGAGGTTGTCTTTGGGAAATAGACTTATGAGTGCTGCCAGCATTGCTGCAGAGGTTGAAGGGGTGGGGGGGGGTCAGCCTGTCAGTGCTCAGACCATACGCCTCACACTGCATCAAATTGGTCTGCATGGCTGTCATCCCTGAAGAAAGCCTCTTCTAAAGATGATGCACAAGAAAGCCCACAAACAGTTTGCTGAAGACAAGCAGACTAAGGACATGGATTACTGGAACCATGTCCTATGGTCTGATGAGACCAAGATAAACTTATTTGGTTCAGATGGTGTCAAGCGTGTGTCGCGGCAACCAGGTGAGGAGTACAAAGACAAGCGTATCTTGCCTACAGTCAATCATGGTGGTGGGAGTGTCATGGTCTGGGGCTGCATGAGTGCTGCCGGCACTGGGGAGCTACAGTTCATTGAGGGAACCATGAATGCCAACATGTACTGTGACATACTGAAGCAGAGCATGATCCCCTCCCTTTGGAGACTGGGCCGCAGGGCAGTATTCCAACATAACGACCCCAAACACACCTCCAAGACGACCACTGCCTTGCTAAAGAAGCTGAGGGTAAAGGTGATGGACTGACCAAGTATGTCTCCAGACCCAAACCTTATTGAGCATCTGTGGGGGATCCTCAAATGAAAGGTGGAGGAGCGCAAGGTCTCTAACATCCACCAGCTCCGTCATGGAGGAGTGGAAGAGGACTCCGGTGGCAACCTGTGAAGCTCTGGTGAACTCCATACCCAAGTGGGTTAAGGCAGTGCTGGAAAATAATGGTGGCCACACAAAATATTGACACTTTGGCCCCAATTTGGACATTTTTACTTAGGGGTGTACTCACTTTTGGCTGTGTGGTGAGTTATTTTGAGTGGACAGCAAATTTACACTGTTGTACAAGCTGTACACTCACTACTTTGAGCAAAGTGTAATTTCTTCAGTGTTGGCACATGAGAAGATATAATAAAATATTTATAGAAATGTGAGGGGTGTACTCACTTTTGTGAGATTGTGTGTATGTATAATATATATATATATATATATATATATATATATAATAAAAATATTTATAGAAATGTGAGGGGTGTACTCACTTTTGTGATTTTCTTTTGTTTTTTATTCTTTAGATTTACCAAAACCATATAATATGAGGTCAAACCTAAACACTTTCAATCAAGGAATTTGAACAAAAGTTGTATAGTGTGTATTGTCAGTTTAAGCGACGCAGTGCCGAATCGCAAAAAGGGGCCTGGTCCTTTGGCTGCAGATTGGTCCGGGGCTTAAGTGGTTAAAGACGAGTTTACTTTTTAATATAACTCCCAGCCCCACCTTGGTAACCTATTCTATACTACAAGCTCCAGACTCAGGTGCCTACTTACCTTTGTCCAATGTCAGTGGCCTCCTGGTCAGTCTTGGCAATTTGCTGTTTTCCCATGTAGTCGGGCTGTGCCTGCACTGTAAAATGACAACTGCTAATTTTTGTCTAGAGGATTGGAGAACGGAGATATACTTACCTAATCCTCTGATCCTCCCCGCACAAAACCGGTCCCTGTGGTTCCTGCCCCCTACAGTCTAGCAGTCTTGTGCAGTGGACTATTCCTGCATCACACCCATAACCCTGCTCTGGACGCGGGGATGTGAGGAACAGTCCACCACCAGACAAGTACCTGTGCTGTCACATGGGAAGAGTCCATATCTTTGTGTAAGATACAACTTGAGCTTACGCAACGTGGCTTCTTCTACTTTCAACAGCCCAACAGTTTAGTGGGGGAGTGAAGAAAATTGAGCATGCGGTTGCTGTGTGTATGGAGTTCGGGGGATAAAGTTACCCTGTTGTGTTTATCCTGCCTGGGCAAAACACATTTACTTTAACCACTTGCTGACTGGCCAACAGTAATTTTACTGCTGGCCAGTGGCTCCCCCGGGCACTGCTAGGTACCCGTACGTTGTGACAAACTTCTGCGTTCACAGGTGCACTTCCTCCCCCCCCGCCTCTTGTGCTGTGGTTGGTCACAGCATGAGCTTGTCAGCAGGCTTGCAGCCAGTGATTTTAGCTGTGAGCCTGCTAATTGCTGTGGCCAATCACAGCACAGATCTGTGTGCGTTAGTAAACACAACAAAGATCTGGCTGTTTTTTTCTCCCTGATGTCACTTACCATTTAGAGCTGAAATTAGGAGGAAAAGCCAGCCAGTCTGTAAGTGAGTAAAATCAACACATATAAACACTTGTTAGGCACAAGGTTAACCCTTTTCTTGCCCTCCTGATCAGCCCCGTCACCCAGCCAATGCCATTAGTACTGCGACTGTGTATAGTATTATCACTGATCATTGTATTAGTGTCACTAGCAACATCCGACAGAGTCAGCGTCCCTCCCAGCCCTCGTCAGTTAGCTCCAGTCCCTGATTGCCTGCCACACTATCACAGTCACTAATCACTATCATTAGTAAAATAGTGTCTGAGCCTATGTCCTGGTCAGAACTATACTAGTGTGCACAAGATGTTATATAGATGTTGGAGGACAGTCGAAGGCTAGTACACTGAATTGTGGCATCAATAGGAGCAACTGGAGGAAACCCACGCATACATGAGAACCCTATGAGCTCAATCCTATGAGTAAGCTCTGTCTGTGAAACGCGTAGAGCTTGCACATACCGAATGGCATTGTCTACATCAGAGTGTTTGAATAAATTGGACTGAACCCTGTCCAATTTTACTTGTTGAGTGGCTTCCTTTTGTTAAAAAATAAAACTGCCATACACAGGGGCCAAATGTTGGCCAGTTTTTTATTAAACCGGCCAATGTCACCCAACATTCGGCCCATGTGTACTAGCTTTAGTCAGTGAAATCCATACAGATAGCGTGCCATTTGACAAGTAAACTTTGAACCTCCAATGCTAACCACTTAGAAGCTTCCAATATTAGAGACAAGTACAAATTCTGCACATTTGTGGCCTGTAACCCAGCCAACGGATCGAAAAATAGAAGTGTAACAAAAAAAAAATGCCCCATTACAATGAGACATGCATTGACTTTCTAAAATGAACAAAAATAATATTTTTTTCCTGCATTTTACCCAAAGTGTTTCACAGCAAGCTCATCTGTGCATTAAAAAAAAAATCACACTGTATGTATTTTTTAAAAGTGATTGCAGTTGAAATAGTTATTTGGTATTGAGCACTGTAGCTTTTAAGCAACGGATGCACCTGTACACTTGGTGTGTGAATACCGATCCCAAGTGCAAGCAGTTGCAGGTCAACTGCACGATGCATTCATAGGTATAAAGAAGATTATTCATATATAAGGCATTGGACTGTTATGTATCTCAATGCAATTCTTGGTGTTGGGTACACAAGCACTTTCAGTTCTAAACCTGCTCCCCTTAGAATCTGGCAGACTCTTCATTACCTATCCTCAGGTAAAAAAAGATTTCTTTAAAGATTATTTCAGAGGGCAAATTGAAAAAAGTGTAATAACCCATAGTAATCAATCAGGATTCAGTTGGCTGCTGGGGGGGTTATGTATTGTCATGGACAGTCAAGTATACTAGCTGCTTTTATGGTTAGTTACCTTTACTGTCAAGAATCTCTACCAGCTACTTTCATGGCTGTTTTCCTGGAATCAGTGGAATGGTTCCCTACAGTATATGAGGTTTTGTGCCTCCACTTTTTTTTTTATTTTTGCAATATTTTAATTGATTGTATGACAAATGTCATCTAACGTCGGTCATAAAGTAAAATGCTTCACTTTCGATGTGACTAATGTCACACGAGAACTTTCTATGAACACTCCACAGTTTGCTCTGAATGATTCCACATTATTAGCTGCTGCAAAATAACAAAATAGACTTTTGTATGAAATTCCCTGACCTGTCACATATGTTGCATTGTTTAGAAGAGAGGATCTCCCCTTTAAGCATCACAGGTCTGAGATCAATGGCAGGACAAGCTACACTATCACCAAAAGTATTGGGACGCCTGCCTTTACACGCAAATGAATTTTATGGGCATCCCAGTCTAGTCTGTAGGGTTCAATATTGAGTTGGCCCACCCTTTGACACTATAACAGCTTCAACTCTTCTGGGAAGGCTGTCCACAAGGTTTAGGAGTGTGTCTATGGGAATGTTTGACCATTCTTCCAGAAGTTAATGTTGGACAAGAAGTCCTGGCTCGCAGTCTCCGCTCTAATTCATCCCAAAGGTGTTCTATCGGGTTGAGGTCAGGACTCTGTGCAGGCCAGTCATGTTCCACCACCCCAAACTCGCTCATGCATGTCTTTATGGACCTTGCTTTGTGCACGGTGGGGGGGGGGGGGGGGTTTTTGGGGTTGTTTTTCAGGGGTTGGGCTTGGCCCCTTAGTTCCAGTGAAGGGAACTCTTAAGCAGTCAGCCTGCCAAGACATTTTGGACAATTTCAGGCTCCCCACTTTGTGGGAACAGTTGGGGATGGCCCCTTCCTGTTCCAACATGATTGCGCACCAGTGCACAAAGCAACGTCCATAAAGACATGGATGAGCGAGTTTGGGGTGGGGGAAATTGACTGGCCTGCACAGAGTCCAGACCTCAACCAGATAGAACACCTTTGGGATGAATTAGAGGGGAGACTGGGAGCCAGGCCTTCTCGTCCAATATCAGTACCTGACCTCACAAATGCACTTCTGGAAGAATGATCAAGTATTCCCATAGACACACTCCTAAACCTTGTGGACGGCCTTCCCAGAAGAGTTGAAGCTGGTATAGCTGCAAAGGGTGGGCCAACCCAATATTGAACCCTACGAGACTGGGATGACATTAAAGTTCATGTGCGTGTAAAGGCAAGTGTCACAATACTTTTGGCAATATAATGTATCAGTGGCATTGCTCAGATTCAGTCGTCTCTGTAATTAGTTGGCCAAGGGGGGTCTGCAAAGGTTGCAGATTAACAATAAACAACATATGATTGCTTTTCTATATAATCAACCAGATCAAGTGATCTTTAGCTTGGAGAAAAATGAATGAGCTACAAGTAGTAACAGTTTTGTACCATTAGTTAGGGAGACATTCTGACATCTTGGAAAGTTGCAGCCTCCTCCATGTAAAGAAGTAATAAATAAAGTATTCAGGACAAGAAAAAGCTGTAAATTACCTGGTTGGCATTATGAATTTTAAGGACTTTTTATTAAAGCAGAATTCCAGGTATGGATATTTTACATAATTACATTGGTGCTGCCTGAACCAGTGCATATACCATACCCATGGGATCTGTCTAGAAGCTGTAAATCGCTGTAATAGACATCTTTACTACAGCGATCGCTGCTAGACATCACTGCCCGCCTCTTCACCTCATCCAATCAGAGAACGATTTGCATTCATTGAGCAAATGCTAAGCGATCTTTGCATAGTACTCTTGCCAAGTAGACGACCCCTGTGCTCACAGGGCAGCCACTCAGCATAGAACCCTGAAGCTTGTGAGGAACACTGTAGTAGTGCCGTCTACCACACTTATTTCCAGCTTCTAGAAAGATCCCACAGGTATGGTATATGCATAGTTACATCGATCCAAGCTGTACCAACTTAACTATGTAAAATATCCATACCTGGACTTTTTCTTTAAGTCGCTTTTGTGTTTTCCCCCAAACACATCTACCAATCTGCACACGCCTAGACAGGTGACACTCCTGGTTTACATTGTCATTTTTAAAGCTGAACATAGAAAAATAAAAAATAAAAGTCTAATGCCCCGTACACACGGTCGGATATTCCGATGGAAAAAGTCCGATCGGATTATGTTGTCGGAAAATCCAAACGTGTGGGCTCTAGCGGAAATTTGAGAACAGGCTCTAAAATTTTCCGACAACAACGTTTCCTGTTGTACGTTTTGTACATCGCCTTGTACGTCGCCTTGTTCGGAATGATCGGATTTTCCAACAACTTTGTCCGACCGCGTGTGTAAAACACCAGTTTCGGACAAAATCCGTCGGAAATTATCCGACGGATTTGGAGATTGGAATGTCCGACCGTGTGTACAAGGGCTAACAGATTCCTTCATCCAGGCTATATAGTGTGGAAGGCCAAATCTTCTACTGTGTCTATTGTTTTTTTGACAGCCCAGCCCCACTGGCTGTCAAAATACCCAAACAGCGGCTTCATCTGATCAGATTGAGCCAGTGTTCAGCTGACCGTTTTTTTCGTCCAGCTCCTTTGATTTTTCAATTGAAGGATGTCAGGAGTGAGGTCAAAGAAGCCACCCACTGAGCAAGTTTTGTTTGGTTCATAATGGCTGAGCTGCAACCTGCCCAGTGTATGTATGGCCAGCCTAAATCTCCAACATTGGATAAGGAATAAGAACTGATATCCTAGAAAGCTTTGGAGTTGAACCAGGAAATATCTGTCTCATCTTCGTGTTCATACCATGTGGCAGGAGGTAAAATGGTTCCTAGTTATGCATTTCAAATTATTATTTTGCTTGACTTTCCAATTTTTTGACCTTTACAACAATTGGCAGCCAAAGTCGAGATTCTGTTTTTTTTTTTTTTTTTCCTTGGTTTTTGGATAGAGTAGGAAATAGATGTAACTTCTGTCAAGTTTTCATTACCATCTGTATTTTCATTGGGGAGATTATCCTTCTCTTCCTGTTAAGCAATTCCATGGAAAATCTCCCCACTGAAAATATGTATATAGACAATCCAGTGGAGGCTGGTGCTGCTCAATTTTTTTTAGGGGGGGGTGGCAAACAAACTCTCTTCATCCAGGTCACGGCTTCCCCTCATGGCTAATCTGGTCTTAAGATCCGCCTCCTGTCCTGATTGACCGGGAGAAGAAGCTGGAAGACAATAGCGAATATTGATTCGCTAATGTCGCACTGTGCCCCTAGTCCAACCTTTTTGAAGCCAATTAGAGCCTCAGGCTCTAATCATGTGCTTCAAAAAAAAAAAAAAAAACACACTCATAGAAACCTATGAGTCCGGCACCCCACATGGAGATCAGGGGGATGGCACCCCTTATGGACTGGCCGCCACTGAGGCAATCCCTGAGTTACAAAAATCCGACTTACATACGACTAATACAAACGGAGGGAGACAACAGGAAGTGAGAGGAATTCTATCCATAGGAAGGTAAATTCACTCCTGTAAGAGTTATCATGGGAAAAAGATGTCTCCATTGAAGCTTCATCACCAATCCTTGTTTCCACAACAACCCAACATAAAATCAATTGGTCGCGGGGACAGAAAGTGAAGTGAAATCTCTGGAGATTTACAGGCAAGGAAGATGCTATTTTGATTTACAGTTGTCAGTGTTGTGTCATGGGATTATTTATGACATCAGCCACTTGATGGCTTGACAATTTGCTTTACAGAGCAAGCAGTTGTGACAGTTGTCATCCAAGGCATGCCTTGAATGTAACTGTTTTTGATGAGTTTAGTTCCATTTTAACTGACAAAATAATTTCTCTTAAAGCATTTTCTCTGATGCTTCTTTGGTACCAATAACATCTATTCAACAGATATGAGCTAAAAGTAGGGCTGACCATACTTGTCTATTCTACCTAAAAAAGGCTGTTTCCAGTTAAGGGTAGTCCCTCTCAGAGGTTTTATGAGTGTACAGGAAAGGAGAGCTATATAGGTTTTGAGGCATGGGGAGGGGTAGTAATGTATGGAGTTCACCTGCTGATTCAAGCCAAATTGGCCCAGCAGATGAATGCCTATGTGGGAGAAAGGAAAGACCATACCGGTTGTTAACACTCCTCCCAACCCAATGCTGGGTCAGTTATCCAAGTCCTCGGACCGTTACTATGAAACACAAATATTGATAATATTGTGTCTGCCCTAATGTTGTAAAGCGCTACGCAAACTGTCGGCACTATATAAATCCTGTATTATAATAATATCACAAACCATTTTTTTAACAAAATACCATCAGCAAATGAACAGGAGATAGAGGATCTAAAGAGGAACACATAAGAGCCATAGATCTGTGAATACACATGAAAAAAATGTAACGTAAACATCTGTTGACATTAAATATTATATATATATATATATATATATATATATATATATATATATATATATATAAAAAACAAAAAAGAAAGCGAGCTATCAAAATTCGACAAAATAAAAATTGAATGAAGAATCCAAGCTGCAACTCAACCGTGAGATACAATATACAGTGAAATTATTGTTATATTAAAAAAGGAGTCAAGCTAGCAAGTGAAAACATTTATAAAATTAAATGTGTAAAAGTCCAATGTGCAACATAAGAAAAAAAGAAAAGGAAAATAAACTAAAATTAATTCTCTTCTTCTCTATCCAAATACGTGTAGATGTGTACAAATTTTCCACCAGCAGCAAAGTTTAACCACTTCAGCCCCGGAAGGATTTGCCTCCTTAATGATTAGGCCATTTTTTGCAATACGGCACTGCATCGCTTTAACTACTTGCCTACCAGCCACGAACACCTCCTTACTGACCAAGCCATTTTTCAGCTTTCAGCGCTGTCGCATTTTGAATGACAAATGCGCGGTCATGCAACGCTGTACCCAAATAAAATTTTTATCATTTTTTCCCCACAGATAGAGCTTTATTTTGGTGGTATTTGATCACCTCTGCGGTTTTTATTTCTTGCGCTATAAACAAAAGAAGAGGGACAAGTTTGAAAAAACATAATATTTTTTTACTATTTATTATAATAAATATCCAATTTTTTTTTTTTTTTTAAACAAATTTTTTCCTCAGTTTAGGCCAATACGTATTCTTCTACATATTTTTGGTAAAAAAAAATCGCAATAAGCGTATATTGATTGGTTTGCGCAAAAGTTATAGCGTCTACAAAATAGGGGATAGATTTATAGCATTTTTATTATTATTATTTTTTTTACTAGTAATGGCGGCGATTTGCGATTTTTATCGTGACTGCGACATTGCGGCGGACACTTCGGACACTTTTGACTCATTTTTGGGACCATTCACATTTATACAGCGATCCGTGCTATAAAAATGCATTGATTACTGTATAAATGTGACTGGCAGGGAAGGGGTTAACGCTAGGGGGCGCTGCAGGGGTTAATGTGTACCCTATCTTGGTGATTCTTACTGTGGGGGGAGGGGACTGACTGGGGGAGGAGACCGATCGGTGTCCCTATGTACAAGGGACACACCATCGGTCTCCTCTCCTCTGACAGGACGTGGATCTGTGTGTTTGCACACACCGATCCACGTCCTGCTCGATTACCGGGCAATCGCTGGTGCCTGGCGGTCATCGCGACCGCCGGGCACGCGCACCGAGGCCCCAGCTACGCGGCGGGCGCGCGCGCCGCCCGCGGCGCGCGCGCGCGCCCCCCAGTGGCCAAATTGGAGACGACGTCATATGACGGCGTCCCGCCACAGTAGCTGAACCGTCCCGCCGTCATTTGACAGTGGGCGGTCAGCTAGTGGTTAACTAACAATTGCGTGGTCCTGCGACGTTTTATCCAAACAAAATTGATTTCCTTTTTTCCCACAAATAGAGCTTTCTTTTGGTGGTATTTGATCACCTCTGCGGTTATTATTTTTTTTACGGTATAAACAAAAAAACTATATTTTTTACTTTTTTCTATAACCACTTCAGCCCCGGACCAATTTGCAGCCAAAGGACCAGGCCCCTTTTTGCGATTCGGCACTGCGTTGCTTTAACTGACAATTGCGCGGTCGTGCGACATGGCTCCCAAACAAAATTGGCGTCCTTTTTTCCCCACAAATAGAGCTTTCTTTTGGTGGTATTTGATCGCCCCTGCAGGGTTTTTTTTGCGCTATAAACAAAAATAGAGCGACAATTTTGAAAAAAATGCAATATTTTTTACTTTTTGCTATAATAAATATCCCCAAAAAATATATAAAAAAATTTTTTTCCTCAGTTTAGGCCGATACGTATTCTTCTACATATTTTTGGTAAAAAAATCGCAATTATCGATTATTGATTGGTTTGCACAAAAGTTATAATGTTTACAAAATAGGGGATAGTTTTATAGCATTTTTATTAATATTTTTTTTTTTACTAGTAATGGCGGAGATCAGCGATTTTTATTGTGACTGCGACATTATGGCAGACACATCTTTGACACATTTTTGGGACCATTGTCATTTATACAGCAATCAATGCTATTTAAATGCATCGATTCCTGTATAAATGACACTGGCAGTGAAAGAGTTAACCACTAGGGGGCGGGTAGGGGTTAGGTCTGTGTGTTTTTTTTTTTTACATTAGGGGGCGTGGCTGACGTCTGACGTCACTGATCAGCTTTTCCGATGACAGGGAACAGCCGATCAGTGACAGGCAGTGTAGGAAGCGTGGGGAGAGGTTTGTTTACACAGACCTCTCCCCGTTCTTCAGCTATGTGACCCGATCGCGGGACACCAGCGGCGATCGGGTCCCGCGGCCGTGGTCACGGAGCTCCTGACCAGGTCGCGAGCGTGACCCACGGCTGGGCACTTTAAAGAGGACATACCTGTACGTGCTTTTGCCCAGCCATGCCATTCTACCGACGGGTCGAGAAGCGGATAATAAATATCCAAAAAATGATTTCTTCATCAGTTTAGGCCAACATGTATTCTTTTACATATTTTTGGTAAAAAATAAAAATTGCAATAAGCGTATATCTACTTTATGGCATTTTTATTATTAATTTTTCTTTACTAGTAATGGCAGTGATCTGTGATATTGCGGCAGACAGATCGGACATTTTTGACACTTTTTTGGGGCCATTGCCATTATTACAGCGATCAGAGCTAAAAATAGCCACTTATCACTGTAAAAAAAAATTCACTGGCAGTGAAGGAGTTAACACTAGGGGCAATCAAGGGGTTAAGTGTTCCCTAGGGAGGTGTTTCTGACTATGGGGGGAGTGAATTAACTGGGAGTTGAGAGGGTTTGCTGTTCCTGATTACTTGGAACAGTAGATCTCTCTCTACTTCCCTGACAGAACACTTTAGGAGCTATAGGGGGGCGCCAGCCGATGTACACCTATGGTGGTTTGCGCAGCCGTGCCAACCTTCCGCAGTATAATGACGGCGGCTGTTCGGCAAACGTTTAATAGCCTCGTGAAGCCACCACCAAATGGAAAGCACACATGCTTACCAGCTGTAATGTGACCCGCTAATTAAAGAAAAGTCATGTGTGCTTTCATTGGGGCACACAGCCCTGGAAAGCCTAATGGCGGCTCCTATGCCAGCGGATGGTAATAGCTGGTTCTCAATTGTGCATCTCCCCATACATACAATATAACGGAGTATATTAAGGAAATAGTGTAAAACCTCCTTAACAATTTTATTGACTTGTAACAAATTCTCACTGGACAGATAGACAGCACCCACATTTCCGAGAACTCACTATGACATCAGCATGTCACTCCACCCTACGCGTTTCGTCCCATAGACAGAGTTTCAGCCTCACTTGTGAGCACAAAAATTGCTAAGGAGATTAAACTGTTACATTTATTTATTATATATATATATATATATATATATATATATATATACACACACACACACACACACACACACACACTGCCCACTGTTAAAACTTTGTTCAGAAATATAGGAATAGAAAAAAAACTTGACAGAAGTTGTAGCGCTTTAACTTTTTTTTGGTTAATCTGTCCAAAGGCCACAAGGAAAGAGGGCTGTGGGCCAGATAGCATCAGTTTGATATGTTTGGTGTAAAACCTTCACTCTTTTCAGCATAAAATTCTCCAAGACTGCAGTTGGTGCTGGGATCTGTGATTTGTGTACTGGATGTACTGGATCACGACCCTATTTTGGATTGCTAACTCTGTCTGCCTTAATGATTACAGGGAGAAAAGGTGTTTGTGTACCAAAAGCCATGTATCCACAGCGATGCTGGTGGGAATAGAAATAAACCACAAAGCTTTTTTTTACATTCGTCACAATGAGGAGATTCTGCTTTTTAACATTTTTATTCTAAATCAGATTACGAAGTGGTTTGAGTTTTCAGTGGGTTGTGCAATCTACTAAGGGAAGTATTTATATACATGTATGGTTTCTCTATAGAACCTAATTACATTGCTGCATTAATTCTGCAGAGCTGACATACTGCCTGTCTCTTGCTCCGACATTAATTGATGTCTGAATACATTTTGGTCAACAGTGTGCTGGTTTGCAGGCCTGACTGACGTACACACACAAGTCTCCAGAGCCTTCTTGCATGGTTGTAATTACCTTATGTGTCAAATGTTAACTTAAAATTTGTTTAATGTATTGAGCATGAAATTCTTTGTTTCGTCATGTCGGAACTGTGGGTGAGGCAGCTTTGACATGTACTGTCATTCTGTGTAGCACGTATGTTGATGTACATGCTAAATGCTGGTCTTTTTTTCTTCTTTTTTTTTTTAATCAAGCAGTAAGCTTTGATTCACACAAAATATTTGCTTTATCATCTAATCTAATAGTTTGGGTATTTAGCATTTGAAAACGTTAAAGCAACATTTAACCCCCAAAAAAACTATATATTGACCAAAATGTCAACTTTGTAAGTCAATCACAATTTGCTATTTTTATTTATTGTCCAAGTGGCAAGTCTACAAATGATGATGATTCCACAGTTACTTGAATTCATGATTTGTGAGACTAGCTGCTCAAATATCCAATGGCAACTCTGGACTGTTATATAGTAATCTGCCGAATTGCTCTTTTTTGCTAAACAATTATAAAATGTAACAAGCATAGCTTATGAAAAATGGAAGAAAAGGGGAGCTGGTACCCTTGGCATTTTGATTATCATGTTTTTATTTTTTTGGTGATTGACAAGTATTCTTTATTTGTTCCAATTTTGTCTCCTCTTTTCATAAATGTTAAAAAAAAAAAAAAAAAAAAAAAAGAAGGATGTGTAGGTCAGGTTAAAAAATGAAAGTCATCACCTGACTGGTTCCTATTATCTCCAATATGCAACATCATACATATTTGATTTTGTTTGTTTCCTCTTATGTGGCCTTTTCTGCAGGATCTAGGATTGTGGAATCTAGGGATCAAAGAGTTATCTTTCCTGATCCAAGTTTTGTCATGCCAGTGAACCTGTGCATGTGGTAACTGGGAAATTTGAAGAGAAATCTTTTTAACAGTTCGTATTAAACCTAAAAATATGCAGTATTACTATAAAAACAATGGGTTTGTAGAAAATACAAATCTGCCTTATGGGCCTGTTTAATAAGGCCAACGCACACATGTGGTAAGCCACGAATCATCTTTTCTTGAAATGGACTTTGCTATGCTAAAATACAGTTGCTTTGAGTTACTACATTATAACCCCTATTGGTTCATCTTTTGCCATCTTTGCCCCATTGGGGAGATTTACATCCACCTCCTGTCCCATAGTCGAAACAGGAAGTGAGAGGAATCCCTGCAACTTAAAGGAATCCCTTGGGGAACCCCCAGGTCACCCTAGTGTCCCCATTGGAAGATTTTCCTTCTATTACTTTTCTGGGGACAACCCAAAATTTGGGATTTTTTTTACTTTCAATGATAGTGGTAAACAGGACAAATAGAGAGGTTGAATCTCCCTAATGGTTCACAGACAGCAATATAAACTGACAAGCATTCTAATCCCTCTCCACTGTATCCAAAACGAAGGAAGAGCACAATCATCTTCACGGCAATCATAACATCAAATCTGCCATGTAACATCTATTACTTGGAAAATATTGCCTTCTATTTGCATATGGTGGGATGTAAACTTTTTTCTTTTGTTTGAAAAATTATGTTGGTCTTGTAGGCAATATTGGTCATGTTCTGATTACGTGTAGTAATGCAAAGTTTTATTGGAAGTGTTAAAATGTAATTACTGTTCATGTTATTTCATAGCAATAACATGTAGTACTGTAGCACATATCTACACTACATAAAGTAATGTAGACGGTTTCAGGCTAGGTTTTTCCAATATCTGATGCCACGTCGATCTGAAATGGGAAACAGTTCCCATTTATTTTTCATACTCTGCAAGGGCTCTGCAAACACTGACAGCCTGTTTCGATAGCAATCAGCAATATACACCCACATCAACCAGCTTGTGTGGTATAGACAATTCCACCTCTCCTAATGCTCATGCTGTCAAAATTGTTGCTTCATAAAGCAAATTGTTAAACTCCAAACTGCAAATGATCTGGAAACTAGAGAGCCTGGGCAAATCTTAATTCACGCAGAAATATTTTTCTTTTAATTTCATTTAAAAGCGAATCAAAAATACTTATTGCCATCTAAAATGTTTCTAAACAGACCTTGCTTAAAGAGGTCTGGAACTATCGTTGGCAGGAACTTCCAGCTTCTTAAAATGTGGCTGCAACATATTCAAGAAGGAACCCCTAAAAGTGGGCTGCATGCCATATGCAGATACCAACTTTCCTGAAATATTCCATAATGCACCCTGGGTGCCTCAGCACCTTGTTGAGAGGAGGTAGGCACTGGTATATTGTATTACCCACTGCCTTTATGTACTTTATTCCTTAGACCAGTGGCCTCCAAAGTGTGGCCCTTCGCTTTTATCCGGCCATCCCAATGATACAAGGCACTCTTTGTCCCGATGACAACAAAAATAAGGCATCATTCCTCCCACTGACACCAATGATGTGGCATCATTCCTCCCACTGACAACATAGGGGCACTAGTCCTCTTACTGATACCAACAATGGGGCACTATTCCTGACACTGACACCAACAATAGGGCACTATTCCTGCCACTGACACCAACGATGGGGCACTATTCCTCCCATTGAGACCAATGATGGGGAACTCTTCCTCCTCCTAACAGACATTGTTTACTGACACCGAGGCACTTTCTACTGCCACTGGCCACAGATCGACCCTGAACAACAGTAAACTGGCCCTTTGTTTGGAGACCCCTGCCTTAGACCATGCAGCTGGATTTCCCAGTTACTTTCAAATACCCATTATTATAAGGGGAGAATGACACCATTTTTGGAATGGCAATGACCCTGGCAGTCAGGCAGACTTCCAACAGCGCCATACACGAGAGACCAAAAAAAAATATGGTGTGACTTGTTTACTAGCAACAGCACATAAAATGTTTGTCTTGAGTAATGTTTTTCTTTCGTTAAAACAGGTTTTGATAATATAGTATAGCTTATTTATAACAAAGGAATTTACCAAGGCATCCAATCAGATGCTCAATTTTCTAAAAGGCTAGCAAAAGATAGCTATGATCTGTTTGGTTGAAAAAGGTCCAAGTTTCACCTCGTTTTGTTCTGTTTATTATAACAGAAAGAGGGGTCTGCAGAATAACGGACTCCATCGGAAAGTAAGCTTCTGGTAACACCAGCATCCTAAACAATATTAAACTGGTTGTGATCTTTAGTTTATCATTTCTGCTCATCATCTTTCAAGAAATAACCAAAAAACAATACACATTGATCCAACAGTTTTTATCCCTGGAAAATTTGTACTCCATGCACTTTGCCTGTGTCGCTGCTGAGAGTTGCAAGATGAATATGTGTTATTTTTGTATGACTTGTTCAAGAAGTTGTAATATGAAAAATATTTTAATGTTTACAGTACAAATCTACTTTGCTATTGTCCTCAAATTACTGTTTACAAGCTCGGTTGGTGTCTTTGTTGTTCTAAATAAACTATTTTAAATGTAGCAGCTTTTCAATTCAAACACAGAAGTCGTCCTGCACATTTAGGAAAAGTGTTATCTTGTTAGACAAGCCATCAAGAATATTGCCTCCCCTCCCTCCAATGACAGTTTCTCAGGCTTCCAAAAGAGTCTGTCCACCCAAAACTGATATTAGTTAAAGTGTTACTAAACCCAGGACCCTGCATTCACTATATCTGGTCTTCCACAGTACATAGAACATGGAAATGCAATTATTTTAGTAAATATAAACTGCTAAATATGTTTTCTAATCAGCAGTATAGAGCAGTCTTCTGACTTCTATTAGTGTCCGGCCGAGCACTGGTTAAAGCTCCTAGGACTGGTTTTCATTCTCCTCTGACTGTCCTATGAGGCTGCATGGCCCTATGTATGGACAGTGCTGAGTGCATGATCACATGCACACTCCTTAAAAAAAATAAAAAATCTCCAGCAATACACATCCAACTGAGCATGTGCAGAGTGCCCCCAAGGCTCTGTACTATCAGGTGATGGATTGGGGGCTGTGGAAGAAGGGAAGAATCAGAGAAGACGGGATCAAACAGCCTTTTTACAAAATGTGTAGGATTAACCCCTTAGGTTCAACAGTAAGTATAACAAGCATGCTTTACTGGATATGCAGACGGATTTTACTGTTGTGGGTTTAGTAACACGTTAACCACCATTGAATCCACTCTAGATTCTAGTGATGAGATTTCTGCACACAACAGACCTGCGCAGCTGTTGTGAATTTTATTTTACAGTATAATTAATGGATTAATAGGAGCAATGGGAGCACCCCTAGGGTGTACAGAAAGAGTGGTAGACCTATGCCAGGCAAATCTCACAGCTGAACACTCCAAGACATAAGAAAACCAGCAGGTGACTGTGCCCATCAGCCTTCAACTATAACAAATATTTTCGGTGGACTCTACCTTGAAGATAACCAAACTCGGACTGATTATCTGCCAGAAAAAGTTCATTGTGTCTGGTAATAACCAAATTTATGGGCATCTGCCAACTTTCATGGCCAACAGATACCTACTCAGATGCCCAATTCTTTTAACTCCTTCTATTGTCTCGCAATGCATGGATGTGGTAACTGGGTATCACTGTATATTTGCCAGATATAACTATTTTTGTTTACAACAATATCTGTTGGAAACTTGGTCACCCACAGCCACCTAGGAGAAGTACAAGGCGGATGATCTGTGTAACAAATTAATTTTAAAACCCAACATCCATACAGATACAAAAAATTGTGTTCAGAGGTGTTCATGTAACTGTTTTATATGGAGAAAAAAAAAACCCAACAAAGTACCCATTCCCCCAGCTATCCCTCAAACACATTCAAAAATGCAAATTAAGTTAGTAATGCTGTTTTAGTTGACTTTCTCTGCTGTCCTCCTGAAAGTTGTGGAATAATCTCTAGTCCACTAGCCGACTACCTGTTCCATATACTGCAGGGATCCTCAAACTACGGCCCTCCAGCTGTTGCAGAACTACACATCCCATGAGGCATTGCAAAACTCTGACATTCACAGACATGACTAGGCATGATGGGAATTGTAGTTCCTGAACAACTGGAGGGCCGTAGTTTGAAGACCCATGGTATACTGTATGACCTGCCAGACACTTTTTAAGGCATTGAGAAAGTCTCATGCATGTGTCATCTCAAACAACAATCTTTTGTCTGGTAAGGACGCTTACCTGTCCAAGGATCCAGTGGTGTCCTCACCCGTACAGATTCTTCAATCAGGTTCAGGTGCTGGCATAGCAAGTAAGGGAAACAGGAAGTGAAACCTTGTGGCTTCAGAGCCGGTTTCCTGTCACGCTGTGCCTTGTGAATGGTCCTGTAGTCTTCTGGGACCTGTAATGTATCCCAAAAGACTGCGGGGAAAGGAGGGGGGCTGAAGTTCCGGCTCAGACTGCTGCGGTGATCTGATCCGGACGTGGGAGCGGCTACCTGTCAAAACCCAGTACCCGCTCACCCCTTCTTCTCAAATTGTTCCAAACGTGGCAGTGAAGGGGGGAGACTGTGCAAACATGTGGAGCTTCCCCTTTTGGGTGGAGCCCCTCCAGAGATATTGACCTTCATTTCCTCTACTATTAACCCTTGCCCCATAAATTAGTTTTGGGCTTAGTCCTCTGATGAAGAGTATATAAACTGGCAAACAAAAAATGTCATATACTGCAGCTTATCAGGCCATAGACAGGATGATTGCATTCATTTTCTTTTTTAGTCTTGTTTGCCCTTTTTTTACTCAGTAACTCTGCAAATAATACTACCAGTGTTTGGACAACTGTGCTATCCATGGAGGGAGCTGGCTGAACTTCAAACAAGTCTTCCTCTGTTCATCCCTATTACATGTAGTTTACAGAAGGTAGATAGCATTGTTTGTGCTTTCAGTTTAGCTCACAGGAAGTGACAAGGACACTGGCAAGATCAACAGGTATTTGCACTTGCTGAAATGTTAGCCTACAAAATAAAATAAAAAATGCAGCCACAACGCCTAAGTAATGTTAAACTGCAATATATGACGACATTTGTGTTCTTGGATTTGGATATCCTTTAAAATGGCTGCAAACAAAGAAATCCATAACTGGCTTTTTTAATTTTACAAAAAATTGTGCAAAACTCCTTCACCAAAGAATAAAAGGAATCCATAACTGTTTGGGTTTTTCATTTTACTTTTTAAACTGCTGATTAATATTTTTTATGTTTATAGTTTACAATTTTTTGTATTCTTAATAAACATTTCACACATGCCAAAAGATTCCCAGAGCACTATGGATCAGCTAAAAAGATAGGACATCAGAGAAACCGTACCTAGAGGCTCAGCTTGTTTGATTAAAATCTCACACTCAGCCAGCCAATAAGTGATGAGTCATACTCCTACGTCTAATTCACTTATGTTACTATCAGCTTGAGTTATTAAAGTGTTACTAAGCCCAGTAATACGAAAATAGTTCACCCGCCCACTGCAGTGCCCACAGCTTATAAATCTTCTTTTTACATTAAGATACTGCCACTATATACCTTTTTGGCTGATCTTTATACCACGGTCACATGATAAACTGCAGGGTCTTCCTGAGTGCTATGTGTTTAGATAGGAGGAGATTTCCACTACAGCCTGTGTCCTCGTACTGTTATGGGAGGCGGATCATCAATCAATCAAGATGTGACATCCCACCCACTGTGTTCTTTTTTAGTTACTGGGCATGGAGGAGGAGGGAGGGACTGAGCATTCGTTTAGGATCAGTATACACACCCACATGTGTGATGTCAATATCATGTGACCTGAAAAGCTCAACTCAAGGAAATATTCTCTCCAGCAATAGAGAGACCTGTCAGAAACTACAAATCAGACTGAGACAGAAGTACAGTTAAATCCCACTTGTTTAATAATAAAAAGGTGAACATAACCAGAGTTCAGGAACTGGAACGGATAGTCAGACAAGTCAAAACGTCAGGGAGCCAGAGATGGAGTGTAGTAGAACAGCAAGCAGGAGCTGGAGCCAGAAGGCAGGTCAGCCAAGCAAGTCTTTAATAGGAACACAGCAGAGCGTCTCTAGAGATGTGACCAAGGCGAAGGCAGAGATCATCTGGGCTGGACGGCTTAAGTAGGCAGGACTGACGAGCAGGATATCAGCAACAGGTGAGTCACCGTGGAGAGAAAGGAGCTGGAAATTAGCCAACAGCTGAGCGGCCAGCTTTGAGAGGGAAGGGCTGAGCCCAGCCCTGACAAGACCAAACTGAGCATGTGTACTACCCTCACTTTGTCTTATCTGGCCTTGCCAAGAGTGACCCTGCAGGAGGGGAGGATATGTCCATACAGGATCAAGAGCCTTTTTAAACAATACAGAGTATTAACCCCTTAGGTTCCACAGTGCATATACAGACCAATGGCAGCCTGTCTGTTAGGCTCGCCGCTCCCGCTCTCCAGGTCACCCCCTATATGCAATGGATAGATTCATGCATAGCATGAATCTATCCACGGCCGCCGCTGGTCACCCCCTATTTAATGCGTCCGGCCCCTTTCAGGGCACCGGAGCATGAATTACAGAAGCCAGGGTTTTTTTTAAGCACCTGATTAAAGCCAGAGGCTCTAATAGGCTTCAAAATAGGGTGGGCTCCGGTCGCAGAGAATGCGAACGAAGCCCACCCAGGTGTATTACAACAGCGAATGAACATTCGCTGTTGAAACACTGATTCTCAATCCGGCCAGTCAGAAGCGGGTGTGAGACCCGTTTTCCAATTGGCCGAAAAGAGAAAACTCCCGATTGGCCGCCGAGGAGGAGGGAGGAAACAGAAGCCGCTGCCGTTATGACCCGTGGAGAACGAGAGGCCGCCACCACCAATCAGGGGAAGCCGCCAGTAATGGGATAAATGCTACCGACCGCCCGGGGGGGTGTGATACTGTTTGCCGCCGCAACGCCCCCCCCATCCCAAAAAAAGCAAAATTCCACCGTCCGTCCCACTGATACAGACTGGTTTTTTTGCCACTTTAAGGTCTGTAAACAACAAACTTTAACTAAAAAAAAAAAAAGGAGGAGTCTGAGGAACACATAAAAAGGAGCCTACAGCTCCACCTGCTAGCTGGATAGAATATTACTTAATATTAATATGCATTTTTAACTGACCAAAATTAAAAATAGGAAACAATATTTTTAGCATATATTTTTTACTGCTGACCATAAAAAAAAGTATTTTTAAATAATCATAACTCCCCTTGACCAGGAAAGCATTTGGAAGGGTTCATAGAGGGTGGCAGAATCAGCATCAAAGTAGGTCTTTTACTACTGGAGAACTGGCCTCAGCAAAGCGAATGAAGACTACACCAGTAAAAACGAGAACCACCGCTTCAGGACAACTCTTCAAGGAGAGTGCTTCTCTTCCCAATCAAGGAGCCCAAGGGGCTGGCTAACACAATCACAGTAGTAGGCAATAGTGGAAAGGAACTCTGGACAGCCGCACACCGGGAAAAACTTAAAATCCTGTGCTTTTATTAAAACCAAAGATCACATCAACACAAAACAATCCACGGCAATGAGGGGGGCACAAAAATATTTGATGCGTTTCGCACCAAAATTAGTGCTTATTCATAGCTATGAATAAGCACTAACTTGGGTGCCCCCTACATTACCGTGGATATTTTTGTGTTGATGTGATCTTTGGTTTTAATAAAATCACAGGATTTTAAGTTTTTCCCGGTGTGCGGCTGTCCAGAGTTCCATTCCACTATTGCCTAAGACTACACCAGTGTTGGCATTCACATCACACTCCATCTTACTTATTACTGGTTTAGGTCACATAACACAGGAACAGAGAACTGCAGGATCCACTTGTTTAAGCAGACAGGAAACTCTATGCAGATTGCATATACCCCAACACATGTTTCTGGGTGCCTTGCTGTCTACTGCATACCTATATTTTCAGTTTAAAGGGACCCTAGTAAATATCCTGTTCTTACCTTTCTGGCAGCCCATGTTTTGAAATGTGCTGCTTACTCTGCTCCCCCATCATTGAAAGTATTCCACACTTCTGGGTGTTCGGAATGTCTGCTTCCTGCTGCAGGTGGTGGATTCTCACACTGTCAGGAGCCATGAGTTGCCAGTAATAACAATATTAAATGGGGTTAAATGCTTGCAGCGCCAGGGAGTAAGTGGCAGTGGTTCAAAAGATGGGCTGCCGGAAAGGTAAGTATTTTCTTGTTCAATTATTTATATTGGCAAGTTTTCAATACAAATGCAAAAAGGGTGGGGAGGAGGCCCCTAAATGGTACATCCAAACCCGTAGGGGTTACAAATGATAGGGTTCCCTACGGCTGCACAGCCAGGCACACCACAGCTTTAGCTTTCATCCAGACACAGTGAACAGTCCTTGAGCTTTGTTTTTATGTTTTATTAGGGGGTAATAACTTGGATGGGGATAGGAATTATGCGATGCCCAATTTGATAGTGACAAAACCCGGGTCAACTTCCTCCCTATATACAGCTCCACTTGATCCTCTGTACAACTCCAATTGAGTCTTCCTTTAGTAACTAACAGTCTCTGTTAGATCAGCAACAGCCACTTACAGGCTAGGAACGCTCAGTCCTTTTGGAAAGAAACCCAATGGGTTGTGAACTGCATCCTGGAGTACCTTCATCTCCTCTGTAGGCACTGGTCTCAGCTCTACCACTGCAGGGAATGCTATCCCAACTCTTCACCAGCCCACCTGGGCGCTTTTCACCAGTCTACCCGACTGACTCTCTGGAGATCTCCCAGGGCAAGGTAGGGAACATTTAAGCACACCGCTATCTTCCAGAGAAACCTGCTACATGTGGACCATATTGTAGTACTCACACTGTCCTGCTTGCTTCCGCTGCCTCTCAGAGAAGACTCCTTCCAAGCTCCTTCTGTTGTCATAATCCTCCAGGCCAGCACCTGAGCCCTGACCTGAGGCAGAAAACCTCCCCCCTAGACTAAGGTTTCGCCTTAAGGGCCCCCGACAGTCCCCTCAGCACTGCATCTCTATCTTCCACCCAACTCCCCTCCCAGTATGACTCATTCCTATTTAGGGGGCTCACTTAATCCCTGCCAGGTCCACCACCTGGGGATTAGCTAAGTGCCCCTAAAATGCAGAACAGCCTCTCCTAGCCTCCACTCTCTAGTTTTCAGAATGTTCTCAAACTTTTCAGAACCAGGGGGAGGCACCGGATAGCTGTCTGTATTAGTTGCGCTGCCCTGAACTCTAATAAACCTGACCCAGATAAGACTCACAGGGTTTAGACACGAGTCAGAATATGTTCTACATACTCTGACAATAGTAGCACACTAGAGGGTGCTACATATACAATTAAGAAGTATCAAAAGTAAATGGGAAATATTTTCACTCTTTATTCAACAGGTTTGCCTTTGTGACGGTCACTTTAAAGAGTAACTCCACTTTTGTTGGGAAAAAAAACATTCCCCTCTAGGTTATCAATGTACTGTACATTGCAGGGATTTTAACAAGCTGTTGCAGTTTCCTACCTTTTGTTGATCTGACGAAATCCCTGTGAGTTTCTATGTGTCTATGTTGGAAAGTGAATCTAATGGGAGTGGTTTCATAATTATCTTCCAGCTGTTGTACCTGTTGGGCTTTAATGAGGAAAGCTGCTGGGCCTGCCTTCCTTTAGGACGTGATTTCCTATTGGGAGTATCTCGCCAAAAATTCCATTTTTGTTGCTCCTGAAATCTGACTTGTATCTTAGTGCAGACTTCTGGGAAAATCGGTGAGACAGTCACACAAGCAGAAAGTGATGTTTATGGGGGGGCATTCTGTGTACAGAACACCTCCAGGTAGCCATATTGCATTGCATTTTTAGAGAATTACAGATGCTGCAGATTGAAAAGTAAAGGTAATTTTTAATAACATTCAATTACAAATATGACTTATCAATTGTATACGCTATGTTATTTTTTCTTTATTTGTTATTTTTTTTTCCCTACAAAAAAGTGGAGTTACCCATTAAGTCTGCCTAATCTGATCTAATGTTTATAAAAAAAAAAAAAATCCATAAAAACGTATGTAGATAAACACTTACCTTTTCTTGCTGGCCACCCAACAAAATCCCTTTAACAATGCCTGATTTCCGATTTACCTAATATTACTTTTTATTTTTGGTTTATTTAGGCAACAGTGTTGGTTCTACATAAATCACACTAGCTGATAGCCAGCTTAGATATATATAGAAGTGTTTCCAGGTGGAAACAGTTTTTCAATGGAAGAGTTATTTTTCAAAAGGTATTTTTCTTTATTGAAAGAGCTTCAGAACACAGGATCTTCTAGGTGAATTATCGACTGTTTAACTTGCAAGAACAATGCAACTCCTGAACAAATACTCTATGTGCATGTCTGCCTTTACCTGGGTGCTGTTCTTGCATGTTTCATGCATCTCTACTGTGTGTTTTTAAAAATTGCCCAGTTTTTAATTTGTTTATCTTCTTTTGTGTTTCAGCGACTGTAGAGTAATAATTAAAATTCCAAGTGATGTAGTATAAAGCCCCGACCGCCCTCCTCCTCTTTTTCACACACTCACTTTCTTTAGCAGTTTGACGTTGCCGCTATGTACAGTATACAGTGTTGATGAAACTTTTTTGTATCCAGAGGAAGAAATCTTTATATAGTGGCATGATTGTGCATTTAAAAGTTTGACCGTAGTGTCGTTTTTATTTCGATTTCTTTTATTCCATGGATGTGTGCGGTTGTCTTTTCCAAAAAAAAAAAAATTCCCTAATGCAGAGTGTAAAATTTTGAGAAAGACTTGCATTATCTTCTAAAGTCTATATTTGAATTAAATGTTTTGCAATGCAGAGTGAAAATAGTGATTCTGTTTTTTTTTGTTTGGCACAGCTAAAAGAGATTAAACAAATTGGTAGCTTTTAGCACTCTATTTTTGCACAAAATGGGAGAAAGGTCAGTCTAATGCCGCGTACACACGTGCGGACTTTTGCCGGCGGACCTAGTCCAGCGGACAATCCCGCGGGACTTTCCAGCTGGGTCCGCTGGACTTTCCGAGCGTGTGGACTTGCCCACACACGCACGGACTTCTCCAGCGGATAATCCGCCGACCAAAAGTCCGCGGGACTTTTGAAAATGAACGGACTTGCCCACACACGGAGCAGTCCGTTCATTTCGAACGTAACTTCAGGTTACGTAGCTAGCGTAGGCAGTAAATGCCGCCGCGCTAGCTCCGCAAGCTGGCATGGATTTAAAGGGAATCCCCACGCCGAAAAAACAGCGTGGGGGTTCCCCCCAAATCCATGTCAGACCCTCATCCGAGCACGCAGCCTGGCAGGCCAGGAAAGGGGTGGGGACGAACGAGCGCCCCCCCCCTCCTGAGCCGTACCAGGCCGCGTGCCCTCAACATGGGGGGTGCCCTGGGGAAAGGGGGGCCGTGCGGCCCCCCCCACCCAAAGCACCTTGTCCCCATGTTGATGAGGACAAGGGCCTCTTCCCGACAACCCTGGCCGTTGGTTGTCGGGGTCTGCGGGCGGGGGCTTATCGGAATCTGGGAGCCCCCTTTAATAAGGGGCCCCCCAGATACCGGCCCCCCACCCTATGTGAATGAGTATGGGGTACGATGTACCCCTACCCATTCACCTAAGGTGTAAAATGTAAAGTAAAAAAAAAACACCCACACTTTTGAAAAAAATAGTTTATTGCACTGCTCCGGGGGTCTTCTTCCGTCTTGGGGGTCTTCTCGCCGGACTCCCCCGCCATTTACCAAGCTCTTTTACCGAGCGGGGGAAGTCCGGCTACCTTCTTCGTCGTCGCCGCCGTCTGGGGGTCTCGATCCGCCTTTGGGGGTCTTCTTCCGTCTTGGGGGTCTTCTCGCCGGACTCCTCCGCTCTCTTCTGCTCTTTTACCTAGCTCTTTCACGAGCGGGGGGAGTCCGGCTACCTTCTTCGTCGTCGCCGCCGTCGTCTGGGGGTCTCGATCCGCCTTCGGGGGTCTTCCGGGGGTCTCTTCTGTTCTTGCGGCGGTCGTCGTCTTCCGCGCCGCCGGCGCCTTCTCCTTCTTCTTGTCCTTCTTCTTGTTCTTCTTCTTCCGATGTTGACCCGACGCTCTCTCTGCCCGGAATGCCTGTGCCGCTCTGCGCTGAGACTTATATAGGGACATGGGGGACAGGGTCACATGCACATGTCACATGGTGACCCCGCCCCCTTGTGTTGTCACAGTCCCGGAGGATGCTGGGACTGTGACATCGCAAGGGGGCGGGGTCACCATGTGACATGAACATGTGACCCTGTCCCCCATGTCCCTATATAAGTCTCAGCGCAGAGCGGCACAGGCATTCCGGGCAGAGACAGCGACGGGTCAACATCGGAAGAAGAAGAACAAGAAGAAGGACAAGAAGAAGGAGAAGGCGCCGGCGGCGCGGAAGACGACGACCGCCGCAAGAACAGAAGAGACCCCCGGAAGACCCCCGAAGGCGGATCGAGACCCCCAGACGACGGCGGCGACGACGAAGAAGGTAGCCGGACTCCCCCCGCTCGTGAAAGAGCTAGGTAAAAGAGCAGAAGAGAGCGGAGGAGTCCGGCGAGAAGACCCCCAAGACGGAAGAAGACCCCCGAAGGCGGATCGAGACCCCCAGACGGCGGCGACGACGAAGAAGGTAGCCGGACTTCCCCCGCTCGGTAAAAGAGCTTGGTAAATGGCGGGGGAGTCCGGCGAGAAGACCCCCAAGACGGAAGAAGACCCCCGGAGCAGTGCAATAAACTATTTTTTCAAAAGTGTGGGTGTTTTTTTTTACTTTACATTTTACACCTTAGGTGAATGGGTAGGGGTACATCGTACCCCATACTCATTCACATAGGGTGGGGGGCCGGTATCTGGGGGGCCCCTTATTAAAGGGGGCTCCCAGATTCCGATAAGCCCCCGCCCGCAGACCCCGACAACCAACGGCCAGGGTTGTCGGGAAGAGGCCCTTGTCCTCATCAACATGGGGACAAGGTGCTTTGGGGTGGGGGGGGGCCGCACGGCCCCCCTTTCCCCAGGGCACCCCCCATGTTGAGGGCACGCGGCCTGGTACGGCTCAGGAGGGGGGGGGGCGCTCGTTCGTCCCCACCCCTTTCCTGGCCTGCCAGGCTGCGTGCTCGGATGAGGGTCTGACATGGATTTGGGGGGAACCCCCACGCCGTTTTTTCGGCGTGGGGAGTCCCTTTAAATCCATGCCAGGTCACGGAGCTAGCGCGGCGGCATTTACTGCCTACGCTAGCTACGTAACCTGAAGTCACGTGCTAAATGAACGGACTTGCCGATGAGCGGCAAGTCCGTTCATTTCAAAAGTCCCGCGGACTTGCCCACTAACGGCGGGATTGTCCGCTGGACTGCCAAGTCCAGCGGATAATTTTAAAACCAAACTTAAAACTTTGGTCCGCCGGACTTTGGCGCCAAAAAGTCCGCCGGCGCCCACACACGAGGGGATTATCCGCTGGACTTCAGTCCAGAGGATAATCCCGCGGGATTGTCCCTTCGTGTGTACGCGGCATTAGGTGTTCAAAGTATAATAGCTCTCTATCTAAAGCTGTCAATAGTTGGACTGCACGTAGTGCCTTCCGAAACCCCTCATGTATGCTTTGTTGTTGCTATGTTATTTCACTAGGGCGTATGTCCCTTGTTTTACCTAAAATTTCTAAACAAAACGGACACTAATACACTAATGTACACTTGAGTCTGCCTTGAAAGTCCATGAGGGGTTTCGGAAAGCACTACGTGCAGTCCAACTATTGATGTCCATTGTTGGGATGCTGGCAGACCACATTGCACAATCCACCCATGGAATTTAGTTAATGTGGGTCTGTGTAAAGCTGGATTTGCTTCCCTCTTGGCCATATGACTGAAAGAAAAATGCATTAAGCAGCATTTTTGTTTCTTTTGCTTCTATTTTGCTGCTGGAGCTCTTGAGGGGTCAAATAAGCCAATGAATCATTCTGACCATGAAATGTTGACCTCATTTTGATTTTTGATAAATAAGTGAAAGCAAACCGTTAAAAACTTCAAGGTAAAAGTAAGGTCAAAGCATAAGGATGGAAGAGAAAGAGGCAATACCAAAAAACAAGCCGAACAAACGTGTGTATGTACAGTGCCTTGCAAAAGTATTCACCTCCCTTGGCATTTTTCGTGTTTTGTTGCCTCACAACCTGAAATTAACATGGATTGTTTGAGGATTTGCATCATTTAATTTACAGAACATGCACACAACTTTGAAGATGTTTTTTTTATTGTGAAGCAAACAACAAATAGGACAAAATAACAGAAAAAGTCAATGCGCATAACTATTCACCCCCCCTAAAGTGAATACTTTGTAGAGCCACCTTTTGCGGCTATCACAGCTCCAAGTGGCTTTGGATAAGTCTCTATGAGCTTGCCACATCTTACCACTGGTATTTTTGCACATTCCTCCTGGCAAAACTGTTCCAGCTCCTTCAAGTTGGATGGTTTGCGTTTGTGAACAGCAATCTTTAAGTCTGACCACAAATTTTCTATTGGATTGAGGTCTGGGCTTTGACTAGGCCATTCCAACACATTTACATGTTTCCCCTTAAACCACTCAAGTGTTGCTTTAGCAGTGTGTTTGGGGTCATTGTCCTGCTGGAAGGTGAACTTCTCTCCTAGCCTCAAATCACAGACAGAGTAGTACAGATTTTGCTCAAGTATATCCCTGTATTTAGCACCATCCATCTTTCCATCAACTCTGACCAGTTGAGGGACTGCTGAAAAACATGTAGGGATGGTGTTCTTTGTGTGATGTGTTGGGTTTGCACCAGACATAGCGTTTTCTTTGATGGCCAAAAAGCTAAATTTTAGTCTCATCAGACCAGAGCACCTTCCTCCATACATTTTGGGAGTCTCCCACATGCCTTTTCGCAAACTCAAAACCTGCCATTTTGTTTTTTGCTGAAAGTAATGGCTTTCTTCTGACCACTCTGCCATAAAGCCCAACTTTATGGAGCGTACGGTTAATTGTCATCCTATGTACAGATACTCCAGTCTCTGATCTTCTGCCTCTCTGATTAATGCCCTCCTTGCCCAGTCTGTTTTGGTGTGCGGCCGTCTCTTGGCAGGTTTGCTGTTGTGTCATGTTCTTTCCATTTGGTTATGATAGATTTGATGGTTCTCCTAGGGATCATCAAAGATTTGGATATTTTTTTATAACCTAACCCTGACTTGTACTTCTCAACAACATTGTCCCTTACTTGTTTGGAGAGTTCCTTGGTCTTCATGGCAGTGTTTGGTTAGTGGTGCCTCTTGCATAGGTGTTGCAGCCTCTGGGGCCTTTTAAAAAGGTGTGTATATGTAATGACAGATCATGTGACACTTAGATTGCACACAGGTGGACATCATTTCACTAATTATGTGACTTCTGAATGTAATCGGTTGCACCAGAGCTTTTTATGGGCTTCATAACAAAGGGGATGAATAGATACGCACATGCCAATTATCAGTTTTCTGAAAAAAAATTTATGTATATATTTTTTCAAATTTTTCTTCACCAACTTAGACTATTGTGTTCTGATCCATCACATATAATTCAGATAAAAAAAACATTGAACTAAAGGCTGTAATGTAACAAAATAGGTAAAAAGCCAAGGGGGTGAATACTTTTGCAAGGCACTGTATGTGTGTGTGAGGAGAAAGCATGGGGGGGGGGGGGCTCCATAGTAATGAAGGTGACAGTGGCTGGCTGAAAGTGGAGTTAAAGTATAACTAAAGGCAAAACATTTTGAGTTGTCCTCAAACAGTAATAGAGGATAAATCTTCCGAAAGTGACACTAGTTCTGGTGACAACCAGGGATTCCCTTACTTTTGAGGGATTTCCTCTAACTTCCTGTTTTGTCTTTGGGGCAGAAAGTGAAGGGAGAACTCCCCAATGGTACACAAATGGCAACAAAAACAACATGGAAGGATCATTTTCAGTCGTGAAAGACACCTTCCAAATTGTCTTCTACCTGGGCTTGCTGGCTCTACTTTTGATCTACAGATGATTATGTTCGGGAACCTGGTGTACCCTCTTAGAACCATTCTCAAAAAGACATCTGCTCCTGCATTCTCTGCCCCCAGATCAACATATACTCTATAGCACTATTACCCTTATCGTTTATGCGAGAATTAGCTTCCCAACAACAGACCCATCTGAAACATATTGCATGTATTTTCCCCTTCTAGGGTGTCACCCACACGCTAACTAAATAACCTCCCTCTTTTTTTTTTTTCTTTGGCACAAGGGGGAGGAATAGTGCACCATCCTTGGTGTCCATGGAATAGTGCTTTATTGTAGGTGTCGGTGGGAAGAATAGTGCTTCATTGTTGCTGTCAGTGGGAGAAATAGTGCCCCATCATTGGTATCAGTGGGAAGAATAGTGCCTCATTATTGGTGTAAGTGGAAGAATAGTGCTTCGTTGTTTGTGTCGGTAGGAGGAATAGTGTCCCCTTGTTAATGTCAGTGGGGGGAATAGTGCCCCATCGTCAGTGTCAGTGAGGGGGGATAGTGGCCCATCATTGGCATTAATGTGGGAAATAGTGCCCTGTTGATGTCAGTAACAGGAATTGTCCCCCATTGTTGGTGTCAGTGGGAGAATAGTGTCTTGCATCAGTGGAAGGAAAAGTGCCCCAATGGCCGCATAAGGGCAAGCAAAAGGCCGCATCTGGCCCCCGGGCCACAGTTTGCTCTACACCCTCTTCAATCTTTCTTCCCCTTTTAACTACCTTTAGTATTTCTCACTCTTTCTTCTCTCCCTACTAAACCCAGCATGCGCTCAAGTCTGAACTGACATAGTTCAATCCCTAGATCCACCAGTAAATACGACGAGTTCATTGGGTAAAGAGATGAGAACAATTCCCCTTAATAGTCTTGTGTATTCTTTGATTATATTTACTTACATATGCAATGCCTTTTACACATTGGCATAACTGTTAAAACACTTTTATGTTATACTCAAATATCCTGACTTCCTTTTGACTACTGTAAGTCATTATTATTATACAGGATTTATATAGTGCCAACAGTTTGCTCATCACTTTACAATGTAGAGGGGGGAAAATACAATTACAATACAGAAGAAATAGGAGGGCCCTGCTTGTGGAGCTTACAATCTAAAGGGAGGTTCAGGTTGTACAAAAGGTAGTAGCTGTGGGAGTGATCTGATGGAGCTAGCTCAGGTACATTTCTTATCTAGATGTTGGGTAGGCTACCCTGAATAAGTGAGCTCTCAGGGATTGACTAAAGGCGTACAGTTTAGAGGCTGACCAGACATATTCGGGCAGGGAGTTCCAGAGGATGGGAGGAGCTCTGGTGAAATCCCAGGGCTGAGCATGCGATGAGGTAACGAGGGAGCCCGAGAGCAGGAGGTTTTGAGAGGATGATTTGGGCGATATCTGCAGATGAGGTTGGTGATGTAGCTGGGGGTGATGTTGTGGATAGCCTTGTATGTTGTGGTTAGTATTTTAAAATTATATACGTTGAAGTATGGGAAGCCAGTGAAGGGATTGGCAGAGAGGAGCAGCAGTCATTGTTTTGTCCAACTATTGGAATGTTAACCCACTCCCTTTCTTTTTCAATAAAATTGGTTTGGAAAAAGAGGTTATAATAGGCAATTTTTAAGAATTTTTTTTTGATGGATTGTTAAAGGATGTGGATGGGGGGAGGAAGTCTAACAATCTGCTCTAAGGAAATCTGCTACTTGAGCATGAGGTGGGCTTATAAGTAAGGTGTACATTAGTAGGTCAGTGACAGAGCAGAAAAGACTGGGATGAGTTGTGGAATAATTTGAAGGTAAAGCATAATAACCAGATTTTGTTCTCAGGTTAACTTCAAGATTGGCAGAAAGGGGCTGATGGTATAAATTTGGTGGTCCCACAGATTAGGAGGAGTTATGTCAAATTGCTTCAGAAGTTTAAGTTACAAGACCTAAACGGAATGAAGAACTGCCTGTGTATACCCAACGTTAATCAGCAGATTTCAAGGAAACCGTAAAATTTACTAAATTATAAACACATTGTGCACTTGGACCTCAGTACTGTACTGGCCATAGTGCTAGTGCATACACTTTATTGTTCAACTAAGTCCAAAATACTTTGGTTGCAAAAAATATGAGTTATGCTTCATATGCCAGGGCCACTTTCTTATTGGCAGATCAGTATTTGGCTTGTTTTAGAACAATATAAATTAACTCTTGGCACTGTCAACTTCAAAACCAACACAAGATTCTCCTAACTAAAACACATCAAAAGCTGACTGAAAAAAGAAAATACGGAGATGAGATTCATTATTTAAAAGGAAAACATCCACTTTTCCCGATCTCTCTGCAGAGTTCTGATGTGACCAGCTCAGTCAGAGCTTGAATTATCCAGTCAGCTGGGAGAATGATCTTTGCTGTTTGCAGAGCTATTGGTGCTATGCATGAATCTATCCATTGCATATAGCAGGGTGGCATGGAGAGACGGGACGGTGCCCCTAATGGACGGGCCATTACTGGCCTTAGGAACTAATAACTGAATATAATTCTTTGTAACACTTAACAAGGTAAAAGGGTTAGGAAGAAGTAGATGCAGCTATTTGTTTCCATGTCATGTTGTTATGTTACCAACATTAAAAGGTAATTTAAAAAAATCCCTTTATCGGGAGTAATCTTACTAGAGGAACGTATCTGATAGAAGATAATCAAAAAATCTGCCAACCTAATTCTTACAGAGGTAGGAGACAATTCCTGGGAAGTCGCTGTGGTTATCTAATGTATGTGCTTTTTTAAACGTTTCTTTGAATGTTTAAAATTAGGTCATTAAAATGAGCTAGGAGTATGCCTCCGGACGACTGTATGTACAAAGCAAATATTAAATTGCAAGTTCTGTTCTGCCAAAGGCAAACACAACCTTTGTACCGTATCCGGTCAAAAAAAGAAACACCTTTCTGGAGACATCAAAGGAATACCTCTAATTTATCTCACTGGATTATTTTCTTTTTTTGAAGCGGACCTTGCAGTACAATGCAAGGTCCATACATACTGTCTGGGGCCCCCACCCTAATCACCTAATGTTGTTAGTTCTAACATTTTTTTTTTGCACATTTTTTTTTTTGCACATTTTTTTTTTATCAATGTTTTGCATAGTACAAAAAATAAAGTAAACAACCACGCCATGCAGGGCAGGAATCATGTAAAAGACCTAAACAGCCCCCCCCCCCCCCCCCCCCCCCAATCCAGGTTCACCACCCTGTGGGCAAATTCACCCACTAGGAAATGCCCTAAAACAAAAGGGGTAAGTATTCCAACATCATAATATAGAGATTAATATAACGACTTCACAGTTCTTCTAATAGTAAGGCCAGCAACCATCTCCATATACATCCATCAAAGCAGCAGGCAATCCCCAATTTGCCCCAATGGTAGTGCAAGAATGAGAGACCCCATTAGGCCCATATCCATCACCATGCAGATAATCTCCCCCTTCCACAATGGAACCCATACAGTCATTAGGCTATCGAAAGATCACTGTCTAACCAAATCTTCCAGATTTTTGTCAAATTTCTTAGGACACCCTCAGCTTAGGTATGTTGCTTTATAGAACGGAATCACTCCATTAACAAGCCCCTTCCAGTACGATAATGAGGGCGTCATGGGTTTCTTCAAGTAGAGAATTGGTGCCTTGTGCACATAAAACAATAATAAGCTAAACAAGGGCCCTAGTAGGTGACAAGCCAAGTAAGCATGTTGCCACCGTCAAGGGCACAGGTATAGATGCAATTTCTGTTATGCAGCGCCCAACATCAGACCCGAAGTCCTTGACCACCTGGCAATGCCAAAACACATGGCTAAAGTTGGCTGTAGACTGGGAGCTCCACATATCGTCCCACTCCTCTCCACCCAACTCTGGGACCTCCTCCACCCACTGCTCCCTACATTTGGCCACCAAAGGAGGCAATATAGGAAACCGCTCCTTATATAATTCAAATACTTTTTTTTTTTCCATGGAGTCATCCAATAGAATATTTTCCAGAGCTGAAGACCTAAGATCCAGCTTAGTGGAGCTAAATTGCGACATAAAAGCGTGGCGCAATTGGAGGGAACAAAAAAGATAGAGATTTGGAAGCACCATCTTCTGTTCTAGATCTAAAAAACGTAACAGCTCGCCTCCCCTGGTAACATCACCCAAAGTTTTAATCCCTCTTAACACACAGATAATCGCATCTGGTATAGTGAGCAAATGGGGTAAACGGGGGTTTCTCCACAATGGTGAGGCTGGTGATATGGCAGTAGAGGCACAAACCTCTGAACACAGTCCCAAGCTTTACCAGTGGCTCGCATTGTGCCCGTCAGAGGGAGCGAAGCCCCAAGGCCCCTGAAAACAAGGAGACACAGGCTCTCAAAAGAACCCAGTACCACTGCCTCTAAGATTGTGGCAGAATCCCGGTCATTCCCAAGAAGCCATCTCAATGCAAAAACTCCATGGCCAGCTAATATTGAAAAATATCAGGGAGCGCCAAGCCTCCCTGTCCCCGGGGCTTCTGAAGTGCCTTTTCTGGGAGTAGAGTTTCCCAATATGAATAAACCAAAAATGCTGTGTACCTGACGAAAAATGGAGCGTGGAATCCAAACAGGTGAGTTACGCAAAAAATACAGGAAAACAGGAAGTATCTTCATTTTGAGAAGGTTTATCTGCCCCATCACAGACAGTGGAAGGTTCCGCCATATATCTATTTTCCTATTCAAGATCTACCAAGGGCTGCAGTGGCAACCCTGAATTCACCGCACCCCGGGACCAAAATCTAGGAGAAGAATATTAGATTTGTCCCAATTAACTTTGAGGCCTTAAACTGTTGCAAAGTTATCCAAAATACCAAGGACCGCACAAAAAGATACACCCGCATCCTTCAAAAATAGCAGCATGTCATCTGCATACAGTGCCAAACATTCTTTAATGTTCCCGACTTCCAAGGCCCCGACCACAGGAGAGGATCGCAGCGCCACCGCCAATGGTTTGTCCATCAGGGAAAAGAGGACAGCCCTGCCTGGTTCCCCTACCCACCTCAAAAAAGGAGGAGATGGAAGACCCAATCTTCAATGCAATTCTAGGTTTGCTGTATAAGGACAAGGACACCCACTTACAATATTTAGGCCCAAAACCCATACGTTCTAACACCATGATATTAGTACTAAAATGAATCTGTAAAGAAGAAGTTAGAATCATACTTACCTTACCCCCATCTTTCACATCACTGAAAGTGATTTCACCATCCTTCCAGGAATATTTCTGGGAAATGCAGAACAGGCAAAATCTCATGAAAAAGCACTTAAGTTCAGTGCAAGAACATCTTCAAGCATGATTTTGGCTGCTCTGTATTCCCCAACATCTACGCAGAAAGATTATGACCCCATCCTCACCTAGGCCCCACCGGCAGAAGATAGGAATAGGAAAAATATTGTGTTTTTTTCAAAATTTACGCTTTTTCTTGTTTATAACACAAAAAATACCACCAAAGGAAAGCTCTCTTTGAGGGGAAAAAAAAAGGACATACATTTTGTTTGGGTACAACGTCACAAGCCGGCACAATTGTCAGTTAAAGCGACACAGTGCCGTATCGCAAAAAAATGGCCTGATCAGGAAGGGGGCAAATCCTTCCGGGGCTGAATTGGTTAAAGCATAACTACACTGCATCCGAGTACAGAAAACCAAATACACTATTTAGTTCATTTTTATTATTCAAAGCAATTGCACCCATCCATCCATATCTCCAGGCTTTATTTTGTAGGGGAATCACCTTAAAAAAAACACCCCCTAGCATTTCTGGCTGCCGCCATCTTGATTAAGGGCAGATGATTCATGTAGAATTTAGAATTTACTTCCTGGAATTCATCTGCCCTTATCATAGGCACGCAGACAAGAGGGTGTGCTTAGATGAAGAAACCCCTCCTCCCCTCCTGAAGTCTCCTGGGATGTATGACATAATTTTCCTAGGCCTGTGCAAAGTAAGAAGTAACTGAAGAAATGTAAAAAAAAGTTTGAAAAAAGTAAATATGATATATCTATTTAGTAATTCTAGCAGCATAAGGATTAAAATTAGCCAGTGTTGATTGAGAGAGTGAAGTTCCTAAGGGCTGGTTCACACCAGATGCAGTCCAGTGCATTTTTATTCTGCATCAAAAATGCAAGGACAGTATTTAACATGGATTCCATCAGCCCTAGTTCATATCGGTGCAGTACTGTCAGGGCTGGGCTCCTGCTATTTATGAGCAGCTCTTTTCTTTCAGTGCACAGAAGCTGCTCAGCTGTCAGTTAATTACCAGCCATTTGTTGTTTCCACAGTGACTCGCCTGGTCACCTTTACCTGTCTCATTAGTACAGTCTACAGCCATCCCTTATGGCTATTTAAACAGCTTAGCTTATTTCCTCCTTGCCCTTGCGTGGTGTATGATCTCCAGTGTGCTCCTGCCTGTGTTCCTGTGTTTGACTTGGCCTGGATGACTTCTCTTTCATTACTTGTTCCTATTTTTGCTTCTTACTATGATGACTTCTGGTTTCCTGACCCCGGCTCATCTGATTACCCGCTTTGACATCGAAACACTGGCTTCAGTTTTTGACTATGTTCCTGAACTGTTATGTTTTGCTATTTCAATAAAGGTATGATTGTAACTGCATTTTCTGTCTCCGTCTGGTTTATGATTCTTGACTAGTACATTCCAACAAAAGTAGAACATTTTTTCTGTATGGAATGCAGCAAAACGCATCTAAAAACGCACTGGAATGCAGTTCCTCAACTGAGATGAAGAAAAAAGTAGAGGGGAGAGGGAAATTACACCGGAATGCATCAAAAGAGCATCAAAAACATGCATGCAGATCTGGAACGCAGAAATTGTGTTTTGAACTGGCCATAAATACTCCCACATTTACAGATACACCTACTGCAAAAAAATTGTATATCCTATAATTTAATATGCAGCTATCTTTGCATTTTCGTAAAAACGTAAACAGAACATGTTGAACCATATATAGCGGTAAGCTTCCTGCTATGACATTTCTAAAAGCATGCCAGAATGTCAAACAAAGAGTACGCCTGGTTGTTAAAGGCAACAAAAATATTATGAGGTCTATAGGTGAAGAATATTTCTAAGCAAACCTGCTGCCAATGGCTGTATTATCAAAAGAAGTAGCAATATGTCCTATCCAATAGCCAAAAGATGAGTGGAAATGACCCTATTCTGTTGCTCCACAGGGACTCAGGGGTTGATTTACTAAAGGCAAATAGACTGTGCACTTTGCAAAGTCCAGTTGGACTCTGCAAGAGCAGTTGCTCCAGAGCTTAGTAAATGAGCAGACGCTCTGTTGACCTCCATCATCCAAAACATGTTTTAATTTTGCTTGCCTGTGATTGGGTATACTTTGCAAAGTGAATCTTTAGCTCATTTACTAAGCTCTGGAGCAACTGCACTTGCAAAGTGCACAGCCTATTTGCCTTTAGTAAATCAACCCCTTTGGATCATATGTGCACTTTTGATGTAATGTGGAAAACCCCTTGAAGAAGCATAAAAAAGAATGTTGTGTAAGGGACACAAAGCAAAACTTCTGTATGATTAGGCTGTGTTGGTGGTGGTAGCTGCTGCTTCATGACTAAACCAAAGGTACAAATATTCACCAAGTCCCTCTGTGTACCAATCTGTAGGCAAAAATAAAAACACTTTGGGGCACAAGTTAAGACGTAGCTCAGTAGAAATTATAGGCTTCCCAGTCACCATCCTGGTGCTTTGTACATATTGTGTACACAGGTAGAACAGGGTCATGAGCGTACCACTTTTAGCAAAAACTGTGGGATTGCTTTAATAAAAGCGAATAGAAACAGAAAAAAGTCCAAGTGGTCCATCGATTCTAACTGTTAACCAAATAGACTGTGTACTTTGCAAGTGTGGTTGCTCCAGAGCTTAGTAAATGAGCAAAAGTTCTGCTGACTTCAATTACCCAATCATGTGCAAACCAAATTTTTTTAATTTTAGTCTCATCTGACCACCTTTAATGCACCTTGAAGATTCTGAGGCCACATGGAAAAAAGGTGTTCTGGTCAGATGAGACTAAAATTGTATTATTTGACCTCAACACCAAACCATAGGGCTGGCAGAAATCCAATACAGTTCACCATCCAAATAACACCATTCCTACAGTAAAGCATGGAGGTGGTAATATCCTGTTATGGGGGTGTTTCTCTGCAGCAAGGACTGGAGCACTTGTCAGGATAGAAGGAACATGGATGGGAAAAAATACCATCAAATTCTTGAGGAAAATTTTTTGCCCTGAAAGTTGTCAATGGAAAAAAGGTTTACCTTCCAACATGACAATGACTCAAAGCACACAGCAAAAATTACCACACGGTGGTTGAAGGAGAAAAGGGTGAATGTCCTTGCATGGCCTAGTCAGAGCCCAGATGTCATTCCATTGAAAATCTGTGGAATGACTTGAAGACTGCAGTCCACAAACGGTCACCATCAAATTGAACTGAACTTGAGCAGTTCTGCAAAGAAGAGTGGGCAAATATTGGATCTATATTGAATATTGATCAGTCTAGATGTGCAAAGTTAGTAGAGACATATTCTAACAGACGAAAGGCTGTAAATAAAGTAAAAGCAGGTTTAACAAAATACTGACATAAAGGGGTGATCCTTTTTCCAACTCAGTGATTCTGTTTTTAAAAAAAAAAAAAAAATTCTGACATGTTGGTGTTCTATCTTTCACTTGGATGTTATAAGTTGCACTAGTAAACACAGCTGGATAAAACAAAAAACGTATACCGTATTTATCGCTCTATAAGACGCACCTAGGTTTTAGAGGAGGAAAACAAGAAAAAAAAACTAAAATATTTACCAGTGCCCATGAAATGCATCCTTACCCGTGCCAATAAAATGCAGCCTGACCTGTGCCATGAAATGCAGCCTGACCTGTGCCATGAAATGCAGCCTTACCGGTGCCATGAAATGCAGCCTTACCTGTGCTACCTCCACCTTGCACAGAATGACATTCCTTATGCATCCGCCTGTCATTCAGAAAACAGAGCAGCCCGAGTGGCTGTACTCCATTCGGCCACTCGGGCTGCTCTGTCTTCGGTCTTCTGTGAGTGACAGGCCCAGCGAGAGATTGCCTGGGAGAAGGGCGCAAAAAATGAAATGAAGACATACCGTATTTATTGCTCCATAAGATGCACTTTTCCCCTAAAAAATGGGGGGAAATGTCTCTGCATCTTATAGAGTGAATACTGACCAGCCCCACCCGTCACCGCAGCCGCCACCATGTTACAACACCGGGCCGGTGGCGGCTGTGGAGACAGGTGGGGCTGGTCAGTATTCACTCCATAAGATGCAGAGACATTTCCCCCCATTTTTTTAGGGGGAAAAGTGCATCTTATGGAGCAAAAAATATGGTATGTCTTCATTTCAGGCTGCAAAGCAACAAAATTTGATTATTAAAAAGAGAGGTGATTCTTTTCTATATGTAAAGCGCTGTGTAAATTTACAAAGTACCTGTAATAAATAATAATATTGGAGAAGCTGACATGTTTTAGGATTCTGTTGCTCTTCTGGGCTTGTAACAAACATATTACATAATAAATTAGGCACAAGAGTAAATTAAAATTATTTGTACCAACAAGAAAATAGATGTAAAAAATTATGAAGCGTTTACAATACATTAGCAAAATGTACAGTGGCTAAGTGGTTAGCACTTCCACCTTGCAGCATGAGGGTCATCGGTTCGAATCCCAACCACAGCACCTGTCTGGAGTTTGCATGTTCTCCCTGTACCTGTGGGGATTTCCTCCGGGTACGCCGGTTTTCTTCCCACACTCAAAAGACATGCTGGTAGGTAAATTTTTTCCTGTCTAAATTGGCCCTAGTATGTGTATGTATGAATGTGAGTTAGGGACCTGAGATTGTAAGCTCCTTGAGGGCGGGGACTGATGTGAATGTACAATACATATGTAAAGTGCTGTGTAAATTGACAACGCTATATATTTAAACAAAATTTGTTGTTGTATAATAAATTAGTACCATTTCCTGGACCACCTTGTGGCACTCAAAATACAGAACAGCTGCTTCCATTTATGACAGTCTTTAAAAGGACATTGATTTAAAGTTTTACTTTCATGATAATGAACCAGCGAGGGGATTAAGATAAGAATAAATAAGCTCTTCCATATTTCAGAATTCCTAAAACAAATGTAAATGAGTTCTCTTAGAATGATATTGAAATAGGCACAAAATCCTACGCTTGTTATTACTGTTGAGAACATATATCCATATTGTAAATTTTAAATCAATTGCATCAATAAAACAAATAAACAACTACGCTTTTTCTTGGAGCAAATCACAGCAAAAACACCACAAAACCAAGCACTTGTGTCTTTTAATGCTTTGACTCATATTTCGGTCTGCTGCATTAAGTAGCCTGTTTAAAATAAATGAGATTCTTATTTGTCCATTTTGTACTCTATTGTTTCTCTATAGTCTCAACTGGGATCCTGCAATTGACTTTGCTATTCAGATACCTACATTGGGTGTAAAAGGCTAAGTTTACCTTTCAGAAAAAAATAATAAACGCATTTATTTATTACATTTTCATCATTTTTATACATTTCATTTTTGGTGGTATTTAATCTTCACTGGGTTTTTTCTTTCTTTGCTAAATAAACAAGTAATGACCGAAAAGTTTGAAAAAAAAAAAAAAAAAACAGTTTTCATCGTTTGTTATAAAATTTTGCTAACAGGTAATTTTTCTCCTTCATTTATGTGCGCTGATGAGGCTGCATTGATGGGCATTAATGGTCACTGATGGGCTGCACTGATGATGCGGCACTGGTGGGCATCACTGGAAAAGCACAACAGTGCTACTAGGAAGAGCCCCACATTCCTGATCTGGATACCGGAATGTTTCCTCAAGGCAGGTGTTGTGACCCTACTAACCATGAACTTTTCCCTGCACTATTTACTATCCCTAACAAGCAGGGACACTGTCTCAGACCTACCACTCACTCCAGCTGCAACCAAATTATGTGGGTACCCTAGTTTTTTGGGTCCCACACCAAGATGGCTGCCAAAGGTCACCAGAAGTTGCAATGTCCAATCAGACAATGATACCTCTCAGACACCGTCGGAGTTGATCGCCGGACATTTCTCTTAACAAACTATAGTCCATCTGTATAATGGCACAGTGCCACCTACTGGATGGAGGGAAACCTGCACCTGCCTACACTCAACACTACAAGATAGCGACACCTTGTGGGAGCCAGGGAAACTGCATTTACAATACTTTTTGCACTTCCTTACACTTGTAGCAAGCAGTCCAAAAGAAAATTATAGCAGATGAGGGGAGCTGTATCTGATGTAGCTGCTTGATGTTAAGAAACCTAGAGACTCCCAAAAGCAGTCCAAAACGAGGAAGGAGAACAAAGGCATTGAAAGAATTTATGTCAAAGATGGGTTGAATGCCTCCTTTGATTTTTGGAACTCTAAAAAGGCCTTCTAAAGGAACTGGTGGAGTGAACTGTCATGCAGTTGTGGAATCTTCAGGCTCGGATCCTTTTTAGGTCTAAAAAAAAAGTCTTATGGGCTCAAGAACTAGAACCTGACTTGGAGGAATGAAAGTAATGTTTTGATGCAGGAAGGTGTCAAACTGTACCTAGGATCCCCAACTTTACATTGCAGAGGTTAGTACCCTTACCCACCATTGTATTTTTAATGATTTTGTCCAGTGAGAAGTTAAAAAGACAGTCTCCCAAGAATGGTAGGCACAACAAGACCTTTTTATACCATTGCTCTGCTGACCAGCACTTAGGTCAGAGAGCCCTGCAGTTCTGGACAGAAGAAAAGGTTAACCGAGACATAACTCGGCAAGCATCCAGCACTGCATCACACAGAAAGTTAAATGGTTTTGGGTATGAAGGTGAATAGTGCATGTTTTACAGGGTTGGGGGAAGATGCCAGTAGAGAGGGAGAGATTGAAGATATTATTTAAAGAGTGTAGGATAGAATCAGAGGGTAAACCTAGTATTTGCGAGGGAACAGGGTCCAGGGGCAAAGTGGTTAGATCGGTATTAGGAAAAAGTTTAGTGACCACCTCTGTGCAGGTGGAAAAGGAGTGTAAGATGAGGGGGATATCTGTACAGTGGAGATCTCATCACAAATTGCATCAATCTTAATTTTAAAGTGAGTAGCTCAGGAATTGGCATAGCTGGAGATAATTATCCCACCAAACCTGCACTAAACTCAACCAGAACCCTTTTTTTTTGACTGGCACAGAATTGCACCACAGATGTTTCTTTCATAGCAAAAATGTTTTTTCAGAGGACATGCGAATCTATGCCTTTCGGATGGGATCGAAACCGCATAGATATCGCATCATCATGAACTGACACTTAGGGCTATGACACATTAGTCATTCCATCGCTGGTGACACCTCTGCAGTAGAATTATCGAGGTGCAACGGCCACTTTACCTACTCAATGTCACTTGCTTGCTAGATCAAATACTGCAGAGCCTCATTTGAATGTGGAAGACCAGCAATGTAGAGACATCTTCACTGGTTCGGGCCAAAAAAGGAATGGCACCATAGGAGAAGGTGTCTCATGGGCCTTAGGGTGTCAGTCCACCCAAAAATGGTATTACAGTTGTCAGTAGATGCTCGAGCATTGAACTGACAATTTCTTATATTTCATGGGGGCTCTATTGGTGAAACATACAACACAAGCACATGTCCCTATGTTTTGACAGAAGAGCAGAAGAACGTTAGCCCTGTCTGAGTAGTCGCATCTAGAATACAGAACACCTCCTCCTGTTACTGTAGGTGTTTGAGACAATAGGGAGGTGTTCTTTACCTCGGCATAGAAAAACTGGGCAGGGCACTGTGTTGTCAGCACAAACAGGAAGGTAGAAACACACTGAACTTCTGACAGATCAAAAGGTATATTTCTGTACTTGCACTGTTTTTAAAGGTAAAAAAATGAAAATTGTGTATGAGATTTGCACTATACACACACACACATATATATATATATATATACATATACACACACACACACACACACACACACACACACACACACACACTATCCAATGGTTGCCACTGCACTCAAGTCAGGGATAAAAAATGGGCCCGAGTGCACAGCGAAGTAGTACAGTGGTCCAACAAATTACAGCCTGGCATGGTATTTACATGGATAAAAAAATAAAATAAAATAGGGAGCACACTATAAAGCCTTGTGCACATGATCGGATTTTACAATGGGAATTATGTGATGACAGGCTGTTGGCAGGGAAAAAAAAAAAAAACTTTGTATGCTCCACCGGACAATTGTCGGATTTTCCACGGACAAATGTTGGATGGCAGGCTTTAAAATTTTCCGCAGACAAATGTCTGTTGTTGGATTTTCCAAGTGTGTGTACAAAAGTTCGAAGTACAAACACGCATGCTTGGAAGCTGGAAGTGGCCGGTCTTGTAAACTAGCATTCGTAATGGAGAATTAACTTTCGTGACGTGGCAAATTATGAAATCTCGAAATGCAGCGGACAATTCTCTTCTTCTTTAACCACTTTCAGACCGGACCAATTTGCAGCCAAAGGACCAGGCCCCTTTTTGCGATTCGGCACTGCTCCGCTTTAACTGACAATTGCGCGGTCGTGCAACGTGGCTCCCAAACAAAATTGACGTCCTTTTTTTTCCACAAATAGAGCTTTCTTTTGGTGGTATTTGATCGCCCCTGCGGTTTTTATTTTTTGCGCTATAAACAAAAATAGAGCGACAATTTTGAAAAAAATGCATTATTTTTTATTTTTTGCTATAATAAATATCCCCAAAAAATATATAAAAAAACTATTTTTTTCCTCAGTTTAGGCCGATACGTATTCTTCTACATATTTTTGGTAAAAAAAAAATCGCAATATGCGATTATTGATCGGTTTGCGCAGAAGTTATAGCGTTTACAAGATAGGGGATAGTTTTATAGCATTTTTATTAATATTTTTTTTTTTTAGTAATGGCGGAGATCTGCGATTTTTTTTTTGTGACTGCGACATTATGGCGGACACATCGGACATTTTTGACACATTTTTGGGACCATTGTCATTTTTTACAGCAATTAATGCATTTAAATGCATTGATTTCTGTATAAATGACACTGGCAGTGAAGGGGTTAACCACTAGGTGGCAGTGTAAGAGTTAAGTATGCCTAGGGGTGTGTTTTTTACTGTGGGGGGGCGTGGCTGTCAGCTAGTGAATTCTGATCTCTGCTCCAATCACAGGGAGCAGAGATCGGCGTCACTAGTTGCTAGGCAGAACGGGGAGATGCTGTTTATCTCGGCATCTCCCCGTTCAGCCGCCCCGTGAGACGATCGCGGGGGTCCCCGCGGCGATCGAGTCCGCGGGGACCGCGATCGGACTCACGGGGGTCCCGACCGGCGCGGGAGCGCGCCAATCCCGGCGCGCTCCCGATAGTATGGACAGGCTAAAGGAGGGACTTATATATACGCCCTCCTGCCTGTACGTGCCATTCTGTCGACGTATATCGTCGTGCGCCGGTCGGCAAGTGGTTAATGGGATAATAATGAAGCTGCTTTGCTGGTGATACTGATGGCAAACAAATTTTCAAAGGCTTTTTTTTCTAGTGATATCAAGATTATTATTATTATGCTTGTTTTTTTTTTTTTTTTGGTGCAAGTTACCACAACACCATTATGCCGTAGTTTTTAAAATCAAAGATACAACTATATTGGTGTCCTTTGTTAATTTTACATTGTATTTTTTAAAATGTAACTGCCTACTCCCAAACTGTCATTTGAAGTAAAACACATAGCCAAGTATTATTCTACACAATTTTTTTATTGTGCATTAAAAAAAGAAAACAAATAAACTTAGACATGCTAACTGCCTATATAAATTAATCAAAAAGTGCATTCTATGCATCCAAAAATCTAGAAAATATACCATAATTCAACCAAAAAATTAAATAAAAGCCTCATCCGTGTGTCCTGCTTATTAATATAGGGGGTCGACAATGCCAAGAGTTGGTGAAACCAGGGGTCCGTCATCCGGAGATAATTCAAAAAATCATCCGGATTATTCTCCTGGAGCTCTCGCAGCAAAGGCATACTTAAGCAAATGACATAATTGGTCACGATTAATAAAGCAACCAATTTTTGATCCAAGAAATCCTCTTCCTCTTGTTCCTGGACTGGACTTGGGTCAAAGCAATAACTCCAAGGCCAATAATAAATAACACGTCATCTCCTCCGATTCCGCAACATGTCTGGTTGACGAACGGCCGTTCAGGAACAAACTGAAAAGCGCAAAATGAAAAGCGCGAATCGACACTCACCAAACTACTAACATGAAATTAGCAGAAGAAGCCCAAAGGGTTCATATGTTTGTTGGCCGACAATTCCTTGCCATTTGTATGCAAGACAAAATCCAGGCACACGCTTTCAGACAAAAGTCAGAGGTTCTGTCTGCGGAAAATCCGATCGTGTGTACAAGGCTTAAGTGTGAAGAACTAATTTTATAGTGTTCTACATACAACTTTTTAATGATTTTTCGACTGACGTCCTGTTGCTAGGTGGATTAGACTATTTTTTCTAATCTATCTAGCAAGTAACAACAGCAGCACACAGCTAGAGAGGAACTCTAAAGAAAAAATAGATAATAATAATAATAATAATTATAAAAAAAATATAAAAAAAATATAATTTTTTATTTTTATTTGTTTACTTTTTTTTATGCAACAATTCTGGTAGGGCATTGCCCCTGAAGCCCCTATGGATGAGCCTCCACTAATATTTTAACAGGGGTGTGTAGACTTTTTATATCCACTGTAAATGTGAATATGTCAGGTTTTGTGATGTAAAAAAATGAGACAAAGATAAATGATTTCAGAAGTTTTTCCACATTTAATGTGACATATTAACTGAACTCAATTGAAAAACAAACTGAAATCTTTTAGGGAGGATTTATTTTTTCCCATAAATAGAGCTTTCTTTTGGTGGTATTTGATCGCCCCTGCGGTTTTTATTTTTTGCGCTATAAACAAAAAAAGAACGACAATTTTGAAAAAAACACATTTTTTTACTATAATAAATATACCCCAAAAATGCATAAAAAATATTTTTTTCCTCAGTTTAGGCCGATACGTATTCTACATATTTTTGGTAAAAAAAAAAAAAAATCACAATAAGCGATTATTGATTGGTTTGCGCAAAAGTTATAGCGTTTACAAAATAGGGGATAGTTTAATGGCATTTTTATTAATATTTTTTTTTTTACTAGCAATTTTTATTGTGACTGCGACATTATGGCGGACACATCGGACATTTTTGTGACCAGTCATTTAAACAGCAATCAGTGCTATACAAATGCACTGATTTTTGTGTAAATGACACTGGCAGTGAAGGGGTTAACCACTAGGTGGCAGTGTAGGGGTTAAGTGTGTCCTGGGGCGTGTTGCTTACTGTGGGGGGCGTGGCTGTGTTGTAGACATCACTGATCTCTGCTCCAATCACAGGGAGCAGAGATCAGTGTCACTGTTGCTAGGCAGAACAAGGAGATGCGGGTTTCTGTACAGATGTAAATGGAAATTGCAAGCTGAAATCGCAAAAAAGTAGTACAGAAACTACTTTTTGAAATTAAGATGGTGCTATTGCCGCTGATTTGACATGCGATTTGACATGTCAAATCGCACCAGTGTGAACCAGGGCTAAATAGGAGTCAGTACACACCTGTCAGCATTTAAAAGTCTTTTCTGACATTTTCTTAGTCGCATCATACAGCAAAAGCCATGGTCCACAGAGAACTTCCAAAGCATCAGAGGGATCTCATTGTTAAAAGATATCAGTCAGGAGAAGGGTACAAAAGAATTTCCAAGGCATTAGATATACCATGGAACACAGACAGTCATCATTAAGTGGAGAAAATATGGCACAACAGTGACATTATCGAGAACTGGACGTTCCTCCAAAATTGATGAAAAGATGAGAGGAAAACTGGTCAGGGAGGTTGCCAAGAGGCCTACAGCAACATTAAAAGGAAAGGAGTGGCAGGAATATCTGGCAAGTACTGGCTGTGTGGTACATGTGACAACAATCTCCCATATTATTCATATGTCTGGGCTTTGGGGTAGAGTGGCAAGACAAAAGCTTTTTCTTACAAAGAAAAACATCCAAGCCCAGCTAAATTTTGCAAAAACACATCTGAAGTCTCCCAAAAGCATGAAAATGTGTTATGGTCTGATGAAACCAAGGTTGAACTTTTTGGTCATAATTCCAAAAGATATGTTTGGTGCAAAAACAACACTGCACATCACCAAAAGAACACCATACAAGTCAAGTCAAATCAAGCTTTATTGTTATTCTACTACACACCCACAGTGAAGCATGGTGGTGGCAGCATATTGATTTGGGGCTTTTTTTTCAGCTGGAACAGGGGCCTTAGTCAAGGTAAAGGGAACAGTTCCAAATACCAGTCAATATTGGCACAAAACCTTCAGGCTTCTGCTAGAAAGCTGAACACGAAGAGGAACTTCACCTTTCAGCATGACAATGACCCAAAGCATACATCCAAATCAACAAAGGAATGGCTTCACCAGAAGAAGATTAAAGTTTTGGAATCTGACCCAGGCCCAGGCCTGAATCTGATTGGAAAACTGTGGGGTGATCTGAAGAGGGCTGTGCACAGGACATGTCCTCCCAATCTGACAGATTTGGGGTGTTTTTGCAAAGAAGAGTCCTGTAATAAAATTAAAAGGTGCTTCAACAAATTATTAGTTTAAACGGTGTGCACACTTATGCAACCATATTATTTCAATTTTTTATTTTTACTTCCCTCCACCTAAATGATTTCAGTTTGCTGTTCAACTGAGTTTTACAGTTTATAGGTCACATTAAAAAGGTGGAAAAAATGGGAGGAGGGGGGGGGCAACATATATTTTAAATTGAGATCATTCGTGTGTAGCCAACTTCTGTTATGTCAGTACATGGCATAAACCAGCCTTTTTTAACCAAATTGCCTAAAAATTGCCCAAAAATTTTCAACAAGCCAGCGAGGGGTTTAAGCCTGCTTTTTGCTACAGAAAGGCATAGGTTTTTATTGTGCAGCATTACAAACATGAGCACTGTGCTGGCCAGCCACTGGAATCTTAACAACCAATTATGTCATCAGTTGATAAGAAGGACATCAGGATCCTGCACATCATTCTTGTTTGCACCTCTCTGTCAGCACTGGGGTCACATTAGCAGAGACAGGGATAGAAACCGATAAAGAAGAGGAACACTAGAATACTATGTGTATAAAAATTACTAAAGCGCTGATAGGAATTTAAATTCAAAACCCAGATTTTAAAGATAACCAAATGATGTAGCCGCAACCAATACAACGTGCTCCCACACTTAAAAGAATTATAAAAATATACAATGATAGATGATTGTAAATAATTAGTGCGCTTTATCAACCTTAAAATCAATTAGAATCGATAGTTGACCTTATTATGTGTGATCATAAATACAGTGTCATGAAATATCATAGAATAAAATCTTCTGTGCAATGTGAAAACAAGTGTAAAATCAACATAAAATTCAGTGATAAAATATATTTGAATCAGTGAATAGTGAATTTAAAACAAGTCTGTGTAAATAAAGTTGCTTCTTAAAAATATAAATATATATAAAAGTCCACCCTGAGTCCGTGTGTTAGGGTGGAGACCCTACAATTAAATTTGACGGAACGGCGCGCTGCTGTCATCTGCCTGTAGAGTTTCACTTTACCATCTGGGTTTTCGGGTTTTTGCATCCATGTGTAACCGGCCGGTACACTGGAATATATGCCTTTATCCATCTGATTTGATGTAAGTGTTCTTAATCTATTTTAATAAAGAGAAAGTTTTTTGGTAATACACTATGGAAGTATCTCTTTCCTACACATGATATGCACCCCTGGGTCTGTTGAGCATCACCTATTCTTTGTAGGATACCGAATCTGTGTGGAATTGTGAGGAACATCTACCCTGGATCGGTTATTGGATACCCAGATTGCAGTACCATTGGAGGTCTTATCCCAGCATTATTATCTATGCCTTCTATGATCCTCTGACGGGGGATCATAGATCTGTGGTAAGCAGACATTTCACTTATTGCGGTGGTGGTCCGGATGCTTCACACAATTTTGATTTTGGATTTAAATTGTCTATCTCCAATCAGTTAATGGACTCACATGCCTTTTTGATTTTATGAGTTATTCATTTTAGGTCACGGGTGGTTTTTCACATTCAAGCACTTACCCTATGGACTTGATTCTATTCATGTTTATGTTTTTGTTTAGAGTTTACTGTACACTTATAATTATTTGATATACATTTATCACTTAAGTATTTATCATCTCTTTATATAGGTTGGTCGGATGGGCCAACTAGCCTGAGACGCTATTGCTGCTCGTTTTGGTTCGCCATCCCCAATCCATTTTTTGGTTTAGCGCAGCTTTTTTGTTTTTCTTTTTCACGTTTGTTGCTGTCATACAACACGGCTGTAGTTGCTGCTACCCTTAGATCTTGATTGATTCTATTTGCACTTGGGGGGCATATATCCACCCAGCCATAACGCAGTTTCTTCCCTTGTTTTTCCTACAATTTAATTACTAGTTAATACCCCATACACCAACCAATCTCTGTCCAATCGGCCTTAGTTTGCTCGTCGGGTGTAGTTAATTAGTTGATTGATTAGTTGGGGCAAATGAAAAAAAACACACTTACTTCCTAGTTTAAATTGTAGGGTCTCCACCCCAACACACGGACTCAGGGTGGACTTCTATATATATTTATATTTTTAAGAAGCAACTTGATTTACACAGACTTGTTTTAAATTCACTATTCACGGATTCAAATATATTTTATCACTGAATTTTATGTTGATTTTACACTTGTTTTCACATTGCACAGAATATTTTATTCTAGGATATTTCATGACACTATATTTATGATCACACATAATAAGGTCAACTATCGATTCGAATTGATTTTAAGGTTGATAAAGCGCACTAATTATTTACAATCATCTATCATTGTATATTTTTATAACACTAGAATACTAGTCCGTGTCAGTGTGCAAAAGTGTTGGAATAAATCACCTCTAATATTGGGTGGCCACTTGTGTGGATGCTGCCGCAATATGTAAAAAACATTACTTTTGTTTTTCACATTTTAGAATGGGGGGCCTTGAGACTATACATAATTTTAAAGAGTGCCTTGATTTAAAAAAGGTTGAGAAAAACTGGCATAAACTACACCATGAAGACAGAAGAAAAATGTAATTCATGAAAAATAGCTGATCTGACACATCATATCACCATATCAAACAATATTGACTAAACATAAATAAGGTTGTAATATTTTTAGGCACTGAAAAAAAAATGACTGAACACCAACGGAGCAGAAATTCTGCCAGCAAAAGTCCGATGAGAGCTTTTGGTCCGAAAATGCGAAGCCAGCAAGAGATTGAGAGCATGCTCTCAACTTTTCGGTCGGAAAAAGTTTTGATCAGAAATTCCGGTCGTCTGTACCAATTCTGACGCGCAAAATTCCTACGCATGCTCGGAAACAATTTGACGCATGCTCGGAAGAATTGAACTTAATTTTCTTGGCTCGTCGTATTGTTGTACGTCACTGCGTTCTTGACGGTCGAAAGTTCAGCGAACTTTTGTGTGACCGTGTGTATGCAAGACAAGCTTGAGCGGAATTCCGTTGGAAAAACCATCCAAGATTTTTCTGATTGGTCATTGCGCGGCATTAGACTAGAGCACAGGGTGGAGTACAGTCCAAAAGATATCTGCTACATTCAAAGCACAATCAATAAGAAAGAATGGCCAATTATCCTAAAATGTGTGAGCTACAATGTGTTCCTTTCATTTCTACAATTATGACCATCGTGGTTTAGTTTATTCCTTACGTAATGTTTTACCCCAATTCTAGTGTTGCAATATTTGTCTTATTCCATTATCTAACAGCCCATGTTCTCTATAGGTTTCCCTGTAGTTTGCCTAAGAATAGGTGAAAAGAGGTGTCACTGAACTCACAGAAAGCTGAATTACCTATTTACCTAACTCTCCTGAAAGTGAGTGCAATTCTATTTAAAAACACCGTCAGCTCCATCACTCAATTAACAAACCATCAATGCTGTGTTATCTTACAGACTCATGCTGTGATATGCCACTGATAGGACCTGTTCAGTTTATATATTCCTCAGTATTCTCAAGCAGATCAAAGGTAAGAGATTTGTTAAAACAAAGAGCAATTTCCTGCTGGGCTCAAAGACTTGGTAAGAACAAACATAAAAAATGGGAGTAAGCCAAAGACCTAATAAACCCACTTCCCCTCCGATTACACAGCATAGGTAAACTATTGGAATCCCTTTATTTAGATCTTGAAGATAAATAATTGTTCACTAAATAATGATTTTTTATAAATCACTAAACTTATGAATGATATAAAAAGTATACCAGGCAAGCGTTAGCCACTCAACAACAAATTAGTGAACTTTCTCATTCAGTTTCTTCCCATAGTTTCCCTTAAAGTGATTCTGTCACAATACATAAACTTTAAAAAGGAGAAGTCCAGACTCAGCTTTTTAGGCTGGGCTTCTCCTATGGGTCACAGGAGTGCAATTTGTTTTGCACTCCTGTGACCCGTTTTCAGTGGAGAGCGGTCTGAAGTCTGCTCTCCGCTGACGTCACTGCAATCAGTCCAGGCACCGCGTCATTCCGACTTTGAAAGTCAGGATCTGCCAGCTGCCTGGACCGATGGCCGTCTCAGCCTCTCAGCAAGTCGCTGAGATGGTTGCTCCCCACCTATCCACAGCTCAGCGCTCCAGTGAGTATGAAGGAGCAGAGCAGGAGGGATGCTGACTGACAGTCAGCAGCACTCCTCTTGGGGAACCGAGAGAACCGAGCCATCTGCGGTATTCGGTGGCTCGGTTCTCAGTGCAGAGGTGGCGGGGGACAGATGCAGCATCGGTCTGATGCTGCATCCACCTAGGTAAGTATGAATCTAGAAAAAAAAAAAAAAAAAACATACTCCTCTTTTAAATAGGAAATGTACCTGTAAAGAAGAGAGAATGCTTGCCTTGTTCTGCCAATCATGGGAGGAGACATTTTTTGCTGAATGTTTTCTTCTGTTTCAATAGTTTTTATTTGGATTTAACAAATAGTGAACACGCAAAAGTTATGCCCACACAGGGGCTTTTGCTGATTTTTTTTTTTCTAAATACAGTCAAATTTTTGATTGCGAGCATAATTCATTCTGGAAACGTGCTTGTAATCCAAAGCACTCGTATATCAAAGCAAATTTTCACAATAAGAAATAATGGAAACTCAGATGATTTGTTCCACAACCATTTATTTAGAAGAAAAAAATTAGCTCGTCTTGCAAAACACTTTCAGACCAAGTTACTCTCAATCCAAGTTTTTTTTACTGTACTTAGAATTCCAGAAGTGTGGATCTCCTTTGTAGTCCACTGCACTTTGTGGTTCCTACTGCGGACCCCTGAGTCACTATAGGACATAGTAATGACACTGGGGTCGGCAGAAGGAATCAAAGAGAATGTTACATTTTCTGAAGAAACTTCATGGGGCACGAAGTCTTCATCAAATCAGTTTTTGGTATAAATTGCAGCAGAACACATGGATCAATGAACCAAATCCCTAAATGCGACTACATAGAAATATTAGCTAAATTTGATAATTCTTCGTGTTCACCACCAAACAATAAAAAAATATACACAGTATATAGCTGCAGCACTCAAAGTTATCAAACCTTGTACAATAAATATATTTAGCAAATGTACCACACTAAAACAACAAAATGTGTGAAAAATCCTAATAAAGAATCAATAAGGTGTAATTTGAATGTCCAATAGATTCTAAAAAGCGAAGGAAATTCATGTCTGATGAAAAACAATTATAAAATCCTCATTAAAAAATTCATACAATAAAAAGTCTGTGATAAAGTCTGTAAGACAATGCCAAATGAGTTTCCAATGTGCGTGTGCACATTTGATGAATATGCATAGAAATATTTATTACAGATTGGGACTTTGCAGGTGTTGGTTAGATTTATCACACTTGCACAGTTCTTTTTCTATTAGTTAAAAAAAAGTTAAACATTTTTTTTTTTTTTTTTAAATCAAATAGAACTTTATTGAAAGAACAATAAATGAGAAGCAGTACAGTATACAAGATCTTGTACATATTAGGCATAAGCCTTCAACCTTTGGTATGTAGCACTAAATCACAAACTCAGTACATTCGCATACAACTCAGATTAAACAATCAAACAATAGACTTCTGTGAAGAATGGAGACCCCGGGTGAAATACTCATTCCAGTGACTATCATATCCCTTTTACAATAGTAGACGGTCCATAATTAGATCAGCCGGAGCTAGACCAGGAACGTCCAGCCAAGGCGCCCAAATTTTGTTGAATTTTTTCACACTACCCCTGTGCTGATAAATGTATTTTTCTAGCCTGATAGTATCACCCATTTGATTCAGCCACTCCTTCACTGTGGGGGGTTCCGTTCATTTCCAGTGCCTCAAAATTTATTTCCTAGCCTCGAAAAGAGCCCTAGCCATCGCTAGTCTAGAGGCTTCCTCCTCAGGGACATCATCTTTAAAGGGGTTGTAAAGGTTCGTGTTTTTACACCTTAATGCATCTTATGCATCCTCGCCTCTCCGAGGGGGTTATTAGATGTGGGGAGGAGCCGCGAGGGGACCCCAGAAGACGAGGTTCGGGGCCACTCTGTGCAAAACAAGCTGCACAGTAGAAGCAAGTATGATATGTTTGTTATTTAAAAAAATAAAAAAATACCCCTACAATCACTTTAATTCCCAACAAGCACAGTGCAGTGAGATGGACCTGAAATACTTGGTTAATAGTTCCCAACACATCCTTCCAATAGATATGCAATTTCGGGCACCTCCATAAACATATGGATCAGGTCACCGTGGTCCCTCATGCATCTTGTACAAGGAGGATCATCACAGTCTAGCTGGCGTGTAATGGACATGCAGGAGCAAATATAACTGGGACAGCCTTTAGTCCCCACTTAAGGAGCACTGGGGAACTGCGGCAAGCGCCTCCTCCCATTGGTCCTCCTCAAAAGCTCCAATACCCCTTTCCCACTTGGATATGACCCTGCGGTGCTGTCAGGAAGGAACTTGTTGAGCAGCATAGAGTAGCTGCACGAGATCAAACCTTTAAATGAGGTTACTTCCCTCATATAATTGAAAATGGGTGTGGGACTCTGAGTCCACGCATCAATTTCCAGTTGGGCCTTGACCGCATGTTAGATGTGGAAATAATAAAACAGCATGGAGGCAGGGAGTTTAGATTCCATCTGTAAAGCATGGAATGGGCGTAGTTTGCCATCCATAAATATTTGGGTCATATGAGTAATCTCGTACTGTTGCCATCTCATGCCATATTGTAATCTCTCCAACTCCAAGTACCTCTTGTTTCCCCATATGGGGCTTAACCTGGTGAATCCCTCAACTTGTTGTAAAGCTGTGGCTTTGTTCCATACTTTCTGCATCAAGTTGCAAGTTGGATACACCTTGTTTGATTCATGCCGCGTACACACGATCGGACTTTCCGGCGGGATTGTCCGCCGGACAATCCGACCATGTGTGGGGCTCTGGCGGACTTTTTGTTCCCAAAAGTCCGGCGGACTTAGTTTGAAGTTTTGACTTAAAATTGTCCGCCGGACTCGGGAGTCCGGCGCACAATCCCGCCGTCTGTGTGCTAGTCCGCGGGACTTTTGAAATGAACAGACTTGCCGACACACCGTCGTAAAGTCTGTTCATTTTGAACGTGACTCCAGGTAGACGGGACTAGTGAAGGAAGTCAATGCCGCCGCCTCGATCTGCGACATTGACACCTCGCTAGCCCCGTCACCTGGTATGGATTTAAAGGGGAATCCCTACGCCGAAAAAACGGCGTGGGGTCTCCCTCACATCCATATCAGACCATTATCCGAGCACGCAGCACGGCTGGTCAGGAAAGGGGGTGGGGACGAGCGAGCGCCCCCCCCCCCCCCCCCCCCGAGCCGTACCAGGCCGCGTGCCCTCAACATGGAGGGTGCCCTGGGGCCCCCCCACCCCAAACCACCTTGTCCCCATGTTGATGAGGACAAGGGCCTCTTCCCGACAACCCTGGTCGTTGGTTGTCGGGGTCTGTGGGCGGGGGGGCTTATCGGAATCCGGGAGCCCCTTTAATAAGGGGACCCCCATATACCGGCCCCCTACCCTATGTGAATGAGTATGGGGTACGATGTACCCCTACCCATTCACCTAAGGAAAAAAGTGTATATAAAAAACACAATTTTTAAAAATACTTCATTGCACAGCTCCGGGGGTCTTCTTCCGTCTTGGGGGGTCTTTTTGCCAGACTCCTTATCTTATCTTCTGCTAGCTCTTTTACTAGTGGAGGAGCCCGGCTTTCCCCTTCATCGCCGCCGTCATCGTCTGGGGGTCTTGTTCCGACTTCGGGGGTCTTGTCCCGCTCGTCTGTTCTTCTTCCAGCTCTTTTACTAGTGGTGGCCCGGGCTTCTGTTCGCTGTCGCCTTCTGCTTCTACTTCTGCTTCTTCTTTCTTCTTCTGATGTTGACTCATCGCCGTCTCCTCTTCTAATGGCTCAGACGTGTTGCGCTGCCAGTTATATAGGGACAAGGGACGGGGCCACCGGCTCATGTCACATGGTGACCCGCCCCCATATGATGTCACAGTCCCCATACTCATTCACATAGGGTAGGGGGTGGTATCTGGGGGCCCCCTTATTAAAGGGGGCTCCCGGATTCCGATAAGTCCCCGTCCGCAGACCCAGACAACCAACGGCCAGGGTTGTTGGGAAGAGGCCCTTGTCCTCATCAACATGGGGACAAGGTGCTTTGGGGTGGGGGCGCTCTGTGCAATGGTTTTGCACAGAGAAGCCCCGATCCTCCTATTCTGGGGTCCCCAGCCGACGCTCCTGGCTCCTCTTCTTCAGCAGGTGCCCCCATGGAAAGATGCGTTCCATGGGGGCACCTGTGTGTGCTCACTCCCGAGCCACCCTGCCTGCATCTATTGACACAGAGCGGGCTCAGCCCCGTCTCCGTTTGCTCGGCACAGCATTTGATTGACAATCTGTCCAGGGAGGATGGAGACAGCGTGGAGAGCCTCTGCTCTCGTGCACATCGCTGGATTGGATCGGGCTCAGGTAAGTATAGGGGGGCTGGAGGGGGGGAGTTTTGCAGCACAGAATGTTTCTCACCTTAAGGCTCGGTTCACACTGATGCAACATAGGATTCGACATGTGAGATCCCAAGTCAGATGACATGTGAAATTCAATGTTTCCCTATGAGAGCGGTCTGATACTACACAAGTGTGTCCAACTTTAAAAAAGGTTCCTGCACTACTTTGGTCCGACTTTGATACGACTTCAATGCCACAGAGTGTAAAAAGTCGGATTCCATAGTTACACTGCAAGTCGCGCGACTTTGGAGTCGGTCTAGTGTGAACCGTGCCTTATGCATAGACTGCATTATGATGAAAACCCTTCAAGTGATTGTAAATTCTGGTTTTTCTTTTCTATTAAAATAATAAAAATGTAATACTTACATGCTCTGTGCAGTGGATTTCCACAGAGCAGCCTAGAGCCTCCTTTTGTCCCTCCTCGGTGCTCCTGGCCCCTCCCTCCTGTCAAAGTGCCCCCACAGCAAGTCAGCTGCAGCTCCGTGTGTCCATTCAGACAAGGAGCTGCCATTCGGCCCTGCCCCCCTCTCTCCTGATTGGCTAACTGGCTTTGATTGACAGCAGCGGGAGCCAATGGCACTACTACTGTGTCTCAGCCAAACAGGAGTGAGAGTCTCGGATGGTCGCTTGACTCGTGGACAGTGTTGGTCATCTTACTTTAAAAAAGTAATTAGTTAAGTTACAAATTACTTCTCCCAAAAAGTAATTGCGTTAGTAACTCAGTTACTACATTGGAAAAGTAATTAGTTACGCAGCAAAGTAACTGACTTTTTTTTAAAATATTCTATACGTGTAACTAAGGGGCGGGTCTAGTATTACTGTAACCAAGGGGCGCATTTATTATTATTGTTACATATCGTGTAACCAAGGGGCAAATCTGTTATAGCGTGTAAGCAAGTGGCGGGTCTATTATTATTATATCGTGCAAGGGGCGGATGGCTACAGAAGAGGGTGAATGTTAAATTAATGGGCAGAGCTCGATATATAACAATAATAATAAATGCGCCCCTTGGTTATAGTAATACTAGACCCGCCCCTTACTTACACGATAGACGCCCCTTGCAGAGTAGCACGAGCATCAGGAGCGCGCGGCATTACCTCGTACAATTACATGTTAACTGCACCTGCGCGGTGTAGAGTTCACTCAGAGCTGTTTAGGTTCGGCAATTTTCGGAAGCTCAGTAGTCCTTCGTACTGCGCAAGCCCTGCGCCTGCGCAGTACAGGGGGTCCTTATCCGGCGGGGGAACTTTTTCAGCAGGACACCGGAATTACACTACTGCCATCTAGTGGCGGTAGATGTAATTGGGGTAACTAAGCCAAAGTAATGGGGAACTGAGTTACCATGAGGGGAAAAGTAATCAGTTAGATTACTCGTTACCCTCTAAAGTAACTGCGTTAGGTAACTCAGTTTATTTTAACTCAGTTACTTACATCACTGCTCGTGGACTGGATAGAGAGGGGTAAAAAAGTAGAAAATGGACGTGGGACTTTACATAGAGCATGTCATTGTGGATAATATATATGAATAAATCAATATATGGATAGGTATAATTAATCTTAATTTGATATTGTTTACCCTTAAGGGTGGTCCATGAGGTTTTGAGAGCATAATCAAGAAATAATATAATAATATATATTACAAATGTAATCATAAAGAATTTGCATAATTGATTATAATGATGGTAGATTCAATGCAAAACAATCAATGGGCATGATTAATACACTGGATACAGATAAATAAATACATCAATATAGATTACATATTAAACATACATAAATTATATAATGGATGACAGATAAAAAATAATAATATTGTTGAAATTCATGATTGGTATAGGCTAAGCTGGGCACCCTTGGTTGACAACCCGACACTATTCATGGCTTCTTGACAATCATCAGGGGAAAGATGCACATGTATGCTGCTGAAAATCAAGTAAATGAAATGACCATTAATCTTCTAATGAGAAGGGAATACCAGAGATAACCACAAGCTGAAAATAGTAAGAGTAATGCCACGTACACACGATCGGAATTTCGGCCAGCAAAAGACCAACGAGAGCTTTTTATCGGAAAATGCGACTGTGTGTAGACTCCATTGGAACTTTGCTGGCCGAATTCCCGCCAGCAAAAATTTGAGAGCATGTTCTCAATTTTTCCGACGGAAAAGGTTTCTATTGGAAATTCCGATCGTCTGTAGCAATTCCGACATGCAAAATTCCTACGCATGCTCGGAAACAATTAGACGCAGGCTCGGAAGCATTCTACTTCATTTTTTTCTTGGCTAGTCATAGTGTTGTACGTCACTGCGTTCTTGTTGGTCGGAATTTGGTGTGACCGTGTGTAGGCAAGACAGTTTGAGCGGAATTCCATCGGAATTCTGTCGGGAAAACCATCAGAGCTTTTTCCGACGAGAATTCCGATCGTGTGTACGCGGCATACGAGTAAGGTATGTCCAATTCCAGCAATGGGTTTAAAAGGTGGTCTGGAATAAACCGTCCCTGGATAGAGAGGGGGCTCAGGTAAGTATTAGGGGGTGCTGGGGAGGCTTCTGCATACAGAAGGCTTTTTATCTTAATGCATAGAATTCACTAATATAAAAACAGTCTGCCTTTACAACTCCTTTAAGTCTTTGGAACCACTTTAAGGCCAGCTGGAAGGGAAGCCAATTAATCTACCCTACACATTTCATGTAGTGTCCTTGGTGGGAATCTCACCCTAAAAAAGAGCTTCAAGGCTAGAATGTAATCACATATAACACAGCCTAAAAAGAAACTTCAGAAATGGTTTCATGAATATACATATGGTCTAAATAGAGTGTTGTTTTACGATTGCGCTTTTAAGAAGTTGGCGGTATAAATGATGAAGGATAAACTAGTCGTTAAGCAGCATTTCAAGAAAAGAAAGGATTGCAAACAAGGTGTTCATTTCACCCAAACAGTCTCAGTGCATTGCACTGTTATCAACAAACATACACTTCACACCTCTAGATAAAGATCTCTCTCAATACATTAAACTTCCACTTGGAAAGGTTGGCAATTGCATAATTGCAGGTCCTTGATACAGCCCTGGGTAGGGAAGCAATAGGACCCCTGCGGGAGCTGATAATTTGTAGCATGCTTACAACAAACATTAAGTTATGTTAATGGCTTAGCAGAGCAGTGCTGATTAATGGCAATCAAACAGTTTTTTGTTCTTTAATTACTCTTACACATAAAAAGTGTTAACAGATTAAGATAGGGAGCTCAGAATTCACTCTTTCAAACCCTTGAAAAGGCGTCCAGAGATGTTTGATGCACCTTTATCAGATGGCACAGTCAGCAAAAGGTATCAGTAGTCAGAGCTGACTCTCCCACCGCTGTTCATTATGTAACTATTTATTTGGAGTTGTGCTAAGTACTGTATGGCCTTCAGGGAACTTTGGTTTGAAAACCAGGTTGAATGTTTTTTAAACCAGAAACTATAATGGTTTTCAGACACATTTTTTTCAGTGTTTTCAAATTTCCACAATTTTTATCTACAATTATTTGTCAAATAATAAAATCTATATAGTCACAAAAAAGTGCAGCTCTCTCCTTCAATAAAGTGCATTCAAATTATTGTGTGTAGCGCCGACACTTTTCTAAAGTGTGCGCTATATTGCAAATAAATTTTTTTCCAGAACTATAACGGAGTTCTGGGGGTTAATTGTATAGGTCATTTACTTTGGCATCAGTTTGGCTGGGCTGTACTGGAGTTCTGCCTGGTCATAGGTGCAGTGAGGCACCTGTGACAGGCTGAGAACAGGGCCTGGTTGGACGTGTTGGGTACCAATCTTTCTCAGAGCCAATTAGTGGGCGTGTCTGGCCCTGCTGCGTAGTCTTGGAGGGGGTATTTAAGGTGCTGAAGTCACGTGTTCGGGGTTCGGCTTGCTGTTTGATTCCTGGTTCCGGTCCGGACCAACCCTGTGAGGGATCCCGGACCCAGGAGTGTCTGCTGCCCCCGTAAGCATGGTCATCCTGACCAGCCCCAGAGTCCCTCATGGTCTGGAGTGGGGATCCGTCCATTCCAGAGCCTCGGAACTGGCTTGTTCTAGGCCCAGTAACTGAAGGAGGATTCTGAGGTGTCCCGGTGTTCTCTCAGGATTGAAGAGGCACGGCAACTCGTACAAGCGACCAGGGGAGGACTCTTCAGAGGAGGGCCAAGAAGCTGGCTGCTCGGTAAGAGCCTGGGAGCTGAAGTTGTATGGACACACTAGTGAATCTCCCAGTTGCGAGTGGCTACTCTCTGGGCTATCTTAAAAGACTTTCAATTGATGTTGGCACAGTTCTGAAGTGCCTGAGCTTTCACATCCGTACCCTCTATTCCCAACTGAGACTGTGTTATATTTGAACGTTACTCTTTGCAAATAAAAATCCTCAAAAGGACATTTGAGTGTCAGCTTCAGAAATTACTGGGTACTAACCCTGGGAACCCCTAGACAACGAACGACGAGTTAAAAGGAGGAGGTAATTGGTAAGCCCAGAAAATTTATAGCCGCCCCCAGGGGTTATGGCTATTACATGTGCATAAATCGATATCTGAAAACAGTGTACAAATCATCTATATATAATAATTTGACATGAGATGACATGGTGATCGGTGGTGTTGACGTAGGCTCTTTACCACGTGATCAGCTGTGACCAATTACAGCTGATCACAGCGGGTAACCAGGGAGTGCCGGTAAAAAGCGGTTCGCGCTGACAGGAAAGCTGATCGGCAGCTGATCGGCAGCTCTCCTGTCAGAGGGGGGTCTGCGCTGATAATCAGCGCATTGATTATCAGCTCAGCCCCCATCAGTGCCAATCAGTGCCCATCAGCTGCCAGTTAGTGCCCAAAGTGCCAGTCAGTGCCCGCCAAAGTGCCAATAAGTTCCCATCAGTAACGCCCATCAGTGCCCTTCACGGACGGCAATCAGTGCCCATCAGTGCCAGCTTTTAGTACCCAGTGCCGCCTGTCAGTGCCCATCAGTGCTGCATATCAGGGCTGCCTATCGGTGCCCATCAGTGCTTCATATCAGTGCCACCTATCAGTGCCCTTAAATTCTACATATTAGTGCCTCATCAGGGCCACCTTATCAGTGCAAACTCATCAGTGCAGCTTTATCAGTGCTCAACAGTGCAGCCTCATCAGTGCCAGTCATTGAAGGAGAAAACAAAAATTACATTACATTTTAATTAAATTTTTTAGTTTGTTTAGCAAAAAATAAAAACCCCAGTGGTGATCAAATACCACCAAAAGAAAGCTCTATTTGTGGGAAGAAAAGTATAAAAATTTAGTTTGGGTACAGTGTCGCAATTGTCATTCAAAGTGCGATAGCACTGAAAGCTGAAAATTGTCCTGGGCAGAAAGGGGGGAAAGTGCCCTGTATTGAAGTGGTTAAAAATATACAGTCCATCAATAAATGATTTAATGTCCGTTAAAAAAAGTGCAGTCCCATGCACCTTTCAGGGGAGGGGGGTGAAGATGCCTGTATAATACAGGTACAGTGGTGTGAAAAAGTGTTTGCCCCCTTCCTCATTTCCTGTTCCTTTGCATGTTTGTCACACTTAAGTGTTTCGGAACATCAAACCAATTTAAACAATAGTCAAGGACAACACAAGTAAACACAAAATGCAATTTGTAAATGAAGGTGTTTATTATTAAAGGTGAAAAAAAATCCAAACCATCATGGCCCTGTGTGAAAAAGTGATTGCCCCCTAAACCTAATAACTGGTTAGGCCACCCTTAGCAGCAACAACTGCAACCAAGCGTTTGCGATAACGTGCAATGAGGCTTTTACAGCGTCCTGGAGGAATTTTGGCCCACTCATCTTTGCAGAATTGTCCTAATTCAGTTACATTAGAGGGTTTTCGAGCATGAACGGCCTTTTTAAGGTCATACCACAACATCTCAATAGGATTCAGGTCAGGACTTTGGCTAGGCCACTCCAAAGTCTTCATTTTGTTTTTCTTCAGCCATTCGGTGGTGGACTTGCTGGTGTGTTTAGGATCATTGTCCTGCTGCAGAACCCAAGTTCGTTTCAGCTTGAGTACACGAACAGATGGTCGGACATTCTCCTTCAGGATCTCTTGGTAGACAGCAGAATTCATAGTTCCTTTTATCACGGCAAGTCTTCCAGGTCCTGAAGCAGCAAAACAGCCCCAGACCATCACACTACCACCACCATATTTTACTGTTGGTATAATGTTCTTTTTCTGAAATGCAGTGTTCCTTCTACGCCAGATATACTTGGACACACACCTTCCAAAGAGTTCCACTTTTGTCTCATCGGTCCACAGAAAGTTGTCCCAAAAGTCTTGGGGATCATCAAGATGTGTTGTGGAGAAATTGAGACGAGCTTTGATGTTCTTTTTGCTCAGCAGTGGTTTTCTCCTTGGAACTCTGCCATGCAGGCCATTTTTGCCCAGTCTTTTCCTGATGGTGGAGGCATGAACGCTGACCTTAACTGAGGAAAGTGAGGCCTGCAGTTCCTTGGATGTTGTTGTGAGGTCTTTTGTGACCTCTTGGATGAGTCGTCGCTGCGCTCTTGGGGTAATTTTGGGCGGCCGGCCACTCCTGGGAAGGTTCACCATTGTTCCATGTCTTCGCCATTTGTGGATAATGGCTCTCACTGTGGTTCGCTGGATTCCCAAAGCTTTGGAAATGGCTTTATAACCCTTTCCAGACTGATAGATCTCAATTACTTCCTTTCTCAATTGTTCCTGAATTTCTTTGGGTCTCGGCATGATGTGTAGCTTTTAAGGATCTTCTGGTGGACCTTACTGTGTCAAGCAGCTCCTATTTAAGTGATGCCTTGATTGTGAACAGGTGTGGCAATAATCGGGCCTGGGTGTGGCTAGAGAAATTGAACTCAGGTGTGGACAACCACAGTTATAGTATGTTTTAACAAGGAGGGCAATCACTTTTTCACACAGGGCCATGATGGTTTGGATTTTTTTTCACCTTTAATAATAAACACCTTCATTTACAAATTGCATTTTGTGTTTACTTGTGTTGTCCTTGACTATTGTTTAAATTGGTTTGATGTTCCGAAACACTTAAGTGTGACAAAACATGCAAAGGAACAGGAAATGAGGAAGGGGGCAAACACTTTTTCACACCACTGTATCTGTATCCACTTCCGGGCATAGATAGCCGCAAAATATCCGCAGATGTCCTCCCCCTCCCCGTTGTGTTCTGGGAAACACACAGTTCCCAGAACACAAGACACGCAGCATGACTCGCGCATGCGCAATAGGGAACTGGGCAAATAGAGACCGCAGAAGTCTGGTGTCTGTGGAGAATTCAGAATCCAAAATCGCCCATAGGTAACAAACCACACATGTTTAAGAAATGTATTGGCTTCAGAAAGAAACCCTTGCAAGAATGCAAAGAGATTTTGAAGATATTTAAGGGTTTGCTTCAAATGCTGTGCTTCCACAGAAAACCATGTCAAAGACTGTGAGGCTACTATTAAGTGCATAGGAGTACGACAGTGATGATCAGTTGCCAGCGCTTCATCCATTTAGAGCTAGTCCCACTTTGTAACAAGTAATCCTACAAAGGCAAAGCATGGCAGGGAGAGCACAGACCAAACAATGCCTCATACTCTAGTTTTTCTTTATGTACAGAAGCCTGTGGAGAAAGTCCCTGTGACAAAATATGCTTAGCTTGTGTATACCCCAAGGGTGAACCTGAAAAGGCTGTATACTATTCTAGATGATCAGAGTAACTAATTTCTTGCAAGATCCAATCTTTTGACCTGTTAAACATAACAGCAGAAGCCTTACCATAAACCCTGGACACATGTTCTGGCTTTACAGAAGTTTCAGGAAGGGGAGCTTGTAGTAGCTCCTCTGAATGGCAGTGTAGAAATACCATTGCCCACTCATTGAGTGCAACTAAATTCTAACCAACAGAGAGGAGATTTCCGCTCTTGCAGCTGCCTCTCACCAGTCTCACTTGAGAGGCATAGTTGACCATATACCACTTTTTGGTACAAACGCTGACATTCTCAGCAGAGATTATCCAAGGCTACACAAGGCTCACCAACATATATTGACAGGCCACATGATTCACCATATGCCCAACACCTAGACCTAGGCTGGGTCATCACTATCAACATCTGTCGCATTACCCGCTACAAACAGTGCCCACATCACTACAATATCAAAGACAGCCTTTTCAGTAAAGGCATGCAACAGTTTTTCACACAAGGCTATAATAAGGCACTTCATTTCTGCAATGATAATGTCAGCATCAATGTTCAATGTAACAACTAAAGACAATAAGCTGGCGGCCACCATGGAGTTCCTCAAAACTATGAGAAAGGAATATCAGTATCACTATCAGGAGAATTCCCACAACTGGGTAGAACCACTACCAAAAAATGGTATCCAAAATGGTCAGAATGCAGAAGCACAATTTACCGTATTTATCGGCCTATAACATGCACCTTAATTTTAAGAGAGAAGTTTCAGGAGAAAAAAAAAATAAAAATTACATTTTAAATAAAGAACTTTGAAGCAAAATAAGGAAAAAAGAAAAAAAGAAAAAACACTCCTATGGCCACATCCGTATGGGAATTTGATATAAAAGAAAAAAATAGGGCAAAAAAGTATCCCAAAGGTCGGACTTTAAGGGCACAATAAACAGTAGAGGATTTTTTTTTTATTTATAACAGTACATGGTACAAAAAAAGTTAAAGAATTAAAAACATATATATAATACATGACAAAAAATGAACATGCATAGTGGCTCACTACTATATACTATGCATGTTCATTTTTGTCATGTACAGTACTGTATTATATATGTTTTTAATTCTTTAAAAATTTGTATATCCTCTACTGTTCATTGTGCCCTTAAAGTCCGCCCTTTGGGCTACTTTTTTCCCCTATTTTTTCTTTTATATTGAAGCAAAATAAGGGTCACAGCCCATCCATGTAGCCTTAGCAGTGCCCATCTGCAGCCTGTTCATTGCAGCCTGATCGGTGCCCATCTGCAGCCACCCCATTGCCTATCATTGCAGCCTGCTCATTGCCCATCTGCAGCCTCACCATTGCAGCCTGATCAGTGCCCATCTGGTCCTATGATGACTCCCTGTGGGAGGGCGAATTGCATTGACGTGACACACTTCCGGTTCCGACATCACTTCCGGTCTCGTTTGCTGCAGTTTTATACCATTTCCAATGCCTACTTTTAACTTATGTTTGCAAGTATGCCCTTGTATGTGCAATAAATCCCTTTTTTCCTAGCATACTTCACTATTGGTCCCTTTCTTTCCTCTATGGGTTCCTGTTTCTCTCATGATTGAGAATTAATGTGGAAGGATCGTTTGTTTCCTAATTTTCATCAGCCATTCCTGCCATCCAGCAATTCCCGGTGTTACAAGTCTAATCTGACTCCCAGACTGCAAAGCTGGGTGTCATTGTGATCCAATGAGTGGGGACACATGTGGGGGTGTTTTGTCACACCTGAACTTGTCTGCGATTTTCTGCCTTGCATCCTTGATTATTAGATGTGATATATCCCCTGCAACTTTACACTTTGGATGTGAAGCACCTATTTAGTTGTTTATTATTTCCACGGTTTACATGGATTTGTTACATATTATATATCATTGTTTATTTGTTTTCACTTATATGGACACATGTTTGTTAAGCATTGTATCATTTCTTTATAGTGCCCATTTGCAGCCTCTTCATTGCAGCCTGATGAGTGCCCATCTGCAGCCTCTCCATTGCCCATCAATGCAGCCTTCTCAGTGCCCACCAATAAAGCCTGCTCAGTGCCCATCTGCAGCCTCTCCATTGCCCATCAATGCAGCCTTCTCAGTGCCCACCAATAAAGCCTGCTCAGTGCCCATCTGCAGCCTCTTATCTGCCCATCTGCAGCCTCTGCATTGCCCATTAATGCTGCCTGCTCAGTGCCCATCTGCTGCCATTCCATAGCCCATCAATGCAGCCTCACCAGTGCCGTATTACACAGAGCCACGAACTCTTGTGTACCCGGTGCTCGCAGTGACTCACAGTACCGCCTCCAGGCCCAGCTCATATGATAGACAGAACAGTGGTCCTATGCTAGGCCAGGAGGCGGGACTGTGTGTGACTGAGCCCTGGGTACACAGGAGATTAGGGCTCTGTGTAGTCGAGGCAGCCAGTAATCGGGATTTAACACGCACCACGCATGATTTGCCTCCGATTCAGGGGAAAGAAATGTTTTATACGCCAATAAATACGGTATATCTTTACAACGCACCCTGAATAGAAAACCTAAAATAAAAAAAAACTTCATTGATTTTATGCAGAAGGTGTTTGCAAAAGATCGTGCTGAGAACCACCTGTCAAAGAAGGAAAGGAATGTTGGTACCTCCCATGCTTTGGCGTGTGTCATCCTCCTCGCAAAGAAAAATCAGATCAGGGTGATCTTTGACTCAGAAGCTTGATTTGAAGGCGTTTCCCTCATTGACGTTCTTCTCACTGGGCCTAATCTGAACAACCTTATTATAGTTTAACTCCACTTCAGACAAGAACCAGTTTGCTGTCATGATTGACATTCAGCAAATGCTCCACTGATCATTGTTCGAGAAGACAACAGAAACTCAGTTTCCGATGATATCGCAACAACAATGTCAGCAATGAAGTCACTCCAATACTAAATGAAAGTACATATTTTCAGTAACAGCCCTTCTCCTGCTGTAGCAATTTATAGGCTGAGAAGGACAGCTCAAGAAGGTGGAAAATAGTTCAGATCTGATGCCCGTGAATGAATATGTGAAAAAGAACTTCTATGTAGACAATGGGCTGAAATCTCTGCCTAAAGCAGAAGCAGCAATTGATCTTCTCAAGAGAACACAGGATATGCTTGCCACGGCCAACCTCACATTTCACATAGATGTCTCTAACAGTGAGAAGGTAATGAACGCCTTTCTCTCTGATGACAATGCCGTTAGTGTAAAGGGGTCTGAGCTTGCAATAGATCTTCCCCTAGCGCAACATAGCCTTGGATTGCTTTGGGATGTCAAACAAAACATGTTCATGGTCCTCAGATTCCTCCTGTATGGAATTTTACTGTAATTGTACTGTCTGCCCCAACGTTGTAAAGCACTGTGCAAACTGTTGGTGCTTTATAAATCCTCTATAATAATAATAATGTTTCACGTATTAACTTGTGATAAGCCCTTCATTAAAAATAATGAATTTTGTCTGCTGTAAACAGCATTTAGTATTCTCTGGGTTTCATAGCACTGTTTACTGTTCAGGGTAAGATACTTCTGAAAACACAGCTAAGGATACCCCATTTCCCAGAGAGAAACAATGATGGAAATCATGGAAACAGTTCCTGAAAGCACTAGAACAACTTCAGATGCCACACTCTTACATCCCAAATGTATGTCACCAGAATAGACCAGAATGTGCGATTAGTTTCGTACGAATCGGAAATTCTTACGAATTGGAAATTCATACAAATTTTTCGAAATTCGTACGAATCCGAATTACGAATTTTTACAAATACGAATTCTGTACAAAATTTCGTTTACGATTTTCGGATCCAAACTATCCGAATCCAAACTACTAAAATAACAAATTTCAACTAATATGAAAAAAAATTATAGCGGCTATAACAAATGATTCAAATGAATTTGAGATTCAGTATAACGAATATCGACACTCTACGAACAATAACAAATTATCCGAAAACGTATTAACGTTACATAACACAAGTCTATTGTTCACCAATCACTCAGAGGAAGTACGAAATTTCGTATTCTTAAACGAAATTTCGTATTTCGTACTTCCTCTGAGTGATTGGTGAACAATAAACAATAGACTTGTGTTATGTAACGTTAATACGTTTTCAGATAATTCGTTAGAGAGTGTCGTTATTCGTTATCCAAATTAACGATTCATACGAAATTCGTATTTCGTATGAATCTGAATTAAAATTTTGTACACAAATTAAAAAATTTTTTTTACACAAAACGAAACAAATTTTTTGACGGCTCCCGTGTCTAGAATAGAATAGAGATCAGTTTTCTTTGAGCTTTCCATTAAAACAAAAGCTGCTGTAACCTTCCTCAAAGTTTCAGATCCAAGAGAAAAATTATGGGTTTTGTGCTTGGTAAGGCCAAGCTGACCCTAAAACCAGCACCTACCCTTCAAGGCTTGAACCCAGCCATGTTAGCTGTTAAAATTGTTGATTATAAAATGTGAAATAGACTTTAAAATAGACTTTAAAATAGACTATTTTCATTTTTACACATACAGCAAGATAGCGTTGGGATATATACACAACTAAATAATAAAGTTTAATAATGTGTATGTCAGTAACAGAGTAGAATGCAAAAAGTTCTCCAATCCTGATCAATGGCCCTATGGGGTTGATTTACTTAAGGCAAATAGACTGTGCAATTTGCAAAGTGCAGTTGCACTCTGCAAGTGCAGTTGCTCCAGATCTTGGCAATTAAGGTAAAGCTCGATATTTCAAAGACTACCCAATCACATGCAAGGAAAATACAAAAACAGTATTTTTGCTTGCCATCAGGGGAGTTGCTAGGTGGCAAAAAGACCAGGGGCTTCAGCCCGAAGTCCAAGGCTGGCAGGGGGGGGGGTGGTGCCTATCAATGCTGACCACTAAACTCACCTGCCTGACACACTGACCTACCTATCTGACATACATACACTGACCTACCTACCTGACACGCACTGCCCTACCTGACATACATACACTGACCTACCTGACCAGGAGACTTCATGTGTCCTGCAGCAGCTCAGCCGCGGTGTGTGGTGCATGCCCATCATCACAGCAGGCAGCCAGAGGAGGAAAGGAGGAGAGCCGAGCGCTGAGCGGGGATCTCACAGTGGTGTGGCGGCTGCATTGTAACTACCGCCTTCTGGAGCCTGTAGCGCCTATGATGGACGTCAGAAAGAGAATTCATTGGACCAGTGGGATGTCCATCATAGGCGCTGCAGGCTTCAGAAGGCGGGACCTGCTATGTGACTCGGTGGCACTCGGGGCTATTAATAGAACCCTGCCCACTCGAGATCCGGGGCTTTTTGGGGACCCACTTGGGGTTTCAGCCACGGTCAGCCCCCCACTGCCGATGCCATTGCTTGCCATTATTGGATGATGGAAGTCAACAGAGCTTCTGCTCATTTACTAAGCTCTGGAGCAACTGCTCTTGCAGAGTGCACCTTCACTTTTCAAAGTGCACAGTCCATTTACCTTTATTAAATCACCTCCTATGTGTCTACAGACCTCAGCCCTGCTGATTAAGGCACCTATGCAGTACCACCTGCTGCATTTCTGGACATTTCATGGTTGTCCCCACCTTACTTCTTGAATAATGCCACCATCACAATTCACACTGATTCTACATTTGAACGGGTTAATCCGGAGTTTGACAAGGAAGGATCAGCATGACTCTACTCCAGGCCTATCAATGAACTGTACTTCATTGTCAAAGGAAGAGGATTAATCTTCTATACGAACTACTTGATTTAAATGTACATAAGAAGCTCTGGTGCATATTTTTGCCTTCCTCTCTGAAGACTCAAAGGGGTTGATTTACTAAAACTGGAGAGTGCAAAATCTTGTGCAGCTGTGCATTATAGACAATCAGCTTCTAACTTCAGCTTGTTCAGTTAAGTTTTGACATAAAAACCTGGAAGCTGATTTGTTTCCATGCAGAGCTGCACCAGACTTTGAACTTTCCAGGTTTCAGTAAATCAACCCCAAACTGTCTTCTGTGCAATCTGAGCACTGGAAGTTGTATCTGCAAACAACCACATCCTTTCTGAACCTTTCCTGCAGCTTCCTCACCAGTTATCACATCACCAGTTACAGTAGACATTCTCTGACATGAGGAAGCAAAGCCCTGCCTCTGCCAAGATGGCCACCGCCACAGAGCAAGTCAGTAATGGGAAAAAGATCAGCTGCAGGGAGACCACAGACTTTACTGGTGACAAGTACTTTTGTCCTCTGCTTGCCTTTTTGGGAACGGTTTCCACAATTCAGGTCCTCTTTAAACTGTATAAATATTAGTAAAAACTGTACTGGCTGCAAATACACCGCGGTTTGCCTTTAAAATGTACACAGATAAGCTTACATTTATTGAACTTGTAATATTCATAGCTCTAAAAATGGATAAAAAGAGAAAAATGTATTTCCCTTAAAGCTTAACAAAATATTTAATTGTAAGTTAATGCTACAAATTTAGAATTTAGTACAAGGTTTAAACTGTACCCTAAAAACAAATATTTCCTATTCACTGCATGATCAGGCACTCAAGTAAAGTTGACTATTCAGTCCTATTTTGATTCTCTTAAGAAGATTCTTAAAATATGTCAAAACGCTGTTATCTTGTCCCATTGCATCTGAAGTGGCTGACTGTTAAACCACTTAGAAAGTCAAGAGTCCTGGAGACAACAGCCATACCATCTAGTCACTCTAGTCTCAATGGCTTCAACATGCTGGAAAAACCTATTACTTCAAGTGCTGTGGATTATATGTTACAAGGTACACCCATGTCTGGAAAGTAGATTGTTACCTCAAAGTAGACTTATCACTTCAAGAGGTAATCAGATAAGATGTCAGATTTCATTATCAATGGAGTACTACTGCAGATAGAAAATAGTTGCTTTCTAGCCTGTGTTAAGACATATTGTGTTGTTTACTATGGGTTTTTCCTCAGCTACAGAGGCCCAGGAGACCCCCAATGGATGGGACCGTTCTCCTGGTCCAATCAAGATGGTATTGTGCACAAAAGAGGAGGACCATCCTTGGTTAAGCATTTAGCGGGCCACATTTTCTGTAACAGATGGAGGAGGTGGGGGTAACCAATAAGCAATCCATTGTGTCTAAATCAAAAATCTGTCGTTCTCCATTGCCTTTTGCATTCCTAAACTTGACAAGTAGTGATGTCTAAAGTGCAGCAACCCAAACAGAATCAAAGTGTATCCAAACAACAGTACCCTGAAATATAGTGTGTCCAAATAGCAGTAAACTGAAGTTTGATTGACTACCATGGTTTACTGCATTTTGCTGTCATTGCCCAGTCTTATTACTTAAAGCAAAACTCTTTTGTGCGTATTTAAGAAAAAGAAATGCAGCTTTGGTTGCAATATGTACCCCCTTTCCATTGCATTCCCTTGCACACCCATCACTCAGTGCTGCCACCTAGCATCATTTAACCCACTTTCTGTGAGCCATTATTGTGTCAAGCTGGGTTCACAATGGATTGATGCAAGTAACATTGGCCATGTCATAATATGAGCCCGTTATCTACATCAGGGGTCTCCAAATTTTCTAAGTGGTGGGCCAGTTTACAGTCTTTCGGGATTTAAGGGGGCCAGACTGGCCAGTGGGAGTAGAAAATGCCCCATCATTGGTTTTAGTGGGAGGAATAGATCCCCATAAATGGTATCAGTTGGAGTAATAGTGTCTCAAGGGCCGAATAAAGGAAAACAAAAGGCTGTATCTGTCCCCAGGGCCCCAGTTTGGAGACCACTGATCTACATCATTCATGATCATCCACTGCCAGAGAAGAAAAATGTGTGCATTGGGCAAAAGGGGTTATAGAAGGAAACTCCCACCCCACGACATTGATTGAAGCCTCGTAATGGGTCACTAAGGTATTGACTACAGCAGTGTAGGATTTAGGGAGAAAGTGCAAAAAAGTGTGCGACAGTGCCCAAATCTGGTCATCTGATTTGGATGCAGCTGCTGTATCCAATCATATGGCCAGCAATAATTGCCCGAAATTTGACCCATGTATTGCCAGCTTAAGATACAGCATAAGAATTATATTGTTTTCTACCAGCATGTAAGCTGGCCATAGATGGACTGAATTTCAAAATGAAAATTCTTACAAAAATTCGTATGAAATATGTCAGAACATTCGTTTGTCGTTCAAAAGATTTCATTTGCTTTTAACATTTGATTTTGTAATGAATGGACTGAATATAAACCACATTTACTGTTATAAATGTATTCGTTTGAGAAACATTTTTCATCCTGCTCCTTCAAATTTTGAATAGTTGACCCCACAAATGAACTTTCTTAGAACATTCTTTTAGCATGAGTTTTCATTTGAAAATTCTACCCATCTATGGCCATCTTAATAGTCTTGCTTAAAATCCATAAGGGTTAACTTTTATTTTAAAGCACCTTCAGTACTAAATTTCCTTTTTTAATGCCATCTTCTGAATGAAGCGCTATGTTCAGATTACAATCTTTCATCAAATATTAATTTCCTGATTTGCAATTAACTGCCAATATATATGTGGTGAAGTCTATTCACTAGACCAGGGATCTCCAAACTACGGCCCTCCAGATGTTACGGAACTACACATCCCATGAGGCATTGTAAAACTCTGGCATTCACAGACATGACTAAGCATGATGGGAATTGTAGTTCCTAAACAACTGGAGGGCCATAGTTTGGAGACCCCTGCACTAGACTACTATTACTATTGTGATATTGTGATCATTATTTGTCTCATATACATGTTTTTAATTATCAAAAAACAAACAAACAAAAAGGTTTTAAGTAATTACTAATAAAATTGGCTCCTTGTAAATCAATACCAATAACCAATACTAATAATCAGTTTGACATAAAAAATACACTGATGCTAAACAGAGCCATGAAACAGGGGTGTTGATTTAAAGTGATCTGGATCACCACTGAAACCCTATGATGGCATGCAATACGGTATGCCTAGCCTATTTGTGGACATGGGCATCTTCAGGTTCAGTTACTATTATTATTATTATTTAAGGTACTTGTATAGCACCGTCAATTTATGTAGCGCTTTTACAAATATATTGTACATTCACATCAGTCCCTACCCTCAAGGAGCTTACAATCTAAAGTCACTAACTCACATTCATATAATAGGGCCAATTTAGACAGAAGCCTATTAACTTACTAGCATGTCTTTGGATTGTGGGAGGAAACCCACGCAGGCACAGGGAGAACATGCAGCATCGTGGTTGGGATTCGAACCAGACACTTTTTTACTGCTAGGCGAGAGTGCTACTCACTACACCACTGTGCCGCCCAAGTTCAACACTGATGCATTCAACTTCATTAATGGCGCCAGAGACAATCTATGGGAGCATTTTTTCTTCTTCTTTTTTTCTGATTAGTGTATATAGTGTACAAAGCAATCATTGTTTTAATAGTCAGATCCAACATTTTTTACAGTACAGTTGAACTTCCTGAGCCACTACCTTTAATGTGAAGCTACACATATGACCAAACGTATGTTGAGGCCACCATTATTTTTGAATTCAGTTGTTTTCAGCAGAAGGTTCGTTAATGCTACAGCATACAAAGACATTTTAGACAATTGCATGCTTTGGAGCTTAGGGAAGGCCCATGAGCCAGGTCTCCTCATTCAACATTAGTACAAAAAGAGTAGTATAGTGTTAGAACTGCAAAAGGTGTGCCAACTTTATATTAATACCAACGTTTTTTTAAATGGGATGTACAATAAGTGCCTGCAGGTGTGTCAAGTGTCCGCACGCTTTTGCCCATATAGTCTACAATTAAAATATACTTAATTTGACCTAGTAGCGCTCTTGTAAAAATGCAAACATCAAAGACGTGAACATTACAATACAGTAAGGGTACAGATACTACAGAGATGAATATTAACATAATAGTGCACAGTCCTAGAGAACTGAGGGCAGCTTTTAAGAAGAGGTAAAGTACATCTCAACCCACAAAAAAAAGTTTAATACATTGCTGCTTAGCAGTCCCTGCATGTGGTGGTTGCATTTTTAAAAATTTTCAGGCCAAGTACATTTTCAGCAAGGAAATATCTGTTAAACTACCTGAACCTTGTAGTTTCAATTGCACAGAACTGACATACCAAACAACATTATCATAGCCAGTGATGCAAGTAACTGAGTTAAAATAAACTGAGTTACCTAACGCAGTTACTTTAGAGGGTAACTAGTAATCTAACTGATTACTTTTCCCCTCATGGTAACTCAGTTCCCATTACTTTGGCTTAGTTACCCCAATTACATCTACGGCCACTAGATGGCAGTAGTGTAATTCCGGTGTCCTGCCGAAAAAGTTCCCCCGCCGGATAAGGACCCCCTGTACTGCGCAGGCGCAGGGCTTGCGCAGTACGAAGGACTATGGAGCTTCCGAAAATTGCCGAACCTAAACAGCTCTGAGTGAACTCTACACCGCGCAGGTGCAGTTAACATGTAATTGTACGAGGCGATGCCGCACGCTCCTGATGCTCGTGCTACTCTGCAAGGGGCGTCTATCGTGTAACTAAGGGGCGGGTCTAGTATTACTGTAACCAAGGGGCGCATTTATTATTATTGTTATATATCGAGCTCTGCCCATTAATTTAACATTCGCCCTCTTCTGTAGCCATCCGCCCCTTACACAATATAATAATAATAATAATAATAATAATAATAGACCCGCCCCTTGCTTACACGCTATAACAGATCTGCCCCTTGGTTAGAGTAATAGAGCAGTCCCTTGGTTACACGATATATAACAATAATAATAAATGCGCCCTTTGCTTACAGTAATACTAGACCCGCCTCTTAGTTACACGTATAGAATATTTTAAAAAAAAGTCAGTTACTTTGCTGCGTAACTAATTACTTTTCCAATGTAGTAACTGAGTTACTAACGCAATTACTTTTTGGGAGAAGCAATTTGTAACTTAACTAATTACTTTTTTTTAAAGTAAGATGACCAACACTGATCATAGCTTTCCCAGCTATTTTCTGTACGTTACAAAACACTCCCCAACTTATGTAATGAAGATGAGGAGAATGTAAGCCATTAATAGTCCAAAATTATGGAAGCAGTCTAGGGTGACAATGCTAAAACTCCATCACCATAGATAGAGTGAGTGGATGGTATCACCCTAGTACAGGAAAAGTTTCACTGGAAGGATCACCTTGTAAAGATAAGTAAAATGCCTGAAAATGTAAAAATAAGCTGGGAACACATGAATCAAAATTTGGCCGGTTCAGCAGGAACCAGTCGAATTTTGATCCATATGTAGCTCCCTCTCTTCAAAACGTTCCTGCTGGAAAGCCAACATTTGATCAGCCACTGCAGTCATGCAAATCAATGTATTCTGGAGGAGGAGGGAAGATCCTGCTGTCAGAATACAATACCCCAACAGGGGAGATTCCTGCATCAACATTGCTTGTGTGGATGCATGAATCTGGTTAAAGGAAACAAAAAAAACTCAGCGCGTACCCAACTTAAAGCGGCATTCCACCCATTTAAAAGCCAGCAGCTACAAAAAGTGTAGCTGCTGACTTTTAATAAATCGGACACTCACCTGTCCCACAGTCCAACGATGCGGGCGAACAAAGCCCCGCTCCTCTCCCCATCCTCTCACTGCGGCGCCGGCATTGTAACTGTGGGTGCCGGGCTGTGGCATCACAGCCGGGCACGCACGAGCCACGCTACGTGCCGTGAATGGCCGGGCAATCTTCTGGGACCTGTGACGTGTCCCAGAAGATTGCAGGGAGGGGTGAGAGATGAACTTCCTTCCGGCGCCACGGAGCTCCGGGAGGAAGTGGGAGCTTGATGCCTCTAAAAAAAGGAGGTTATCCCCCTCTCCCCAAAAAAATGGCATGCCAAATGTAGCATGTCAGGTGGTCACCATCCCTTAAAGCGGAAGTTCTATTTTTGGGTGGAACTCCGCTTTAATGCAGCCATCACAGCTAAAGACTTGAAGGCACCAATACATTGCATTTTTGTTTTTGACTTTAGATACACTTCAAGAATAGTTTTTTTTAAAGATTGAACCATTTTGAAAAGTATTTGAATGTTATTTTTCTGTTCCATATTCGTTTGCCCCCACTCACTAAATCCTTATGGTCTCCAGCATCCTTTATTTCTAAAGGCCCCTAAATCCAATCCTGTAAAACAAGAAGGTCAGGCATTCCCCAGTTTGGCACAGCAGCCTCTGTAGTCCTTATTTAAGCCTACACATCATCAGTCCTATACTAACAATCACAGGCATTTAAAGAGGAATTATAAAGGTTTTGAGGCATAAACAGAGGCTCACACACAGCCACTGACAGCTGTCAAATTTAGAGAACGATTGTAAACTTGAAGACCATAGATCTTCCAACCATATAAGGCCACCTTAAAGGAGCCAAGAAACATTTTCGGAATTATTCCCCAACAAATTTATGTAAGGAAGTGCAGACTTTATGAGCTATAGGAAAGCCTGGAGCCTCATTCAATTAAAATTCCTAAACTGGTTAAGGGTCACAAAATAGGAGCGAGAGGGATACAGGCAGCCCCAAAACACTGATTTGACACGCCAGTTTTAAAGCATTAACTTTAAGAGTACATTTCACATACATTTATGTCATTTGTACTTTATATACTTAAACTTGCAATATATGCTTGCTATACTAAAACTACCTTTTGTCAAATAAATTAAGTTTTCTTAAAGAACGTCATAGATGTAAAATAGCAATTCCAAGCAGCCTTGCAAGAACTGAGACTAGCTCCTCCATGTTATAAGCCTTGTTTTTGTGTTTCCTCTGTCAACAGTTGTCTATGAACACAAAGCCAGCCTGAAAAATGGTCAGGACGTCAGCTAAGAATTTGTTAAATGTAGCTAAATGATTCTGAATCGTGCACCATTATGTAGCTGGATCCTTGGTGTTGAAGGAAGACTCCAGGCAAAGTCACCAGCTGACACCCACACACACACACACACACACACACACTTATATACAGTACATATATCAGATTTATGTGCACTTGTTTCTGTTTTTGCTTGTGCACTGAAGTGGTACCTAACATGGCAATTTACATTTAGGCTACACACAGATGAAGCAACATTTCTGTCTGTGTATGGTGGAAGATTCACTGCATCTTCATCTGTGGTCAGCTAGTTTGTGGTCAGGAGTTTGCAGAAACAAGACACACTGCAGTCAATTCACTAAGCTTTTACTTTACCTTAAAAAAAATTATGTTTTTTAACCACGTGACTGTAGTCTTTAGCTCCCATTGCAGAAAATAACTAGACACTAATTAGGACAAGGGCAAAATAGCTTAGTACATTGAGCATGTTCTTTAAAAACAGGTTTATTTTGCTCTATAAGTTCACAACTTAAAAAATGAACCCAATATTTAGAAAACAAATGTGTGGATTCAAAGGGCTACACTTCTGAAAACGTCTTCCACTTTATTATAAATGTAAAAGTGCCAAAAAATAGCAGACAAGACACTGTGAGAGTAGAGTATAAAGTTGATGTGTTTTGCATCAATATTGCTGTAGACACAGCAGGACACCTCTAAGAACAAAGAGTTTCAGGCAAACATATTGAGCCACACAAACCTTGGTGCACTAACTACATGGGTCTCAACTTCAGGTTTGACTTGGAGCTTTGGCTCCTACGTGCCCTTCTGTTTCAGAAACAAATAAAAAAGCTGAGCAGCCAAAACAGAGCCGTCTACTTCCACTGACTACTGCTAGGAGGTTAGGAATGCCTTGCCAGAGTGTGTTGAAGCCAATTAAAGACTGTGCCCACTCCACCTGAGGACACAACGTGACTGGTCACAATAAACAGGTGCTTGTAAGTACCATGTGGTACCTACGTCTAGAGAATAATATGTACTTGACAAGTGTACTATATTAAGACTTTTTCTTCTAAATGATAATAAAAGGTGCACTAACTATATGGGCTTCAACTACAGATCTCACTTGGAGCTTTGGTGCCTACACCCCCTTCTGTTCCAAAATCAAGTGAAGAAGCTCAGCATCCATTACAGAGTTGCCTACTTTATGGTACGAGGTTAGGAATGCCATGCCAGCATGGATTAAAGCCAACTAAAGACTTTTTCCCACTCTGCAGGTGGACACAACATGACTGGTCAACACAACCAGGTGCAGAGCCATGTGGTGCCGACTTCTAGCAAATAATATGTACAGTACATGACAAGTATAGTTTATTGAGACGTTTTCTTCTAAAAGCTAACACAAGTAAATAACTTTTACCTTAGAAGATATTAATAAATGTTGCTGTCTTGGTGGAATTAAGTAGTCTAACTTCACAGAAATTCAAAGGAGGTCTTCTCTACCACAATTCTCAACCATGGTATCGGCACAGCTGAAACTCATGCTTGATTAATAATTACTTTTCTTGGTTTTCAAAGAAATGGAAATTGATAAACTGCTAAACAGTCTCTGCAACCAATTCCTATTATGCAGAACCCCAATTATATTAATAAAACAGTAGGTACTATACCAGTGACCCATACAAAAGACCAACCAAATACCGCACTCAATCAAGGGAATATTTCAGTAATTATGTTGCACAGCAAAAAGGGTCAAGGAGATCATTTTCATGGGCAGCTTAGGAATTCTGGAAACAAGATGTTTGCACTTAGGTCTCATAACTCTGTGTACAATTCTATACCTCTACAAAAAATGTAGAATATTAGATTTGGGTAACTTTTTCCCATATGATCAATCTGTCTGCTTCTAGAGATCATCTGACCCTAACCACATGTAACCGCTTGATGTGTAGATACCTGCTTACAGTGGCAGGCAACTGTGGCTCCCGTCAACCAGTCATTGGCATTTACAGGCTTCCTGGCTGTGGCTTTCTGAAAACACCTGAGCTCCCAGACATAGATATCCACAGTATACTTATCACACCATGGCTGATTTAGCCATATGAAGTAGGCTTAAGGGCACTTGTTAATGAGCAAGTCCTTTTGCGATCATTCAAAGTTTACCAACAGAAACATTTGATCTGAGGTGGTCTTCCTTCTAAGCTGTGTCAACCCGCTTCAACAAAACAAATACCAAAATAAAATAAACTATTCGCTTGTCTTTAAATGTAAAAGCTAAAAAGTTTAAGATCAATTTTAGCTTCATTGTTTTAAGCTTTTAAACTGTTATTTTATATCCATTTTTTCAACATTTATATGTGATCTGTTTTACAAATAAACAGTTCCCAGAGCCCTATGGGTTATCTAAAGAGACAGTAGAGCAGAGCAGCTTCATTTTTAGCTTCATTTGATTGCAACTTTGGATTCAGCTGTCTGATAATGGATGGGTCACTGCTCCGATTAATCATTCTATTTCTATGAACAATTCATTTTTTTCCAGCACAGCTGAAAACGAATCTTGCTGATGATGTCTAAAAAATACCAGAGCGACATCTCTTGGTTGCATAGAAGAACACATAATAAAACAACTGAAACTATGGTTGTATATCGCTTATTCTGTATCATTAGAACAGAGAACATGCACAAGCACACTTAAATGATGTGGCCCACACCATCCGGGAGTCTGGTCATACACTCAGTCATTAGTGATGCCTCTTAAGCCCCATACACACGGTCGGACAATCCGCGGACCAGGTCCGTCGGATCATGTCCGTCGTACTTTGTCCGATGTTGGTTTTGCGTACACACGGTCGGACAAAGTTGTCGGAAAATCCGATCATTCTGAACGTGGTGACGTTTGTTGCCTACGACGGGACAACGTAGAGGCTAGTAGCCAATAGCTTTGGTCTTGTAATGTGATCTGAGCATGCGTAGCACTTTGTCCGGTCGGACAACCGTACACACGATCGGATTTGGTGTGATCGGACCGGGTTGTCGGCAAATCTATCCAGCAGGAGATAAGACTTTGTCCGTCGGACAATTCGACGTACACTGTCCGATGGTGCATACACACGGTCGGATTTTTCGACAACATGGTCCGATCGGACAGAATCCATGAAAAAGTCCGACCGTGTGTATGGGGCTTTATTGTTTGTGATTTTCCAGCCATTTCTGATGTCCTAAAGAGTAATGATGAGTGCATCAGGCAGTCAGAGCAGCTCAAGGAGATCCCCCAACTTGTTGAAAAATCTCCCTGCAAAAGGGACAAATCCATTCACCCGCTATAAGGCAAGGAAAGAACAGAAATACAATTCAGTGAGGCATCACATAGAGTCCTATCTGGGTAAGCATTATGAGGTTGGAGGATGGGGAAACCCTTCCTCCCTCAAACAAGTTTTTTGGAGAATTAGTGCTATACAGCAATGGCAATTTTTATGGTGATGAATAAAAAAACCTGTTCAAGGCCTGGTGTCTCGTTGGGCTAAGGCCCATCCTAGCATAATCCCGTAAGGGATTTTATGAGGCCTCCTTTTTATCTTGTGCACTGGGTAGCGCTACCTGAGGCGTGCAGCCCACTTGCTCAAGAACACTTCTCTGATGCCTACTTGTCACTTTGTTGTTTATTTGCTGTTTACGCGGATACACCTATGTAACATCCAAAGTGTCGATATTTTGTACTTTTGAATGTTTTTTTTATGTTTGTGCTAATATCTGACAAACATTTCTATAAATATTATAGGTTTAAAAAAAAAAAAACCTGTTAAAGGGAGGACAGGTATCTCACTGCCTTTCTTTTTTTGAGATCTTTGCCCATTTATGGCCATGGTAAAAAGAAGGCATAGAAAAAAGAAGTTACCATTATAAAACAGTATAACGACACACGTTAGGCAAGTAAACAATTAGTATGTGTTACGAGTATATGGATAATTTAATTTAAAGAAAACTTGTACTGAGAGAAAACTGTAGGTTGTCATTGTTGAATTGAAAATGTTAGTCGATTGGATGTCTGGTCTAAACACTCCGAATTGACTCTGTTTTCTGGTAAGTGATACGAAATATACCATTGCTGTTGGGTCACCACAATAGCAAAGAAACCAGTATTTTCTGAAGGGGAGGTCTACAATGGGAGTCTCCATACAGCTTCCATACAGGTTTATCCTAACTACATATTTTGTGTTTTTTTTATTATAAAGAAATGTTGATTACAGGTGCTAGTCAAATTCATCACACATATGCAATTTTTTTCATTTGTTAAAAATCTTTTCATTTATAATAATCAACTGTTAAAAAATATTCCTAAAAAATAAAATACCGTTCCCTAGAGAGCCTCTCAGGGCCCCAATATGAACACAATTCTTAGTATTATGTTCTAATACACTAGACCCTTTTACATAATACCCTAGTTATGATCACACATCAACATAATGTAAATGTCAACAAAATATGGCAGCTTGATCTTACACATTGATCATAATGGTTGGGTCTAGGTTGAATTTAACACATTTCTCAAGTCAGTTGACCAGGTTCATCAGGAACTGTGAAAACTGTTAAGAAACTGGTAAGTGCCACAATAGAAAAACATAAAGTAGCATCACTACCAAAGCATCAATCAAATATTTGGGGCTTCCACCTTTCTACAACTGGAGGTGGAGGCCCAAAATAATTGATTAAAGGTTCAGCTCATCTGTTAGTGCTATGTAAGAAATGATGGTAAAAGAAAAATGTAAAGTGATGCTATTGTGGCATTTACAGTGGTGTGAAAAAGTGTTTGCCCCCTTCCTCATTTCCTGTTCCTTTGCATGTTTGTCACACTTAAGTGTTTCGGACATCAAACCAATTTAAACAATAGTCAAGACAACACAAGTAAACACAAAATGCAATTTGTAAATGAAGGTGTTTATTATTAAAGGTGAAAAAAAATCCAAACCATCATGGCCCTGTGTGAAAAAGTGATTGCCCCCTAAACCTAATAACTGGTTGGGCCACCCTTAGCAGCAACAACTGCAACCAAGCGTTTGCGATAACGTGCAATGAGGCTTTTACAGCGTCCTGGAGGAATTTTGGCCCACTCATATTTGCAGAATTGTCCTAATTCAGTACATTAGAGGGTTTTCGAGCATGAACGGCCTTTTTAAGGTCATACCACAACATCTCAATAGGATTCAGGTCAGGACTTTGGCTAGGCCACTCCAAAGTCTTCATTTTGTTTTTCTTCAGCCATTCGGTGGTGGACTTGGGGTGTGTTTAGGATCATTGTCCTGCTGCAGAACCCAAGTTCGTGGCAGCTTGAGTACACGAACAGATGGTCGGACATTCTCCTTCAGGATCTCTTGGTAGACAGCAGAATTCATAGTTCCTTTTATCACGGCAAGTCTTCCAGGTCCTGAAGCAGCAAAACAGCCCCAGACCATCACACTACCACCACCATATTTTACTGTTGGTATAATGTTCTTTTTCTGAAATGCAGTGTTCCTTCTACGCCAGATATACTTGGACACACACCTTCCAAAGAGTTCCACTTTTGTCTCATCGGTCCACAGAATGTTGTCCCAAAAGTCTTGGGGATCATCAAGATGTGTTGTGGAGAAATTGAGACGAGCTTTGATGTTCTTTTTGCTCAGCAGTGGTTTTCTCCTTGGAACTCTGCCATGCAGGCCATTTTTGCCCAGTCTTTTCCTGATGGTGGAGGCATGAACGCTGACCTTAACTGAGGCAAGTGAGGCCTGCAGTTCCTTGAACGTTGTTGTGGGGTCTTTTGTGACCTCTTGGATGAGTCGTCGCTGCGCTCTTGGGGTAATTTTGGGCGGCCGGCCACTCCTGGGAAGGTTCACCACTGTTCCATGTCTTCGCCATTTGTGGATAATGGCTCTGACTGTGGTTCGCTGGATTCCCAAAGCTTTGGAAATGGCTTTATAACCCTTTCCAGACTGATAGATCTCAATTACTTTCTTTCTCAATTGTTCCTGAATTTCTTTGGGTCTCGGCATGATGTGTAGCTTTTAAGGATCTTCTGGTGGACCTTACTGTGTCAAGCAGCTCCTATTTAAGTGATGCCTTGATTGTGAACAGGTGTGGCAATAATCAGGCCTGGGTGTGGCTAGAGAAATTGAACTCAGGTGTGGACAACCACAGTTATAGTATGTTTTAACAAGGGGGGCAATCACTTTTTCACACAGGGCCATGATGGTTTGGATTTTTTTTCACCTTTAATAATAAACACCTTCATTTACCAATTTCATTTTGTGTTTACTTGTGTTGTCCTTGACTATTGTTTAAATTGGTTTGATGGTCCGAAACACTTAAGTGTGACAAACATGCAAAGGAACAGGAAATGAGGAAGGGGGCAAACACTTTTTCACACCACTGTATGTTGCTCTTTTGCACTGTACTATAATCGGTGAAGGAGCAGAGTTTTCTCCCTTGAAAAGTAGTGTGTTAGGACTATAGAAAACCTCTGCCTCTCCTCATCTCCATAGCATAGGGCAGTGATGGTGAACCTTGGCACCCCAGATGTTTTGGAACTACATTTCACATGATGCTCATGCACTCTGCGGTGTAGTTAAGCATCATGGGAAATGTAGTTCCAAAACATCTGGGGTGTCAAGGTTCACCATTACTGGTATAGGGTATAGAAATTCTGTAGTTTACAGAGGTGCACTGATCAGGGCTAATAGCACTACAGAGTACATTAGATAGCACTGGATTTTTTGCCAGGACAGTTTTTTTTTTTTACTTATTGAAAAAATATAACCAAATGTATTCATTAGTAAATTTAACAGACCAAAAAGGAAGCAAATATAAGTAGTGCATTGATTGGTTAAACACACTTTAACCCCTTGGCACCGGCGCCTTCCAGCCCTTTAAGGGGTTTCAGATGCTGGGAGGTGGGGTTTATGATCATGTGACCAAGGTGATTGGCTGTCACAGCGGTCACATAATCGGAAAGCTTTCCATTATCTGCCAGTAACTGTGCTGGGAGCGCACAGGGCGTGTGCCCTCAGCACAGCTGTATTTACATACTGGTACACAAATAATGCTGCAGTTCGGCATCAAGGCCCACCCACGAGAGGCCGCATATTTGCGTACCGTCAGCGTACAGGGGTTAAGGAGAAACTACACCCTCCAAATAAATAAAACTATGGTCTTTCGATATATGAGGGGTTGTTTTACAGGATATAGCTAATATCACTTTATGAAGGTGTGTGGTTAAATGAGCAAGTTAAAAAAAAAAAAAAGGAGAAGAAAACTCATTAAATGTGTACAAAAAAAGGATACTCAGCTATGTACAGGTTTAAGGGGGCAAATTCCTGTAAATATGAGACATTGAGGCCCGCTGTTTACATTGCTGTAATCTCTCAAAACTAGTGAGAACTTTATGAATACAACTCACAGGAGAGGAGCCGCAGTTGACATCTCCCACAAAGGATTTCCTCCTCGTTTAATCTTCAAAGACTTTGCAGCAGAAAAGAAAACAGCTTGCTCGGATCTTCATCCAGGTAGGTCTGCGATGTGCACACAATGGGCAGACTTTGGTTGTTGATTCAACTTTTGGTTTGAAGTCGTTGTTGCAGGTTTTGTTGAGGTGTGATGAACCAGAAAGGATCTTTTCTGTATTGAACAAGTTAAAAAATGAAACTGAAGCCCAAGATATTTCCCATCTTATGTAACTGTTTTAGTTAAACAGAAGTCAGTAGAAACAAATTACCTAATTAATGGCTTTAAATCAGGCCAAGCCCAACCAAAATGTCTATTTTCCTTCTACTTGGATGCTGCCAATCAAGTTCCCCGCTAATATTTCCCAAGCTCCTCCCACCTACCCATCAGCTAATAAACAGTCCAAACCTTCTCGACAGATACAAGACTTCAGTGGGCGCCTCATCCTTCAGTACCCTTTTTAAAGCAAAGTTGAACTTGAGGTTGACAAAGAGCATTATATTTTGGCATGTTACGTTAATATTTAAAAGGGTTTTTGAAGTATTCTATATGCCTTTTTAAATTTTGGAGAAAAAAAAATTGGCCCGGAATGGAGTTTATAGAACTTTAATTACTAAATATTGTTAAGAGGGTATTGCAAGACAAGAATAACCTATTTATCTTTGGGCTTCATTCCACACAGCTGTGGCTCTTGAGCATTTATTAAAGCACGGCAAATTCAAAATTACATTACCATGAACCATTCTGGCAAATATCAGCATTACCAAAAAAATATATTATTTTGGCGTGACCAAAATGAGGAGTGGTGAGTGAGGAGTGTGTGAGCGTCTGTGTGAGCTCCCCCACCCTCCACTCGAGCGATCAAACACTGGAGTATGCTTCCGCGAGGCCCGTCTATTCCCGCCCTTACTAACCCTCTAGCCCTCTGTGTATAGTGTATAGTCCTGGATTCCCGGAGAGCCTTCCGAGGTCAGCCCGAGCCTGAGCTACCTAGCGCAGCATCGCCGTAGCAGAGGCAGCCGAACCCGAAAGCCAAGCCGAGGGTGACGTCACACGCTGTCTCCGGCTCGCCGCCCGTGTTGGAGGGAGGAGAGCGGCGGGAGATTCAAACGGATAGACCGGCTTTCTGAAACAGCTGGTGCGGCTGGTGCGGCTGAGCGAAGAACAGGACACCGGAGGAGGGGAGAAAAACCCCAAGGAGTCTAGGGAGCTTTCTGGATGTCTTTGGAAAACTTCTGCCTTTGAAGACCCCCCCAAAATCTACAGAGAAGGTGAGAGGATAATATAATAGGAGCGGTGCATAGGTATTTGCTCAGTTTACAACACAAGTGAAAGACTGTTTCTTTGGGCGCTATGCATATATATCTGAACTCTCCTTAATGGCAAATTGAGGACCGCTATTTTGCAAGGAAAAATATAAGCTGTGTGCCAGGCTAGGCATCTGTGCTGGTTTATCAGCGTCATCTGTCTCCCTTTTCCCTTTTTCCTTTATTTTTCCTTTATAAACTCAGCACCTTTCTAAAGGAAACCTTACTATAGAACATTAACCGTGTGCTGTTTATATATCCCCGGTTCTTTGAGGACTATTTTTATTGCCAAAAAAAAAAAAAATATATGTCATGCTGTGCAGCTCTGCCGGGCTCCACCGTTAGTGGATAAGGACTGTCTCCCCCTTTTTTTTTTTTTAAACTACAGGGGGGTGCATATATGCTGAGCTCTTCTCCTAAAAACTGCAAAATTGAAGACTGCTTTTTTGCCCAGAATACAAACTGTGCTGTGCGATATACATGTGCTATGCTCTTTTTTCCTAAATGACAATTTCCTAAATGACAATCTGAGGACCATCTTACCGCCAAAAACACAGGTTGTGCGTGATAAGTATATGCTATTAGCTCTCTTTTAAAGGCAAGCTCAGGACGGCTTTTATATATAAATGCAATTTAAGAAGACCCCTACCTGCAAAACCGCAGACGGTGCAAATCTTTGCTAAACAGCTGGGCGGGCCTTTATTTCAGCTACTTTGCAAAATACAAGGGCAAGGTGACAATATGTCAGCCAGGAGAAGAATAGACGAGCAGACCAACCAGGAAAACGTTGGGACACAATCACTAAGATCAGCCAAAGATAAGGACAAGGAAAAAGGAGCCCAATCTACAACAGCAAATGGGGCATCAGCTGCAGCAAAGCTGGAAAAATACGCTCACAATACAGATCACACCCCCACTAAAGGAGGACAGCAAGCTCAAGTTAAAATGCCAACCGATAGAAAGAGCCAAGGACAATCAAGTAACCTAGTAGCGGTCCCAAGTGGGGCAAAGAATTCAACCAACAAAAATCTGGGAGCCCCTGGAAAATTAGAACTGGCTTCGGTTCAAGTATCAACAGAAGAAGGGGGGCCGACATTAAAGGACGTATTGGTGGCAGTTAATATATGCAAACATTCCCTAGGGGAATTATGTAGCCAAATGAAAGATATTAAAGATGAATTGTCCCTGATGCGCCAGGAGCTTGAAAAGACGGCTGACAGAATAACAGCAACTGAAGGGAGAATTAGTCAAATCGAGGATGACATGTATCCATTAAATCAAGAGGTTAAAAGTCTAAAAGAGCAGTCGGATAAATTTGCAGGAAAACTGGATGAATTGGAAAACAGACTCCGAAGGGATAATGTGAGGCTGGTAGGCTTACCAGAAAAGAGCGAAGGATCTGATTCGATCGTATTTATGGAAAAATGGCTCATTGAAGTATTTGGAAGAGAGACATTCTCACAACAATTCTCGGTTGAAAGGGCGCATAGAGTCCCGTCCAGACCTCCACCCCAAGGAGGGCACCCTAGATCTATGTTAATGAAATTTTTGAATTTCAAAGATAAAGTGACGCTTCTCCGCAGGGCTAGAGAGATGGGGAACATTTTTTGTAATGGAGTTAAAGTTTCATTATATCCTGATTTTTCACCCGATTTGCAGAGGCGTAGAGCAGGTTTTATAGAGGTTAAACGTAGACTCCAGAAATTTGATGTCATTTATGCATTATTGTACCCAGCCCGGCTACGTGTGGTAGCTCTGGGAGAGACCTTTTTTTTTGATTCCCCTGCAAGTGTGACAACATGGCTGGAGGATAGAAAAGACCAATTAATAATCAAAACGAGGGGATAACAAGGTTAAGGGAAAGGGAATAAACATAGAGGGATGGGAAGGGATGTGTTCTTAGAGATGTGTGTTTCAGAGAAACTTAATGTGTACATATACGGAGTGGAGGGTGGTGAGAGTCACATAGCACGAAAGGGAGGATATGATTGATTGGGGTAAGGATAAAAATATAGTTTTTGATGTGTGTAGGGTAGGGGAGGGAGGAGGGCGGTGGGTGGGAGTGGGTTTGTATACAAGAGAGGGGGAGGGAGAGGGGAGGGTGGTAGGTACGGGAGGAGGGCGGAGGGTGGGAGTGGGTTTGTATACAAGAGAGGGGGAGGGGGAGGGGGGGAGGGGAGGGGAGGGGGAAAGGTATGGGATGTTTGGTAAGGGTCACAAAAAAAGCCTCTGGGGATAACCTAGAATGGTACATGGGGGGAGGGGGGGGGAGGTGGGGTCATCGAGGTAAAAAGTGGAAAAAACATGTAACACATATGAAAGTAAGCGGCAAGCAAAAAACACTTATAGATAAATATTTAGAAGAAAGTTTCACATTCTCTCACTTAGAAAGACATATCAAGATACGATGCAAAATTTGGGAAAAAAAAAAAAAAAAAAACACTGATAAACAAATATATAGAAGAAAGATTCACATTTTATCACATAGTGGGAAATATTAAGATAGGCAAAGGATTTTCTATTTTCCTTTTTTTTTCACAAGGGTTTTTCCCTCTTGTTAAAAGTTTCTCTTCCCTTTCTCGTTTTTTTTCCCTCTTTATTTCCTTTTTTTTTTTTTTTTTTTTTTTTTTCCCCTTTCTCTCCCCTTTCCCCCTCTCTCCCTTTTCCCCCTCTCTCCTTGGTGTTATGTTCAAGGCATCAATAGGGATTCCATTTTCTATTGCTTTCTTTTCTTGATAGCCTATGCAGACTAGGGTAATTAATATCGGTTCCTGGAATGTACGGGGGTTGGGTACACCGGCTAAGAGAGCAGCTGTGGTAGAGACCCTGGAAAGGAGTGATGTAGGATTGATCTGCCTACAGGAGACACATTTAACCCAAGATACTAAGTTACTAAATCAGAGTAAAAAATATCAACATCAATACCACTCGGTACACACCTCCTATTCAAGGGGAGTGGCGGTGATGGTAAGAAAAGAGGTGGGCTTCACCTGTCGGCAGACCAGTATAGATAGGGAAGGACGGTATATTTTCCTGCATTGTGTAATAGAAAATCGAGAATATGTTCTCGCCAATATTTACATACCCCCTCCGTTTAAGCTTGATGTGATGTATAGCCTAATGGAATTTTTGTCAGACAAAGCTGGGATACCAGTCATAGCAGTAGGGGACTTTAATGAGGTTATTAATAAAAAATTAGACAGGTTTCCTTTAGGTACACAGAGGCAGAAGGTAGATGAGAGCCGATTACACCAGTTCTTACAAGAAGTGGGGCTGTTTGACATGTGGAGAGTGAGAAACCCGGGGGTGCTGCAATTCTCGTGTTTCTCAAGCTCCTATTCTACTCTTTCACGGATCGATTTAGCCTTGGGAAACGGAGAAGCATGCCAAACAGTAAGGGATATTGAATATCAGCCTAGGGGGGTATCGGACCATGCCTTGTTGATTGTCTCAATAAATTTAGAAGGGAAAAGACCTCCCAGAACATGGAAAATGAATCCAGTCTGGTTCGAAATAATAGGGGATCCAAATGAGGTGCTGTTAAAACTGGAAGAATTTATAGAGTTTAACAAAGAGACAGTGACAAGAGGAGTAATGTGGGATGCACTGAAGGCCTATCTGCGAGGTATCCTTATTCAATTAGTCTCAAAAATCAAAAAATCCTCAAGAGAATGGGAAAAAAATAGTAAGATGGAGTTGATGAAAGCAGAAAGAGAATACGTTGAAGACCCCACCCCAGAAAGACAAAGTAGATGGCTAATTAAACAACAGGAATACAAAGAAGTAATTATTAAGAAATCAGAGAATAAAAGACTGTTTCAGAAACAGGTGGCTTATGGGGAGGGGGAAAAGGTCGGAAAGATGTTGGCACAGTTAGTGAGAGCTAATTCCCCTCCCTCCACCGTCCCAGCGATTAGGACGGAGAAAGGAGAAATCTCATTAAAGACGTCAGTAATTACAGAGACTTTTAGAATATACTATGACAAATTATATAAATCGCGGGGGACGATGGAGGAAGGGGAAGCGGACACATTTTTTAGTAACGCTGAAATTACGGCTCTCACTGAAGAAGAAAGGGAGGCAATGGAGGCACCGTTAACGCTGGAGGAAATCCAGCTGGCGGTAAAAGAAATGGCCAATCAGAAATCACCAGGACCAGATGGTCTCCCCGCGGAAACCTATAAGCAATATGGGAAAATTCTACTGCCAGAACTTCTTAAGATATTAAACTGGGCAAAGGAGGAGGGGAAGTTGCCAACGTCTATGACAGAGGCAACGATAATAGTTCTGCATAAAGAGGGGAAGGACCCATTAGAGACCAAGTCTTATAGACCGATTTCCCTACTCTGCTCGGATGCTAAAATATTAGCTAAAGCAATGGCAATTAGATTAAACAAAATTATCTCTAGATTAATACATCCTGACCAAACAGGGTTTATACCCTGTAGGTCTACTAGTATGAACATTAGGAGACTATACCTTAATTTACAGATACCAATAGAGAACATGGGTACAAGGGCAGTCATGGCGTTAGATGTGGTTAAAGCTTTCGATAGCTTAGAGTGGGGATATTTATGGCGAGTCTTAAAGGAATTTGGATTTGGCCCCTCGTTTATTAAATGGATTAAAACCCTGTATAAGGGTCCCAGTGCTAAAATTAGGGTTAATGGTGAGTATTCCGAGGGGATTCAATTGGAGAGAGGGACAAGGCAGGGCTGCCCATTGTCCCCCCTGCTCTTCGCGCTTGCAATGGAACCCTTAGCAAGTGTAATTAGATCAAACACAAATATGCAGGGGTTCCGAAGAGCAGGGGGTGAAGAGAGAATCGCACTGTATGCGGACGATGTCCTTCTCTTCCTGGGGGATACGGGGCAATCCCTCAGGCAGGTGATGAACATCCTCACGGACTTTGGTAAAATCTCAGGACTCACCATAAACTGGGAAAAATCTGCATTATTGCCTATAGATCCTCTAGGGAACCAGAACGTACAGGATATTTCACAGCTAGAGGTAGTTGAACAAATGAAATACTTAGGCATATATATAACAAGGAACCCTAACAATTACATAAATGATAATATAGTACCGCTTTTAGCTAGACTTAAAAGTAAAATTGCAATCTGGAGACGTCTCCCATTGTCGATCGCAGGGAGGTGTAACCTAATCAAAATGGTATGGCAGCCACAGCTTCTGTACCTGCTGCATAACTGTCCAATATGGATAGATAAAAAATGGTTCAGAAAGATAGACACGTTGTTTAGGGAACTTATATGGAAGGGAGGTCAGCCTAGGATTGGGTTACAAACACTACAACTAGCAACAAGAAAGGGAGGAATAGCAGTACCGCATCCACGGAGCTACTTCCTAGCAGCCCAACTGCAACATCTAGGAACTATGACAGGAGGAAGCAACAAGGAATTAATGATTGCAGGAACCCCGCACAAATCAATAGTAGAAGCCCTCGAGGCAAACTCCTTTCTTTATAGAATCCCCACGGTGAGACTGGCCTTAAAAGTGTGGAAGGCAGTAAAAGCAGTAAAAGGGTTAGAGGGTATGACAAAATACACTCCCCTCTGGAATAATAAAAACTTACAGGAAGTAGAAAAGATAGGGAAAATTAGAGAGTGGGAAATAAAAGGGATAGATAAGTTGGCACAGATGTACGAGGGCAAGGTATTGAAGACATTTACAGCACTGCGAGTGGAATATGATATACCCAAACATTCCTTCTACAAATATCTACAAATTAGACACGCTTTAAATAGTCAATTTAAGAATCAAGATCTAATTTGGAACAACTCTCCAGTGTATCAAAGAATAGGCTCCCAAAACAAGAGTAGAGGATTTATAGCAGAAATTTATTCACACATATGCGAAGGTAGCATAGAAAATCCAGAACAGCTTAAGTGTAGGGGGAAATGGGAGAAAGAATTTGGAACGTTCTCAGATGAACAGTGGCTGAGGATATTGGAGAAAGGACACGTGGTATCGGTCTCGCCTGCTCAGAAGGTCTCATATTTGATGCTGTTACACAGGACATACTATACACCTAAGAGACTATATGAGTTCGGATTGAGAACAGATGCCAGGTGCCCTAGGTGCCAGGATACTGGGGATTTGGCACATATGGTATGGAAGTGCCCAAAACTGCACCGTTACTGGACTGAAATCCTTGGCATCCTGAACGCCGTATTAGAGGTTAGACTGGAAATGAACCCAAGACTGTGTATACTGGGATTGGATGAGGGGATAAATGGTGGTCCCTCTGTAATCAACGCTGTGATGAGAGGTTTGTTCCAGGCGAGAAAATTAATAGCGCAGAGGTGGCAGGCTGAGAAACCCCCAACGGTAGGAGAATGGAAAAGGTTAACAACAGAAACAGTATGGAAAGAAAGAACAGTGTATATAAGGAGAGGAAATCTGAGAGAGTTTGAAGCTATGTGGAGACCATGGTTGGATAAATTGGAAAATCCACTATGAGGTGGGGGGAGAGAGAGGGAGAGGGAATAAGTCGGGTGTCAAGAGGGAAGGTTGGGAAGGATAAAAGGGACTAAAGGTTGAAGGGTACTCCTTGCAAAGTGTGAGAAGTGGAATTTTTTTTTTTTTTCTTTTTAAATGTATGTACTATGTAAGTAAAGCATGTATTTTGTATAATAATGAAGAAAATAAAAATAAAGTAAAAAAATTATATAATTATAAAAAAAGTGATAATACTATACACTGTACTAAGGACACTGGCTGGGAAGGGATTATCATCTAAAGGGCAATTAAGGAGTTAACTATGTCCATAACAAGTGTAATATGTGCTTTTTCTTACTAATCTGGCTTTTTTTTTAGTTCCGCGTGTTTGTAAACACAGAACTCTGTGTGTGATTGGACACAGTCAATCAGCAATTTTCAGCTGAAATCATTGGCTGAAATCTGCTGCCAAACTCGTGGTGTGCCCAATCACAGCACGGGTTGACAGGGGGCCCCAAACCCAGAAGAAGGCCAGTGACATACATATACATGACTGTGCCTGTACCTGCCGCCCACTCGCAGTATATTTACTGTGAGTGGTTGGCAGGTGGTTAAAGAAGTGAAATATTCACCCCTTAATACAGTACAACAATACCTGTATCAACATCACAAAAGTAGATAATATGTGAAGTTGGAGGTTCAAAAATATTTGTTAAAATTTTCCTTGCTTGTAATAGGGTATTTTCTTTGCAATAGTTTTAATTAAAACTGAGGCAGAGAGGCAGGCAGATGACATCACACTCTCTGGCTCAGCCAATCAGAAGAAGCTTTGTATTCATTGATAGTATGCAAAGCTTGCTGTGAATGGCTGAGCAGTGCTTAGACCAACTTGATTGTGTTCCTGGAGCAGGACAAGGAGTTCTCCTCTTAACAAAAAATTACCGGTAACGGGTTTTCTAGGAAATCTTCCAGGACGGCACACCTGACAGAAAACACAATCAAAACTGAAGGAGGTCAAAAAACTTATATGCCTAAAGACATTGTAAAGGAATTTAGAGAATTTTATAGGACACTATATAACCTACCAATCCCTTCCGTATCCCCTCAGTCGATGGAAGAATATCTGACCTCCTCTCAAATAACTAGACTGCCATCTTCAGCTCGTTCGGAGATGGAGATGCCAATCACAATAGAGGAAGTGAGACTAGCCACAAAGTCGATGAAAGGTGGGAAGGCACCTGGCCCAGACGGGTTCTCCTTGCAATACTTTAAAAGTTTTCTCCCTGTATTAAGTCCATACTTAGCCAAAACATTTAATATTTGGGGACATACATCAACACCACCAGCAGAGGCGTTGAAGGCACATATTGTAGTAATACCTAAAGAAGGGAAGGACCAATCAGTGTGCAGTAGTTTCCGTCCAATATCCCTATTAAATATAGACATGAAAATTTTCACAAAGATACTTGCATCCCGCATACAACCGTACTTGACTCAGTTAATACATTTGGACCAAGTGGGGTTTGTCCCCACACGAGAAGCTAGAGATAGCACTATAAAAGTGTTAAATTTGCTCCAATATGTAAACCAGAAAGGGATGTCAAGTGTCTTCGTGAACACAGATGCCGAAAAGGCTTTTGATAGGGTTAATTGGACCTTTATGAGGGGAGTACTAAAACACATGGATTTTGTAGATAGAATGTTTACACTGGATTGAAGGGATATACTCTACACCACAAGCCTTGGTTAAGGCTAACGGAGTTCATTCAGAGTATTTCTCTATATCAAATGGGACGCGCCAGGGCTGCCCTTTATCGCCTCTATTATTTGTTCTGACTTTGGAGCCTTTGTTAAATAAAATCCGTCAAAATCCCGATATTAGTGGTATTTGCATTGGAAAACAAGAATATAAAGCCTCCGCATATGCGGACGATCTACTTTTTTCAATTACAAATCCACAGATATCACTTCCAAACCTTATAAAGGAGGTAGAAGAATACGGTGCCCAGTCGAATTTTAAGATAAATTACAGCAAGTCGGAGGCGATGTGGGTGTCCATGGAGTGCCCCATATGTAAGAATTTAGTGGATAGTTTTAAGTTTAGATGGACATCAAGCGCACTAAAATATCTTGGAATTTATATCCCACCGAAGTTAAAAGACATCTATGCTTTAAATTATCCCCCTTTAATTAAAGAAGTAACAGTATTACTGGAAAAATGGAGTAAAGCAAGACATTCCTGGTTCGGGAGAAGTAATATTTTAAAAATGAGTATTATACCAAAGTTCCTGTATCTTTTCCAGGCCTTGCCTGTGTCTGTCCCTCTGGCCTTCTTTAACCGAGCTAGATGTGTCTTTACAAAATTTATTTGGGCAAGCAGACGCCCAAGGATAAACAGAAAACTGCTCACTTTATCGAAAACGGCAGGAGGAATAGCAGCGCCAGACCTATATAAATACTACCTAGCGTCCCAACTAGGTAGGATAATAGATTGGAACCGACATGAAGGGAGTAAACTGTGGATCAACATCGAGCAACATGTTAGTAAAATCCCACTTAATAGGGCAATATGGTGCTGCGCTGCTATCCCTCCTGCAGTAAAGACACACCCCTTGATAGGACCCACTTCTGACGGGAGAAAAGTTTATCCAGAATTCTAAACCCTCTTCAATAAAATCCCCCCCGTTTCCCATTTTGGGGAACCCGGACTTTCCTCCGGGTCTTGAGCCAGGGGTCTTCAAAAAAATGATAGATAGAGGCATTTTCCAAGCATCGCATTTCTTTAATCTTAATAATTGGCCAACATTAGATTTATTAATGAATATGGGTGGTCAGTTTAAATTACCTTTTTGGCAAGCACGACAGATTAGACACTTCCTGGAATCCATAGGGCCCCAGGAAAGCTATAACCGACCAAGAACAAAATTTGAGAGATACTGTGAGGAGAAAGGGTCTTTCCCCCACGGAGTCTCTAAGTTATACGCAATGTTGACCGCCCCTCCAGAACACTTTAAGATGGTAAGCTTGGGAAAGTGGGAGAGAGATTTGGAACAAATTTTCACAATAGATCAACAACAGAATATAATATATCTAACCTTAAATTCCTCCAGATGTACTAAGATTCAGGAATTGAATTACAAAATTCTAACGCAATGGTATTATACACCCTCCCTAATGAACAAATTCTCCCAAACGACATCGGATAGGTGCTGGAGGGGCTGTCAAGAAAGAGGTACTATTGTACATATTTTTTGGACTTGTCCAATAATTAAAATTTTCTGGCAGGAAGTTCAGAGAATCATGCAACGATTCACGGATTATCGGATACCATGGGACCCGGCATTCTATCTCTTACATTCCTCACAATTCCCACGGGAGAGATATAAAAACTCACTCTTGTGCCACATGGTAAATGCTGCTAAAAGTTGTATAACGGCATGCTGGAAGGATCCAGCTGCACCGCAGATTTCCATGTGGCTTAACAAGGTGAGAAACATAGGGATAATGGAAAATATGATTCCTACATCTATGACTAAAAAAGAACAAATATCTCAAACATGGGCCCCATGGGAGTCCTTTCTGCAAACTGAGGAAGGTAAGAGACAGATCGGGGAGGAAAGTTGGGAGTAACTCGAATACAACTAGTAAAATAAGTAGAAATGAGGTATATATAAAACGGCCATCGACGTGAGGGGAAAGAGGGGAGGAGGGGGAGGGGGGGAATCTTTTTTTTTTTTTTTTTTTTTAGTTAAGTTAGGGAGTAGTTAACAGGGAAGGGTGGGGAGGGGGAGGGAAAAATAAAATAAACAGGTCTATGGATTTAGAATATAGAAAGGCAGAGGCAGATATGCAACATGAAGATAATGTGATGCAATATGTAAAGGCTATGCCGTATCTTTTTATTTTATGTTTAAACAGTACATCTATGTAGTCCTGTAAAGAAATAAAGAATTAAAAAAAAAAAAAGAAAACACAATCAGATTTTAAAAGGCCCCACCCTTCCCTCTGTCCCTCAGTTATGACAAAGTATAAGCTCACAACGGTGCCAGAGGGTACATTCTGTGAGAATTGAAACATCACCGACAATTAAGGGTAGGGAATTAGGCCTAGCATCCTGGAAGATTTCCTAGAAAACCCATTACCAGTAAGTGTAACTGGTAATTTTCTCCAGTCATCTTCCAGGACGGCACACCTGAGACGATGAGCAAGAAGTTCAGGCCTACCTTAGGGTAGGACCTTTCTGCCGAACGCCAAGTCCTGAGGGGACAACAGCTCCACTCTGTAGTGCCTCAGGAAGGTATTTTGGCTCGTCCATGTTGCTGCCCTGCAGATCTGATCAATTGAGGCACCTGCCCTCTCTGCCCAGGAGGTCGCCAGTGATCTAGTTGAGTGAGCCTTAAGGTGAGCTGGGACAGGTCTACCCGTGTGCTTGTAAGCTATTGAGATAGTCTGCTTGATCCACCTGGCTATTGTTGGTTTGGAGGCCTAAAGACCCTTTCTCTGGCCACAAAAACTAATTAGTAGATGGTTTGATCTCCTAAATTCTTTCACTCTCTCTAAATAGACCAGTAGACCACGTCTAACTTCTAATAAATGAAATTTTTATTCCTTATTTTTTGGGGTTCTGACAAAATGATGGAAGTATAATCTCCTGTGACCTGTGGAAACCCGAGGTCACTTTAGGTAAAAATAACGGATCCTGTCTGAGGATTACCCTATCCTCTAGGAGCAACAAAAAGGTCTCTTTAATAGTCGGAGCCTGTAGGTCGCCAAACCCTTGTAGAGGAGATCACGTTGGAACTGGAGACGCAACGGAGGAGCAATCGACCACCTCTTCAGGGTGGGGAACTATGCCTGCTTCGACCACCAGGGTGCAATCAGAATGAGGTACCCGTGCGACAGAGACAGCTTTTGTAACACCTGGGGAATGAGCACCAGGGGAGGGAACGCGTACACCAGGCCGAAATCCCAACTCTGGGCTAAGGCATCTACCCTCCAGGAGCCCTGCTACCTGGTGAGAGAGAAGAACTTCCAAACTTTTCTGTTCTTCCTGCAAGCAAACAAATCTATTTCTGGTTTGCCATAATGTTGGCTTACCAGAGAGAAAACCTTGTTGTTTAGCTCCCACTCCCCTTGACGAATGGGCTGCCTGCTAAGGAAGTCTGTGTCATGGATATTCCACCACACTCTTGCGCTAATGAGCGCCCTTCAATCTAATGATATAATGTGTCTTCTGATCGAATGTCTCCCCTGGTTCCCCATACCCCAGTAAACAGACATTACCACATTCTCACGTCCTCATCTCAGCATCGGCCCCCTCTCTGAGCCAGCTTCCTTCTTTTATTCACAGACAACAAAATAAATTACAAAAGGGGGATGATTGGCCCCAACCGCCACTAGCCTCCTACACAGATTGTGACCTCACAGGAAATTGAATGACCCTATAAGGATTTGAAACAATACAATGCAGAATAAGGTGGTGTCTTCACAGACAGCCAATCAGACATTTGATTTCCTTCAAAAGAACCAATCACAGACATGTATACATTCAAATAGACCAGCGAACTGACTAAATGCTTCAATAACCAATGACTACAGTTCCTCATGGATGGGAGATTATCTGCAGGTGTACGTCATGGCACCCCAAATATGTTGATCAGGCATACAGGGGTGACAAAAGCTCACATCCAATAAAACCGATAAAATGTGTCCGCAGGGTGAACAAACCCCCCCCCCCAGACAATCGTTCGTGCACAGGGGCCCCTCGCTGGTGGACATGTCACCTCTCTCTCCAAACAGGAAGTTTACCACTACCCAACAGGTCTCAACCAGCGTCAGTCTGCCCCAGTCAGCTCTTTAGAGTGGGCTGGGATAGAACGAAAACTGGGAAGACTCTTATGACAATACATATTAAAATACATTTAAAATGTCTTCATAAAAAATTTCCACAACAGTCTGCCTGCAAATTGAGGGACCCTCTTATATGGACTGCCGAGAATGAGAGGATTCTCTTCTCTGCTTCCCCCAGGATCTCTTGGGTCAGCTTCATTAGCTTGCTGGACCTTGTCCCTCCCTGGTGATTCAGGTAGGACACAGCCACTGCGTTGTTCAAGAAGATTAATACTTCACTTCCCCAGACCCGGTCCTCGAAAAAGTTTAACGATTTTCCAACAGCCAGAAGCTCCCTGAAATTGGAGGAAGCTTCACTCTGCTCCCGGTCCCAAGGACCCTGGGTGTAGTGAGTAGGGATGAGCCGAACACCCCCGGGTTCGGTTCGCACCAGAACGGACCGAAAGTTCGCGCAAATTTTCGAACCCTATACGTTATAATGGACGCGAACGTTCGAAATCAAAAGTGCTAATTACAACGGCCAATATGCATGTTAATGTCATAAAACAGGTTTGGGGACCCGGGTCCTGCCCCAGGGGACATATATCAATGCAAAAAGAACTTTTAAAAACTAACGTTTTTTCGGGAGCAGTCATTTTAATGATGCATAAAGTGAAAAAAAAAAAAGTGAAATTTTCCTTTAAATATGGTCCCTGGGGGGAGTCTAAAGTATGCCTGTGAAGTGGCATGTGTTTCCCGTGTTTAGAACTGTCCTTGCACAAAATGACATTTGTAAAGGAAAAAAAGAAGCCATTTAAAACCACTTGCGGCTTTAGGTTTGTTCTTAAGTAGAATCTGAACAGGTACATTATGAAGTGTAGCTCCATCCCCAAAAAATCTATTTTTAAGCTTTTTGGAGAACATAGGGAGGGGTTATCACCCCTGTAACATTTGCTGTCTTTGCACATCTGTTCAGAACATGTCACCTCACTTTCCGTCCCAATGACAAATGTTTTTGGAAAAAGTGGGGTTTTAATTGAAACAAGGATTGGTGATAAAGTATCAGTAGAGAGGAGATACCTTTTTCCAAATTAAATCTAACAGGATAGAATTTCCCTTCCTAGGGGTAGATTTCCTCTCACTTCCTGTTTTCTCTTTCCATTTGCAAGTAGGAGTCGTTTGTAAGTTGGATGTTTGAAAGTAGGGGCCTGGCGTATATACTCTGCAGAAATTTGCCCTATTAGATGTTGGTGTAGCCACAAGACTGGTGGGCACAGGAATGGGCCCTGCTGTGAGTTAATAGATCAAGATTTGTAATTGCATGCACCTGTTGAACAGGGCAGAAAATTTGGGCCTTTGGCGGTGGTGGTGGACGGTGTTGCCACAAGACTGTAAGCTCTCACAGTTACTCTTGGTGGGCGCAGGAATGGGCCCTGCTGTGAGTTATTAGATCAAGATTTGTAATTGCAAGCACCTGATGAACAGGGCAGAAAAATTGGGCCTTTGGCGGTGGTGGTGGACGGTGTTGCCACAAGACTGTAGGCCCTCATAGTTACTCTTGGTGGGCGCAGGAATGGGCCCTGCTGTGAGTTATTAGATCAAGATTTGTAATTGCAAGCACCTGATGAACAGGGCAGAAAAATTGGGCCTTTGGCGGTGGTGGTGGACGGTGTTGCCACAAGACTGTAGGCCCTCATAGTTACTCTTGGTGGGCGCAGGAATGGGCCCTGCTGTGAACTATTAGATCAAGATTTGTAATTACCCGCCCCTGTTAAACAGGGGCTGAAAAATTGTGCCTTAGGCACTGGTGCTGGTGCCACAACACTGCAACCCCTCACAGATACTGTACTTGGAGCACAGCAGTCACACGTGTTGCGAAGCATTTTTTTAAAAAATTGTAAGTACACGCCCCTGTTAAACAGGGGCTGAAAAATTGTGCCTTAGGCACTGGTGCTGGTGCCACAACACTGCAACCCCTCACAGATACTGTACTTGGAGCACAGCAGTCACACGTGTTGCGAAGCATTTTTTTAAAAAATTGTAAGTACACGCCCCTGTTAAACAGGGGCTGAAAAATTGTGCCTTAGGCACTGGTGCTGGTGCCACAACACTGCAACCCCTCACAGATACTGTACTTGGAGCACAGCAGTCACACGTGTTGCGAAGCATTTTTTTAAAAAAAAATTGTAAGTACACGCCCCTGTTAAACAGGGGCTGAAAAATTGTGCCTTAGGCACTGGTGCTGGTGCCACAACACTGCAACCCCTCACAGATACTGTACTTGGAGCACAGCAGTCACACGTGTTGCGAAACATTTTTTTATAAAAATTGTATGTACACGCCCCTGTTAAACAGGGGCTGAAAAATTGTGCCTTAGGCACTGGTGTGGTGGCATGGATCATTGAGGAGGAGGAAGAGGATAGTCAGTGAACATAAGAGGACAGTCACTCAGCATCAGCATAGGCAGTCTTGAAGGGATGTGACATTAAAAATTATTCGGTTATATCCGCCTCAGGTGCCTGGTAGCTGGTGGTGATCAAAGACTGATTCATTTTGATGAAGGTCAGTCGATCAACCGAGGCGGTGGACAGGCGCACCCTATGATCGGTGACAAATCCTCCAGCAGCACTGAATGTGCGTTCGGAAAGAACGCTGGAGGCAGGACAGGCCAGTAGCTCAATTGCATACTGTGCAAGCTCTGGCCAGTGATCCATCCTCAGGACCCAGTAAGCCAGAGGATTTTCGGTGGGAAAGGTGTCCAAGTCTGACCTTGCCCCAAGGTATTCCTGCACCATGTATATCAGACGCTGGCGATGGTTGCTGGAACCGATCATACCTTGGGGCTGCGGACTAAAAAATTGTCTGAACGCATCGGTCAGACGTCCACCTTCCCCACCGCTCCTTCTGCTACTGACCGAAGCCTCAGCAACTCATCGCCCAGGACCAGGAGTTTGTAACCTCCCAGTTTCTGGGAACGCGTTGCACAGACCTTTCTGCAAGGCCTCCCTGAGATGTCTCATCCTCTGCTCCCTCTGCGACGGCAAGATAAGGTCCGCAACCTTACCCTTGTACCGCGGATCAAGGAGAGTGGCCAGCCAGTAATGGTCCCTCTCCTTGATCCGAAGAACACGAGGATCCTTCCGCAGGCTTTGCAGGATCAGGGAGGCCATGCAGCGTAGGTTAGCTGAGGCATTCGGTCCGGAGTCTTCTGGGTCACTGAGGATGACATGATCGCCAGCCACCTCCTCCCAGCCACGTACAAGTCCACTGGTTTGTTGGGACTGTACATCATCCCTAAAAGACTGCTGCTGCTGATGCTGAGTGCCAGGCTCCACCTCCATGCTCACACAATCCTCCTCCTCATCCTCCTCCTCCTCATCCTCCTCATCCTCTTCCTGTGTGATGGGTGGGACAGAAGGAACACTGTCCGGATAAAGGGGGCCTTGAGAGGCAAGGAAGTCCTCCTCTTCCTGCCTCTGTTCTGCCTCAAGTGCCCTGTCCATTATCCCACGCAGCGTATGCTCCAACAGGTGGACAAGAGGGACAGTGTCACTGATGCATGCACTGTCACTGCTCACCATCCTCGTGGCCTCCTCAAATGGTGAGAGGACAGTGCATGCATCCCTGATCATGCTCCACTGACGTGGGGAAAAAAAAACAAGCTCCCCTGACCCTGTCCTGGTGCCGTAGTCGCAAAGGTACTCATTGATGGCCCTCTGCTGCGTGTGCAGTCGCTGCAGCATAGCCAACGTTGAGTTCCACCTGGTGGGCATGTCACATATTAGGCGGTTCTTGGGCAGGTTCAGCTCCTTTTGCAGCTCAGCCGAGCACTGGCATTATAAGATCGGCGGAAATGCACACAGACTTTCCTGGCCTGCCTCAGGACATCCTGTAAGCCTGGGAACCTGCCCAAGAACCGCTGCACCACCAGGTTGAGGACATGAGCCATGCAGGGCACATGGGTGAGCTGCCCCTGTCGCAGGGCGGAGAGGAGGTTGGTGCCATTGTCAGAAACGACCATTCCTGGCTTAAGCTGACGTGGCGTCAACCACCTCTCGGCCTGCCCCTGCAGAGCTGCCAGAACCTCTGGCCCAGTGTGGCTCCTGTCCCCCAAACACACCAGCGCAAGCACGGCATGGCATCTTTTTGCCTGCGTACTTGCGTAGCCCCTTGTACGCCTACGGAGCACCGCTGGTTCCAAGGACAGAGCACTGGAGGAAGAAGAAGAGGAGGGGGTGGAGGAGAGAGGTGTGTCACAACCAGTAGCAGTAGTAGCGTTTTGGAGGCGTGGTGGCGGAACAACCTCCAACACTACTGCACCTTGTCCTGCATCCCTCCCAGCTGCCAATAGAGTGACCCAATGGGCTGTGAAAGAAAGGTACCGTCCCTGTCCATGCCTGCTGGACCATGAGTCAGCGGTAATATGCACCTTACCGCTGACCGCCCTGTCCAGCGAGGCATGGACATTGCCTTCCACATGCCGGTAGAGAGACGGAATCGCCTTCCGTGAGAAAAAGTGGCGTTTGGGAACCTGCCACTGAGGAACCGCACATTGAACAAACTCACGGAAGGGGGCCGAGTCTACCAACTGAAAAGGCAGCAGTTGAAGTGCTAGCAATTTAGCCAAGCTAGCATTCAACCGCTGGGCATGTGGATGGCTGGGAGTGTACTTCTTTCGACGGTCCAGCAGCTGGGGCAGGGAAATTTGCCTGCTGCAATCGGACGTCGGTGTACTGCAAGTACTTGGTTGTGACACACCTAATTCTACACCTTCAGTCCTCTCAGAGCAGCTTTCAGAGAGGACTGAAGGTGTAGTGGGGATGGAGATCCCAGCTGATGAGGAGCAAGGAGAGGTCCGCTTAGTTCTTTGGTGTGGGTCTTTTATGTGTGCCTGCCAACGAGCTGCATGGCAGGTCGACATATGTCTGGTCATGCTTGTGGTGCCCAAGCGGCTGATGTTTTGGCCACGCGAGATTCGCTTGAGACAAATATTGCAAATAGCAGTGGTGCGATCTGATGCACTCGTCTCAAAAAAGGCCCACACCAAAGAACTTTTCTGATAACGTGCAGAGGCAGCGCCCTGCACAGGCGGAGCTCTGCGGTGTTGTACAGTTGCTGTGCTGGCCTCTACCTGGCCTCCAGGGGGCATCCTGCCGCGTTGGACATGTGACGCCGCATCCTCCTCCTCCTCGTCCTCCTCCTCATCCTCTCTCCCTTCAGGCACCCACGTGGAGTCAGTGACCTCATCATCCCCTCCCTCTTCACCACTAGAGCAAACCTGGCAGTAAGCTGCAGCTGGTGGAACAGTACTGCCAGATTCCTCAAGCTGGGTATCATCATCCGAGCCTTCGAATCGTTGGGCATCCTCCTGGAGCATGTACCCAACACTGTGCTCAAAGAGTTCGGGGGACTCCTCAGGAGGACATGGTGGGTCTAGGGAAGGGGTGGCTGATGATGCCATTGAGTACGCGTTGGCAGCTGCTCTGCCAGTACCCTGAGCCTGGGTGAGAGAGGATGAGGAGGGCTTGGTCATCCATTCTACCAAGCCTTCAGCATGATGCGGCTCCACATGTCCAGCTGCCGAAAACAAAGACGCGCGTGTCCCATGGCCACGTGCTGATGACGATGCACGACCACGTCCACGGCCACGTCCACTAGAAACAGAGCCTGCCTGCCCTGTGTTCTTGGCTCTGCACGCTCTGCCTCCCCTTGGCGGTCTTCCAGCCATTGTAGTCGGTAGTCCTGTGGGTGCTGCTGAGAAGAAAATATAGGAGCTCTGTGTGATGCCACTAACACACTAGAAGTCCTATGGGTGCTTCTGCAAAGAAAAAATAGAGGAGCTCTGTGTGATGCCACTAACACACTAGAAGTCCTGTGGGTGCTGCTGAGAAGACAATATAGGAGCTCTGTGTGATGCCACTAACACACTAGAAGTCCTATGGGTGCTTCTGCAAAGAAAATAGAGGAGCTCTGTGTGATGCCACTAACACACTAGTCCTATGGGTGCTTCTGCAAAGAAAATAGAGCTCTGTGTGATGCCACTCACACTAGAAGTCCTGTGGGTGCTGCTGAGAAGACAATATAGGAGCTCTGTGTGATGCCACTAACACACACTATGGGTGCTTCTGCAAAGAAAATAGATGCCACTAACACACTAGAAGTCCTATGGGTGCTTCTGCAAAGAAAATAGAGGAGCTGTGTGATGCCACTAACCACTAGAAGTCCTATGGGTGCTTCTGCAAAGAAAATAGAGGAGCTCTGTGTGATGCCACTAACACACTAGAAGTCCTGTGGTGCTGCTGAGAAGACAATATAGGAGCTCTGTGTGATGCCACTAACACACTAGAAGTCCTATGGGTGCTTCTGCAAAGAAAATAGAGGAGCTCTGTGTGATGCCACTAACACACTAGAAGTCCTGTGGGTGCTGCTGAGAAGAAAATATAGGAGCTCTGTGTGATGCCACTAACACACTAGAAGTCCTATGGGTGCTTCTACAAAGAAAATAGAGGAGCTCTGTGTGATGCCACTAACACACTAGAAGTCCTGTGGGTGCTGCTGAGAAGAAAATATAGGAGCTCTGTGTGATGCCACTAACACACTAGAAGTCCTATGGGTGCTTCTGCAAAGAAAATAGAGGAGCTCTGTGTGATGCCACTAACACACTAGAAGTCCTGTGGGTGCTTCTGCAAAGAAAATAGAGGAGCTCTGTGTGATGCCACTAACACACTAGAAGTCCTGTGGGTGCTGCTGAGAAGACAATATAGGAGCTCTGTGTGATGCCACTAACACACTAGAAGTCCTATGGGTGCTTCTGCAAAGAAAATAGAGGAGCTCTGTGTGATGCCACTAACACACTAGAAGTCCTGTGGGTGCTGCTGAGAAGAAAATATAGGAGCTCTGTGTGATGCCACTAACACACTAGAAGTCCTATGGGTGCTTCTGCAAAGAAAATAGAGGAGCTCTGTGTGATGGGACTAACACACTTCAAGTCCTATAGGTGCTTCTGGGAACAAAATATAGAATCTCTGTGTGATGGGACTAACACACTTCAAGTCCTATAGGTGCTTCTGGGAAGAAAATGTAGGTCTGTGTGATGGGACTAACACACTTCAAGTCCTATAGGTTCTTCTGGGAACAAAATATATGATCTCTGTGTGATGGGACTAACACACTTCAAGTCCTATAGGTGCTTCTAGGAAGAAAATATAGGTCTGTGTGATGCCACTAACACACTTCAAGTCCTATAGGTGCTTCTGGGAACAAAATATATGGATCTCTGTGTGATGGGACTAACACACTTCAAGTCCTATGGGTGCTTCTGGCAAGAAAATAGAGGTCTGTGTGATGCCACTAACACACTAGAAGTCCTATGGGTGCTTCTGCAAAGAAAATAGATGATCTCTGTGTGATGCCACTAACACACTAGAAGTCCTATGGGTGCTTCTGAGAAGAAAATATAGGAGCTGTGTGATGCCACTAACACACTAGAAGTCCTATGGGTGCTTCTGGGAAGAAAATATATCAGCTCTGTGTGATGGGACTAACACACTTCAAGTCCTATGGGTGCTTCTGGGAAGAAAATATAGGGTCTGTGTGATGGGACTAACACACTTCAAGTCCTATGGGTGCTTCTGGGAAGAAAATATAGGAGCTCTGTGTGATGGGACTAACACACTTCAAGTCCTATAGGTGCTTCTGGGAAGAAAATATATGATCTCTGTGTGATGGGACTAACACACTTCAAGTCCTATGGGTGCTTCTGGAAGAAAATATAGGTCTGTGTGATGGGACTAACACACTTCAAGTCCTATAGGTGCTTCTGGGAACAAAATATATCATCTCTGTGTGATGGGACTAACACACTTCAAGTCCTATGGGTGCTTCTGGGAAGAAAATATAGGTCTGTGTGATGGGACTAACACACTTCAAGTCCTATAGGTGCTTCTGGGAACAAAATATATGATCTCTGTGTGATGGGACTAACACACTTCAAGTCCTATAGGTGCTTCTGGGAAGAAAATGTAGGTCTGTGTGATGGGACTAACACACTTCAAGTCCTATAGGTGCTTCTGGGAACAAAATATATGATCTCTGTGTGATGGGACTAACACACACTTCAAGTCCTATAGGTGCTTCTGGGAAGAAAATATAGGTCTGTGTGATGGGACTAACACACTTCAAGTCCTATAGGTGCCTCTGGGAACAAAATATATGATCTCTGTGTGATGGGACTAACACACTTCAAGTCCTATAGGTGCTTCTGGGAAGAAATATAGGTCTGTGTGATGGGACTAACACACTTCAAGTCCTATAGGTGCTTCTGGGAACAAAATATATGATCTCTGTGTGATGGGACTAACACACTTCAAGTCCTATAGGTGCTTCTGGGAAGAAAATATAGGTCTGTGTGATGGGACTAACACACTTCAAGTCCTATAGGTGCTTCTGGGAACAAAATATATGATCTCTGTGTGATGGGACTAACACACTTCAAGTCCTATAGGTGCTTCTGGGAAGAAAATATAGGTCTGTGTGATGGGACTAACACACTTCAAGTCCTATAGGTGCTTCTGGGAACAAAATATAGAGCTCTGCCTGCCTGCCAGCCACGAACACACTACAAGTCCTATAGGTGCTTCTGGGAACAAAATATATGAGCTCTGCCTGCCTGCCACGAACACACTACAAGTCCTATAGGTGCTTCTGGGAACAAAATATAGGAGCTTGCCTGCCTGCCACGAACACACAAAATATATATAGGAGCTCTGCCTGCCTGCCACGAACACACTACAAGTCCTATAGGTGCTTCTGGGAACAAAATATAGGAGCTCTGCCTGCCACGAACACACTACAAGCCCCTCTTTCTAACTCAATCTCTATAAGTAAATCTCTCTAACTAACTAATCCAGCAGAGTGACACAGAACGATCCTGCTCTATCTACGCCGGAACAGCATGTGACCGGCGCAGACGGCGTGGCGGCCTTTTATAAGAGGGGGCGTGTACTAAAGCCCCTGAGCTGTAATTGGCTACAGGCGTCCTGCCTGTAGCCAAACACTACATCCTATGCATCAAGGTGAAAAAAAAGAAAAACCAAAAGTTCTGGGCTCGCCGATCGAGCGAACGCCCGGTGCTCTATGCGAACATGGGTTCGCAGTGACCGGCCCCCCAGCCCCCCCCCCCCCCTATAGGTGCTTCTGGGAAAAAAAAAAACAGTTTGCCCCCCCCCCCCCCCGTTTTACTTCCCTGAGCCCTGTATTTCTGTCGATGGAGATGCGCTCTTCTTCTCTCCATGAGGTCCCAGCTCTTGATTGGATAGATTGATAGCAGTGCAGCCATTGGCTCCCGCTGCTGTGAATCAAATCCAATGACGCGGGCGCCGGGGGGGGGGGGGGGCGGGGCCGAGTCCGGCATTCGTGTCTGTGGATGCAAATGCTGGACTCGGGAGCGTGCCTGCAAGTTAACCCCCTCGGAAAAAGCGCTTCTCCTAGGGGCATATCTGAGTGTGGAGGAGCTGCGAGATCCGCCGGGGGACCCCAGAAGAGGATGTTCGGGCCACTCTGTGCAAAACGAGCTGCACAGTAGAGGTAAGTATGATATGTTTGTTATTTAAAAAAAATTAAAAACGATCCTTTACAATCACTTTAAGCTGGAGACAGCCAGTTGATTAGCATTTTCAAAAGGAGGGGAGCAATGGCAGCCTTCATATTTTATCCATAAGAAGTTTCCTATACCAGCTGTAGCAATTTTTCAGAGAAACTACACTTTGACTGTATTACTTTACATCTGCATGGAATATTACTTTAAAATCTAAAGAAAGGAGGCTATTTTAGAGCAATTTCTTGACTTGGCATACACACATATACTTTAACTCAAGATATAAGTGTAGAAAATGTATGTATACCCACGTACACACTCCAGGGAGCGAGAATAAAATGAATTGGTCTTTATGAACATGGCAATCTGGACGCTCTCCTCGGATGCCCCATCTTGTAAGCTGTGCCAAGTCCTACATACATTTCCTCCCTTATCTCACCCCCCTTTTTTTTTTTTTTTTCGTTTCAGAGATGTTTTACAGAATGCCTAAAATGTAATTGTTGCTTCTTTCACTGGCCTGCTCTGCCCCTGCTAAGAATTCTGAGTGCGGAAGGTGGCCTTTTTTTTTTGCTAAGGTAAAAGTGCTTTTTATTTTTAAAGAGCCGCAAAACTAGGGAGCCAGGAAATACATAGTGCCCATAAAAAGTATTTCCCCCCTTTGGTTTTTGTGGATTATTGTTATATAAAATTAAATAGACGTGTGATTCGGTTCGTAATGAATAGATTTTTGTACGAATTTGTTAGTATTCGTACATTCGGATCAATTCGAACATCCGAATAGCTGAAAGAACCAAAATACGAAGATTACGAAATTACAAATAAGCAAAATAACGAAAATGCAAAAATACGAACTTACGAACGGACAAACTTACGAAAACACGAAACTCAGAAACAGTAAAAAGAAAGAAAAATGACATCTATAATAAATGATTTACATTTCGTGTTTTCAATCCTTTGTTCGTAATTTCATTTGTGTGTTATTTATTTTGTTTCTTTGTTTTGTTCGTAATTTCGTTTGTTCGTGTTCTCGAATCATTCTTTTGAATGGACAGTGTAAGTATCTTAATATGCATGTTTGTAATTTTGTGTTCTCGAATGGACAGTGTATTAGTGAATGATGTATCTTTTGAGTCACACTGCAAAATAGGAGAGCAGCAGGATAAAGGCCAATCTCTTTCAGAGGGAACTTACAATGGTGCAGCGCAGAGGAACCTTGTAGAAAACATGCCCAAAAAAAGGAGACGCATAGGGAAGCGTCCCCACATTTTGTGCCAGCCCTGTAACGTTCCAGCACAGCTCACAAGAGAAGACATCAGTAAGCGTTACACATCACACCGCATGCCTGGGCGAAAGCCTGTCCCTAAAGCTGGCACCAAACGGGCTATTTAAACAGGACTGCTGCACTGGCTCATTGCCGTTTGATCTACAGCGTTCCGTGTACTTTGTTGTCTGTTCCTGTGCTTGACTTCCATCCGCCCTGACCTTGGTTTGTACTTGGGCTCTGCTCTTGTCCTCTTTCTTTGCCGGATCCACCTCACCATTGCTGACCTGGGCCTGTGTCCTGACTATTCTTCTTCTTGACGATTATGCTTGATCTGTCTGTCTGCTACCGACCTCATGTGTCTAAGTATGTTCCCATCTGGTCCTTGCCGCCTGCTGGAGCACCCGCATCCAGTTGCCAACCAGCCTAGCACCTGCCAATTCGCTTACCAGCCAGCTTTGGTCCTGTTGCATCTGTCCATTGTCAGCTGCCTCTGTCTTCTGGTTCTTCCCAGTAGAGCATTGGCTACCTACCTACGCAGAACTATGGGACTTACTCAGGCACTCATACTTCACTGGGCTCCCGCAGCCACTGTTTCCCTCCCAGTGGTTCCTGAGCCAAAGCTGTAAGAATGGCCGTCCTGTTCACACCAGATGGTATAACCAGGTACGTGACAGTTACACATCAAAATATTGTGCCGCATTGAGAAGACATCAACACATGGCGCCACAATGATGTCAAAAGGTCAGCTCTGAAGACGTGTATTCACACGAAACGCTTTGGGCAAAGCTTACCTGTGACGTCACTGCACACAACGGGAGTCAAGTGGCAGTGTCATGGTTTTGATGTGTACCGCTTACTAATGTCTTCTCTTTTGAGTATATTTGCATAATAAAGCTGATGTTGTTTTCAATATTGGGCGCATTTTGTCTGTTTTCTCTGAGCAATACAGTGCATCCAGAAATAATTCACAGCGCTCCACTTTTTCAACATTTTGTTATGTTACAGCCTTCTTCCAAAATTCATTATTTTCCTCAAAATTCTACACACAATACCCCATAATGACAACATGAAAGAAGAAGTTTAGTTTATTTGAAATCTTTGCAAATGTTAAATAAAAAATAAAAATCACATGTACATAAGTATTCACAGCCTTTGCTCAATACTTTGTTGAAGCACCTTTGGCACCAATTACAGCCTCAATTATTTAACCACTTGCCGACCGCCGCACGACGATATACGTCGACAGAATGGCACGTACAGGCAGGAGGGCGTATATATAAGTCCCTACCTGCCTGCGGGTGGGGGGCCCGATCGGGCCCCCCCCCCCCCGGTGCCTGCGGCGGTCGGCATCGTTGGGGGAGCGATCGGAGATGAGGGGGAGGCCACTCATTCGTGGCCCCCCCCTCGCGATCGCTCCCAGCCAATCAAACACTTCCTCTAGCCCCGTCATGTAAACAGGGCTAGAGGAAGTGATGTCATCCCTAACAGACGCGGGTGGGGGGCCGATCGGGCCCGCCCCCGTGCCTGTAAATTGTCCGGGACATTGGGGGAGGGATCGGAGATGAGGGGGGGGGGGGCACTCATTCGTGCCCCCCCCCCCTCGCGATCGCTCCCAGCCAATGGAATGCTTCCCCTGGCTCTGTATTGTGTACAGAGCTAGAGGAAGTGAGGTCATCTCTCCTCGTGGCGGTCTTTTCGAACCGACGCCGAGGAGAGAAGACACGTGAGTTGCACAACACTACACTACACTACACTACACTAACAGTAGAACACTTTAGGCACACTTTTCCCCCCCCCGCCCCCCCCCCCCCCGATTGCCCCCCTGCACCCCCTGTCACAGTGACACCAAAGCAGTTTTTTTTTTTTTTTTTTTTTACTGTTAACTGCATTGGTGCATTGTGACCCTAATAACTGTTAGGGCAGTTAGATTTAGCCCCCTTTAGGTCTAGGAACCCCCCCTAATAAAGGTTTAACCCCGTGATCACCCCCCGGCACCAGTGTCACTAAGCGATCGTTTTTTTTTTTGATCGCTGTATTAGTGTCACAGTTGACGCTAGTTAGGGAGGTAGGTATTTAGGTTTGCCGCAGCGTTTTATAGGGTCAGGGACCCCCCATATACTACCTACTAAAGGTTTTAACCCCCTGATTGCCCCCTAGTTAACCCTTTCACCAGTGATCACCATATAACTGTTACGGGTGACGCTGGTCAGTTAGTTTATTTTTTATAGTTTCAGGGCACCCGCCGTTTATTACCTAATAAAGGTTTAACCCCCTGATCGCCCGGCGGGTGATATAAGTAAGGTTTTAGAGTCAAATAAGGTCTGCGTCGCCCCAGGCAGCGTCGGGTTAGTGCCAGTACCGCTAACACCCACGCACGCAGCATACACCTCCCTTAGTGGTATAGAATCTGAACAGATCGATATCTGATCTGATCAGATCTATACTAGCGTCCCCAGCTGTTTAGGGTTCCCAAAAACGCATTGTTAGTGGGATCAGCCCAGATACCTGCTAGCACCTGCGTTTTCCCCCTCCGCCCAGCCCACCCAAGTGCAGTATCGATCGATCACTGTCACTTACAAAACACTAAGCACACATAACTGCAGCGTTCGCAGATTCAGGCCTGATCCCTGCGATCGCTAACAGTTTTTTTGGTAGCGTTTTGATTCAGTCGCTAACAGTCAGGAGCTTTTTTTTTTCCTGTGAGTCTCACTAGTGTACTACTAAATTTAGAGCCCAAAATGGCAAGTCAAACGTACACTAGTGAACAGGCCTACTTGTTTCTGAGTATGACAGATAGTGAAGAGGAGGTCACTCATCTGTCAGAATCAGGCTCAGAATACGACCCAGTAGACGACAGCGGCTCCATGACAGATAGCTCTGACGGCGGAGTTGTGGTCCCTGCTAAGGTCAGGCGTACCAGACCCCAAACTCCTTCTTCTGTTGTTGAGGTGCAGGAACCGCAGGTCGCTCGTAGGAGGCAGAGACGTACTAGAGCCGCTATTCCTTCTGGTGAACAGGCAAGCACCAGCGGCCTAGTACACCCTGGACGTAGTCAAACCAGCACTGCAGTATCACGTGGTGACGTGGCGAGTCCCATAAGTGCAGTTCCAGCTGGCGAGGTGGCAAGCACAAGTAGTGTCCCGCTGCCACCAAGAAGACGACAAAGACAGGCCCGTCGTGCCCATAGTGCCCTTCCTGCAGAATTTGCCAATCCTGATTGGGTGCCCACCACTTCTGCAGAACCCGTACTTCCCCCATTCACTGGCCAACCCGGTATTCAGGTGGAAACAGCTGATTTTACGTCACTTGATTTTTTTTCGCTGTTTTTCACCGAAGATCTCTATAGATCTATTGTGGACCAAACCAATTTGTACGCTGGTCAACACATCGCCGCTAATCCCCAGTTGTCCACCCTTGCCAGAGATTGGAGACCAATTACGGTCCCCGAATTTAAGATCTTTCTGGGCCTTTCCCTCATCATGGGCGTAGTTAAAATGGGTACGTTGCGTTCATATTGGTCCACTGAGCCAATGTACCATATGCCCGTGTTCTCTGCCTCCATGTCCAGGGCACGATACGAACAGATTTTGCGGTTCATGCACTTCAACGACAATGAACTCTGTCGTCCTCGTGGAGACCCTGCATACGATCGGCTCTATAAAATTCGGCCCCTCATAAACCATTTCAACCAACGTTTTGCAGACTTGTTTACTCCCCATCAAGTTGTCTGCGTTGACGAGTCCCTGATTAAGTTTACTGGCCGCTTGTCATTCAAACAATACCTTCCCAGCAAGCGTGCCAGATACGGGGTCAAGATGTATAAGCTCTGTGACAGGGCCACAGGCTATACATGTAAATTTATGGTTTATGAGGGCAAAGATAGCCACATAGAGCCGACAAACTGCCCTGACTACATAGGGAGCGCTGGCAAGATTGTGTGGGACTTGGTGTCACCCTTATTCGGAAAGGGGTACCACTTGTACGTGGACAATTATTACACGAGCGTGCCACTGTTTAGTCATTTGTTTGATCAGCAGATTGGAGCATGTGGCACCGTGCGACCTAATCGCCGGGGCTTTCCCCAGCGGCTTGTAGAGTCCCGTCTTAGGCTGGGGGAGAGAGCCTGCTTGAAGTGTAATAACTTGCTCGCTATGAAGTGGAGGGATAATAAGAATGTTTTCGTTCTTACCTCCCTTCATGCAGACACGACGGTCCAAATTACTACGGCGGCTGGTGTTGTGACGAAACCCCTCTGTGTCCACGAGTACAACCAAAACATGGGAGGGGTGGACCTCAACGACCAGTTGTTGGCGCCGTACCTAGTTGCCCGTAAGGCTAGACGCTGGTACAAAAAAGTGTCTATTTACCTTTTCCAATTGGCTTTGCTGAACGCTCATGTGCTATACGGAGCTTCAGGACGTACTGGATCCTTCCTTAAATTCCAGGAAGAGATCATCGGAGCCCTTCTGTTTCCAGACGGTGCTCCACCTCACATTCCCCAACCAAATGCAGTTAGCCGGCTGCATGAGCGGCATTTTATTTATGTCCTCCCGAGTACCCCTACCCAACGAGCCCCCCAAAGAAAATGTCGTGTCTGCAGAAAGCGCGGATTTAGGCGTGACACCCGCTATTATTGTCCCCGCTGTCCTGACAATCCTGGTCTTTGCATCGGTGAATGTTTTGAACGCTACCATACACTAGTTGAGTATTAGCGTAGGGTACAGCATTGCACAGACTAGGCACACGTTCTCAAGAATGCCATCGCATTTTGAGACCAAAACCGCTGGAACCGTTACAACAGTTCCGTTAGAACTGTTACAGTTACAAACAAAAGTTTAAAAAAAAAAAGTAAAAAATAAAACAAAAAAATATAAAATAAAAAAAACAAAAATAGTTGTTGTTTTATTGTTCTCTTTCTCTCTATTCTCTCTCTATTGTTCTCTTTTTTTACTGTATTCTATTCTGCAATGTTTTATTGTTAACCATTTTTTTTGTTTTCAGGTACGCCATTCAGTTGCAGCGCGGATTTATCTATCTTGACAGCAACAGCGTTTGCTCCCACGATACATAAAGCCGTGACTCCAACGCTGTAGGAGGTGATTTCACCACCACAGTTAAAAAAAAAAAAAGAGCATATATGCCGAAGCATGGGGGCAGCAGAGGGCGGAGGAGCGATTTGCTCCTAATGCCGCCTACATACGGTTGAAATTCCGACGGAGGCTTGCCCGTGGAAAATTCCGACCGTGTGTACGCGGCATAACTTTTTTGCGGGAGGATGCCCCCATGCTTCGGCATATATATATTTTTAGGCACAGGTTGCGTTAAAAAATGTTTTATTTTTTACTATGTTTTTTTTTGGTATTTGCTTTGCAGGTATGGTAAATCTTACTGTTATACTGTAATGTTACTTTGTTTTATTGTTAACCATAATTTGCTTAGCAGGTACGCCATTCAGCTGCAGCGCGGATTTATTTATCTTGACAGCAACAGCGTTTGCTCCCACGATACATAAATCCGTGACTCCAGCGCTGTTGGAGGTGATTTCACCACCACAGTTAAAAACAAAATGGTGCATGTATGCCCATCATTAGAAGTGGGTGGATGAAGGGAGGTATTCTAATGGTGGGCATACCCACCGATCAATCTTTTTTTTTCGTTCAGCCCACAGGCTGCATGAAAAAAAAATTACAATATATGCCAAACAAGGGCCAGCAACGTACTGGTATGTTGCTGGACTTTGAGTGGTTATACCAGAATGATGCCGGCAGGATTAGGCATTATCTTGGTATCATTCTTTTCAGCCAGCGGTCGGCTTTCATGTAAAAGCAATCCTAGTGGCTAATTAGTCTCTAGACTGCTTTTACAAGCAGTGGGAGGGAATGCCCCCCCCCCGCCCACCGTCTTCCATGGTTTTCTCTGGCTCTCCTGTCCCAACAGGGAACCTGAGAATGCAGCCGGTGGTTCCGCCAGCTGACCATAGAGCTGATCAGAGACCAGAATGGCTCCAATCATCTCTATGGCCTAAGAAACCGGAAGCTACGAGCATTTCATGACTTATATTTCGCCGGATATAAACAGCGCCATTGGGAAATTGGGAAAGTATTTTATCACACCGATCTTGGTGTGGTCGGATGCTTTGAGGGCAGAGGAGAGATCTAGGGTCTAATGGACCCCAATTTTTTCAAAAAAGAGTACCTGTCACTACCTATTGCTATCATAGGGGATATTTACATTCCCTGAGATAAAAAAAAAATGATAAAAAAATATATAATAAAAATGATAAAAAAAAAAAATATATATAAATGAAAAGGTAAACAGCAATTGCACCAAAATAAAATAAAAATTTTAGCAGTAAATCAATCTAATAATAAAAAAAAAAAAAAAAAAAAAACCCCCTGTCCCCCCCTGCTCTCGCGCAAAGGCGAACGCAAGCGTCGGTCTGGCGTCATATGTAAACAGCAATTGCACCATGCATGTGAGGTATCACTGCGAAGGTCAGATCGAGGGCAGTAATTTTAGCAGTAGACCTCCTCCGTAAATCTAAAGTGGTAACCTGTAAAGGCGTTTAAATGCTTTTAAAAATGTATGTAGTTTGTCACCGCTGCACGTTTCTGCGCAATTTTAAAGCATGTCGTGTTTGGTATCCATGTACTCGGCCTAAGATCTAATTTTTTATTTCATCAAATATTTGGGCAAGATAGTGTGTTTTAGTGCATTAAAATTTAAAAAAGTGTGTTTTTTCCCAAAAAAATGCGTTTGAAAAATCGCTGCGCAAATACTGAGTGAAAAAAAAAAAATGAAACACCCACCATTTTAATCTGTAGGGCCTTTGCTTTAAAAAAATATATATTGTTTTGGGGGTTCAACGTAATTTCTTGCAAAAAAAAATTATTTTCTCATGTAAACAAAAAGTGTCAGAAAGGGCTTTGTCTTCAAGTGGTTAGAAGAGTGGGTAATGTGTGACATAAGCGTCTAAATGTTGTGCATAAAATGCCAGGACAGTTCAAAACCCCCCCAAATGACCCCATTTTGGAAAGTAGACACCCCAAGCTTTTTGCTGAGAGGCATGTCGAGTCCATGGAATATTTTATATTTTGACACAAGTTGCGGGAAAAATAATAATTATTTTTTTTATTTTTTTTTTTTTTTTTTTGCACAAAGTTGTCACTAAATGATATATTGCTCAAACATGCCATGGGCATATGTGGAATTACACCCCAAAATACATTCTGCTGCTTCTCCTGAGTACGGGGATACCACATGTGTGGGACTTTTTGGGAGCCTAGCCACGTACGGGGCCCCCAAAAACCAAGCACCACCTTCAGGATTTCTAAGGGTGTGAATTTTTGAATTCACTCCTCACTGCCTATCACAGTTTCAGAGGCCATGGAATGCCCAGATGGCACAAAATACCCCCAAATGACCCCATTTTGGAAAGTAGACACCCCAAGCTATTTGCTGAGAGGTATGGTGAGTATTTTGCAGATCTCGCTTTTTGTCACAAAGTTTTGAAAATTGAAAAAATAAAAAAAAAAAATTTTTTTCTTTTCTTTCTTCATTTTCAAAAAAAAAATGAGAGCTGCAAAATACTCACCATGCCTCTCATAAAATAGCTTGGGGTGTCTACTTTCCAAAATGGGGTCATTTGGGGGGGGGGGGGGTTGTGCCATCTGGGCATTTTATGGCCTTCAAAACTGTGATAGGTAGTGAGGAGTGAAATCAAAAATTTACGCCCTTAGAAATCCTGAAGGCGGTGCTTGGTTTTCGGGGTCCCGTACACGGATAGGCTCCCAAAAATTCCCACACATGTGGTATCCCCATACTCAGGAGAAGCAGCAGAATAAAAAATAAAAAAGTTTGTCATTTTTCCCGCTACTTGTGGCAAAATATAAAATATTCCATGCCTCTCAGCAAATAGCTTGGGGTGTCTACTTTCCAAAATGGGGTCATTTGGGGGGGTTTTGTGCCATCTTGGCATTTTATGGCCTTCAAAACTGTGATAGGTAGTGATAGGTAGTGAGGAGTGAAATCAAAAATTTACGCCCTTAGAAATCCTGAAGGCGGTGCTTGGATTTCGGGGTCCCGTACACGGATAGGCTCCCAAAAAGTCCCACACATGTGGTATCCCCGTACTCAGAAGAAGCAGCAGAATTTATTTTGGGGTGTAATTCCACATATGCCCATGGCATGTGTGAGAAATATATCATTTAGTGACAACTTTTTGTAAACATTTTTTTTTTTTTTTTTTTTTGTCATTATTCAATCACTTGGGACAAAAAAAAAAAAATATTCAATGGGCTCAACATGCCTCTTAGCAATTTCCTTAGGGTGTCTACTTTCCAAAATGGGGTCATTTGGGGGGGGGGGGGGGTTTGTACTTCCCTGCCATTTTAGCACCTCAGGAAATGAGATAGGCAGTCATAAACTAAAAGCTGCGTAAATTCCAGAAAATGTACCCTAGTTTGTAGACGCTATAACTTTTGCGCAAACCAATAAATATACGCTTATTGACATTTTTTTTTACCAAAGACATGTGGCTGAATACATTTTGGCTTAAAAGTATGACTAAAATTGAGTTTATTGGATTTTTCTTATAACAAAAAGTAGAAAATATCATTTTTTAAAAATTTTCAAAATTTTCGGTCTTTTTCCGTTTATAGCGCAAAAAATAAAAAAAAATCGCAGAGGCAATCAAATACCATCAAAAGAAAGCTCTATTTGTGGGAAGAAAAGGACGCAAATTTCGTTTGGGTACAACATTGCATGACCGCGTAATTACCAGTTAAACCAGTGCAGTGCGAAATTGTAAAAAGTCCTCTGGTCATTAGGCTGCATAATGGTCCGGTCTGAAAGTGGTTAACTTTGTTGTTGTTTTTGTTGCTCATTGTGAATAACGCTTTGATAAATCAGGTCTGCTGTGTTCCCTGATTGCTGATGTTATGGAGCAGTATGCTCATGAAGCAGCTATTTTTAGCTCTACTCTTGGAATGGTTTTTACCTTGGGGTTTGGGCCATAACTGATAACTAATGAGCCAAGCTCTACAGTGTTGTGATTGTATGTTTTACTATAGCAAATTTCCAGACAGTGATCGTTTTTATGGAGCGAAAATGCAAATCATCCACAGATGTTGTAAACAGACTTTCAAAGATTTCTCTTTAGACGCTGCCTCTTACACGGTTATACAACATCGAGATTTACATGGGCTGGAAAGCAGATTTACTGCCGTGTCGGTGTATATTTTTATTTCAGCCCAATAAAAGTGGTGAAGGACTCACACTGATTTGGATGCAGTCTTGGCTATTTTCTCTTTTTTTTTTTCCTCTTCATAACGATCCATCTACGTGGACTGTTTAAAGTCCAGGCTGTTAATGAATTTTATGTCTGGTTACAGGCACACTCCTTAGCTTTTACTACAGGTGGGCAGAGGTGCAACTGCCACACTGACCCTTGAGTTCAGGAGGCCAAAACACAACCACTAGGCTGCCCTTTTGATTTATCAGCTTTGTGCTCACATGATATTTGCACAGACTAGACTAATGCCCCGTACACACGATCAGACTTTTCCGATGGGAAATGTTGGATGTGAGCTTGTTCTCGGAAAGTCCGACCGTGTGTGTGCTCCATCGGACAATTGTTGACGGACTTTCAGCCTACAAATGTTGGCTAGCAGGTTCTCAAAATTTTCCAACAACAAATGTTTGTTGTCGGATTGTCCGATCATGTGTACACAAATCCGTCGGACAAAAGTCCAAAGTACAAACACTCATGCTCAGAAGCTTGTAAACTAGGTCTTGTAAACTAGCGTTTGTAATAGAGAATTACATTTCGTGATGTGGCAAATTATGAAATCTTCAAATGCAGCGCACAATTCTCTTCTTTAATGGGATAATAATGAAGCTGCTTTGCTGACGATACTGATGGAGTTATTGCAAACGAAGTTTCAAAGGCTTTTTTTTTCTAGTGATATCAAGAATAATATTATTATGCTTTATTTTATTTTTTTGGGCAAGTTACCACAACACCATTATCCCGTAGTTTTTAAGATCAAAGATACAACTACGTTGGTGTCCCTTGTTAATTTTACATTGAATTTTATAAAATGTAACTGCCTACTCCCAAACTGTCATTTGAAGTAAAACACATAGCCAAGTATTATTCTCCACAATTTTTTTATTGTGTATTAAAAAAAATAAAAATAAAAAGAATTAGACAAAATATAGAAAATATACCAAATCAAATCAATATTATTCAACCCAAAAAATAATGTCAAAGCAATAACCAAGGGCAATAATAAATAACACGTTATCGTCTCCGATTCTGCAACGTCTGGTTGACGAACAGAAAAGCGCTAAAATGAAAAAACGCGAAAAGAAAAGCACGAATCAACACTCACCAAACTTCTACTAACACGAAATTAGCAGAAGGAGCCCAAAGGGTGGCACAAAAGAGCTGAAAAACCACATAGTACGTCACTAAGTTCGTAATTGTTGGCCAACATTTGTGTCACTGTGTGTATGCAAGACAAGTTTGAGCCAACACCCTTCTGACAAAAGTCCACGGTTTTGTTGGAGAAAATGGCAAACACAGACAAAAGGAAGAACCAGGCATAGAAAAGTGATAATAGTCATCTAATCAACAGTCAATGTTATATCCGTGGGTCCAAACAATATCCTTCTGCCATTTGCCTGTGGAATGATTAAGCTATGAGGGACTCTAAGGGAGTTGGATTTTGCCTACAGATTTGACTGCCCTTTTGAAAGGAAAGCATGGTATTGTGCATATATTGTTTATTTAACCCCTTCCCGACCAGCCGCCGCAGTTATACTGCGGCAGGTTGGCTCCCCTGGGCGAACCGTCGTAGCTATACGTTGCCTTTTGACCACTAGGGGGTGCGATGCCGAAATTACCAAAAATATGTAGAATACATAAAATCGGCCTAAACTGAGGAAAAATAAATCTTTTTTAAAAAAGAATTGGGGATATTTATTCTAGCAAAAGTACAAAATATAGCGTTTTTTTCAACATTGAAGCTCTTTTTTTGTTTATAAACGCAAAAAAAAAAAAAAAAACACGCAGATCAAATACCACCAAAAGAAAGCTATTTGTAGGAAGAAAAGGACGTTTTGTTTGGGTACAAATAAATACTAAAAAACTATAATATATATATTTTTTTTTATATATTTATTAATATTATTTTTATTTTTTTGAGGACCCGTGAATATGAAATATTGCATTGGCACTCTAGGTTAATTTTCACGTTTACAAGGCTAAACTAAACCACTGGCTGAAAACAAAAAACTTAATACAGTTCAATGGCTCAAGCTTAAAGTAGAATTAAACATCCATCACAAAATAAGCCCTTTCCTGAGATTGGCTGAGGTCCTCAAATATTCCAAGCAGCTCTTCCTAGCCTCTACCCACTATGTGTGGAATATTCTTCAATGTTCCAGAAGACAGGAGGAGGCACCAGAAAGGCTGCTAGGATGAGTCATGCAGCCCTGAGTCACTGAACCCTGACCTAGAGTTCAAGCTCAGGCTTGGCCCTGAGCCAAACGTATATTTTCTTGCACTAATATCTATACTAACAACCTAGCACACTAGAGGGTGCTACACTCACACCCATTGCTGGAGAAAAAAGGAAAAAAATAAAAAAAAAAAAAAAAAAAAAAAAAAAAAAAACATACTCCCGAACCCAGGAGAAAAAAAAAAAAATGGGGCATCCCATAAGAAAATAAGGGAGGGAAAAGGGAAACAACTTGGAAAGGGCTATGTACAAATAAATAGTAGTATCAAAAATAGCCATTTTTTTTCCCAAAGAACAATATGTACATTACACACACATATCCTAACTACAGGTCCCTGTAGCTGTCATAATAATAGGCACAGTAAACAGACACTTCAGCTGCAGCACCTCTGCCCTAGAGGGAAGCCCTCCCAGCAAACTGTAGAAACAGAGTCCATCATGAAGCAGGGGGGACAGCCGTCCACAACAGAACAGAACAATAAACACATTCCTAATGCTAACTTACTATCTATCTGTACATTCTGCCAGAAGGAGGTTATAGGCCTACAGGCAGCAAAAGAAAAAAAAAATAATAAAAAAAAAAAATTCCGCGTGTCTGATAGGAGGAGCCCTTACTTGTTGTTAGTCTCTTTTTCAATAGCATACTAGGCTTCACTACAAGTTCTTTAGTGGGAAACAGGACATCCATCTGGAAAACAGGTCAGGGTGTCAGGCCAACCTAGTCCATAAAGCAAAGAAACAGAGGCAGCAATCTTCTTCCTGCAGTCCATATCTGTTACCTGTGAGCTGAATACTCCACATCAGTCCCTGCACAGGTAATACTGCAGACTGGGCATTCGTTTAAGGTTACGGTCAGCTCCTCTGACAGCAACAGAGTGTCTCTTGATGCGCTATCCAGCTTTAACAACCAACCACCCTGTCTTTGTGGATGGCTTCTTCCAGCTGCCATTCTTGTCGAATGTCCTGGAACGGGGTCCAAGCCTTCTCACTCGGAAGTCCCCGCAATGGTTTGGGGATGTGCATATATTCCCATCCCATGGCATCCCAGTGCACACCGGAGTCCAACGATGTCCATGATATCTTGGGAGACATAGGGGTAGCCCAGACCCCACTCCAGAGCTGTTCTCTGCTGCACCTCCCGCTGGAATATTGAAAACTTTGGCAGTTCGAGGCTTGCCTTTCCGTGGGAGAACACAGGCTTTGGGTGACTTCTGCCTGCAGTCAGCAGCTCTGGTCAGGGTAGTAGAGGGTGGGGTGGGATTTTTAATGCCAAGTCGTTTTCACTCCCAATATCATGCAGCATGTTCTTCTGGTACTGTGGAATACTAAATTTATACTATGCGTCTCATTTCTTTTTTCTCTCTATTTAACATTGGTCACGTCTTATTCCCCTGAGAAAGCCAATGTCTTGGCGAAACATGTAGGGAAGACCTGACCCACAATTATACATAGGCCTATACCATTCTGGCCAAAAGCAATTAGATGTGCTCCTTTTCTTTTAATTTCAATATAAATATTTGTCTATATGTATTATCTGTTTTTGATACTATGTAATAAAATATATTCTTTTAATAGTTTTTGATCGAGTTGTTTTGGCACCGCAATAATCCCCATCCTCTCTACTTTTCTAATCAATTACTGGGATGAAGTGCCTTATCCAATACAGACTTATCTGCCACTTCTTCCAAATTTTAGTAGAGGGTCCATTTAGGAATGTCTACCTCACACTGACTGGGGCCTGCACGGATCCTTTAGTTCCTTCAGATGAGTCTGGTACATCCAACACCTCAGACAACACTTCCACATTCTCCTGGGAGTTTTCTCACTCCCACTCCTCCTCCTAACTACTATGGGGTGACCACTCAAATTCTTCACCCAAGGGCCCACATTCTGCCTGTAGTCTGGGCCACCCCCCAGTCTATGGCCCCACCACTGCCGCTCCCCACTGGCTCACCTTTAGACGAACTGCCTTCCAGCACTGGCTCCTTCCAGGTGGGTTTGACAGGGTGTACGGCCACAGCCAGCATTTCAGGGACAGCATCTGGCTCCTGCTGGGCAATACTTACAGGTACCAGCTCCCTGACTGGGTTGTAGGCTGAGGCAGATTTACAGCTTTCTTCCCCGATGTTGCTGGCTTTCACAGGGGAGTCACCAGTCTCAGACTCAACCCTGCCTTTAGCAGTCACTTCAAGGCCTGCTCCAGCCTTCTAGGACCTCCACGGCTGTTCCTAGCAGAGACCTGATCACAGATACACGCTGTAGATGAACGGCTCCTGCTTGCTCTGCATCAGCTTGGTGAGCGGCTCATCACAGTGCCCGCACTTCTTCCTCCAGCACTCACTTGCTTAATAACCCACTGGAACACTGTGAATATCTGACAGTCACTTAGTCAAATTAAAGCAATGACCCATTACAGGCAGGAACCTGAGGCCCCTTACTTGTGTAGTAGAATTTTCAGTGTCTAGTTTGCATCACTTCCGTGGCTACTGATCCCAGCATGACCTCTTCAGGCACTGCCAACCTACCTGGCTGCAGCTGCCCATTTCACTAGCCCTCCAGGCCAACTTCTCCCCACAGTCCTCCAGATTGACACTCACCAGCCCATCCGGCTGACTCTCAAGAGATCTCCCAGACGTGCTGACCTGCTCACGCTGTCCTTCCCTCCTTGCTCTGGTGACTCCAGGAAGGGCTTCCTCCATGTGTTTTGGTAGGATCCTTTCAGCACACGAGCCCCAGGCTTGAGGTCAACCCCCCTCCCCGAGTAGGGGGCACTCTCAAGGGCCACAGACAGCCTCCTCAGTACTCCATCTCCATCTTCCACCCGACTGCCCCTCCTGGCATAACTCATGCCTATTTATGAGGTGGTCTGTCCCCTGTCAGCCCATTACTGGGGATTGGCTGAGGTCCTCATAAATATTCCAAACAGCTCCTCTTAGCATCCACCCACTATGTCTGGAACATTCTCCAATGTCCCAGAAGACAGGGAGGATGTACCAGAGAGGCTGCTAGGATGAATCCGTGAAGCCCTGTGTCACAGCAAAATTTAAGTTTTCCTAAACTAATAGCTATACTAACAACCTAGCACACTAGAGAGTGCTACACTAATGTCTTCATTTACCTCCAGTCTATCAGCCTCCAGCTTCTCTGGGTTCAGATGCTGATTTTCCCTGCACAGAACCCTTAAATTGATTGTAAATGTTGGATTTTTTTTTATAACAAAACATACTATAGTTACCTGCTCTGTTTAAATGTTTTTTTACAGTGCTGCTGCTTTTGGGCACAGTGGATGGAGATCGGCATTGCGTAAGTATACACGGACCCCTGGGGGGGGGGGGTGTGATACCTGAATCACTCCTAATATATATTAAGAAAAATTATTATTCCAAAAACAAAACAAAAAACAAAAAAAGCTAAAATATACAATGACACAAGGCCCCCACACAGATCTGAACCTGGCATATCGCATAGTGTTGGTACCTAAAATTGGGCACATCAATCATATCAGCCATGTCATATACTGTATATCATTTTTCCATTGAGATAAAAAAAAAAATCTGTTGAATCAGCGAAGCTCTATTCTATTTAAGGTATAGGATGAAGGTAGCCTTTAAAAATAACCCCCCCAAAAAACAGTGAACAATAATGATAAAAGCATTCTACCATTAACCCCATTGGCCAGGGTCACAGTGGCACTATTCATCTCCAGTCTGCACATTACCCGTTTCATAAATTCATCCGCAATTAGCTAAAAGTATCCTGACCAATAACATTTTTCACATCATGTTAGATTTATGTGACATTCTAAGTATATGGTATGTACATAGTTCAATTAGTTCTCAGATCTTTTTCATTGATAAATTGATATAGAACACACAGAAGTGGCAGAAGTGCACAGACCTATATTTATTAACTACAATGTCTCATTTTGTTGATCTCTACTCTTAAGCTCTACAAATATTCCAACTTGATGGTGTAATGAGTAGTGTTTGCCTTGTTGCATTTGGGTCCTTGGTTTGAGCTCCATACGGGACACTGTATGGAGTTTGTATGTTTTTTTATCTTGTATTCTGTACACACTGAATACCTCTGGTCCTTCCATCTAGTTGTGTATTCATAAAAACATCATTGCAAATTTATTTTAAATCTGGTTTAGTAAGAAAACCCAAAATCTGAGTTTGTTCATCTTCCCAAAACACTCCACTGCCCTGATACTGGACTGCAAAGGAAGGGCCAGCATTATGAGCCAATGAGACCGTAAGCTTTTACAAAAGGGGGAGAAAAACAGCTTGCAACCTTTTATCCAGAAATCGGAAACTTGATGTGTGTGTGTGTGTTTGATGGAATTGCATTTTGTGTTTTGACTTGAATGTTGGCCAGAACTTATAAAAGTGGGGAATTGTGGTAGACAATCTTAAATTCCTATTATAAAAACTTAAAACCCTTTGGAACATTAGAGACCTTCCAAGAGGTTCATCTAAAAATATGTTGATGTGGGTTAATAGTAGGGATGAGCACGCAGTTCGAGTTGAACGTAAGAACGATTCGAACATCGGGTGTTCATTTGTTCTTAAATGAACTGAACATATGGGGCGTTCGCTGGAAACGTGAGCACCGCAGAACGCCCCATAATGCACTGCAAGATCGTAGTGCATTGCTGTATGATGATTTGCCAAAGCATGCAGCTGACCTGCATGCTTTGGCCAATCATGGCTCAGGGGGACTAAGTTCACAGCCCACACTACAGAAGGCTGCTTACATAGCGGCCGTGTATAGTGTGTGGACGAAGATAGTTTGAGCTAGATTAGGCAGGCAGGTTAGTTAGTGACAGTGTATTTGATAATACTGCGGGCCGTTCGGGTGCGACGTCATATGATGTCCACCCTGAACAAGAGCCGCACTGTCACCGCATTCACTTGAAGGTGGGCCCCTGACAGGCATTTAGTTGACTTTGAAGCCTCATGCATACATGGCCTTTTTCCTGCCGCTTTAGCAGCATCAGGCTTTTTTTTTACAGCTTAAAAAACGCCTGTCCATCTTATTCTATATGTCCATGCACACTATGGTTTTTAGAAGCTTTTAGAGGCAGAAAAAAAAAACAATATCAGTGCAACCAGGAGCAGCAGAGTTTGGGCAGAAAAAAACACTTAATGTGAATAGCCTCAAAGAGAAAAATATGGCCTCATTAAAAGACAAAAATATAAATGGAATGGGTCACCATGAGCATTCCAGCACTACAAGTAATGCAATAAGAAATGTAAAATTGCAATCAGGGTGGCTAAAAAAGATTACAGATATATTAACAGTAAAAAGAAAATCGGAGCACATTACACACATATGAAAGATGAGGATGGTTACAGATGACACAAAGAAGGCAACTGTATTAAATGCCGCCTTTTCCACAGTTTTTACGCAGGAAAAAGAAGGATTTTCAGACAACGACTGTAGTGTTAGTGACTCAACACATGACATACCCTCGTGGCTAACAGAGGCCAGAGTTAAGTTTATTACGGTAATTATTTCCTTAACACAAATAAGTCGCCAGGACCGGATGGCTTGCACCTGAGGGTCCTCAGAGAACTCAGTCAAGTTGTAGTAAGACCATTATGACGATTGGTAAAAAGCCAATGTGGTACCAATATTAAAAAAAAAAAAAAAAAAAAAAAAAAAAAAAAAAAAAAGGTCAGAGATAGGGATGGGCCCGGTGTCGATTCGAACCCATGTTCGAATCGAACATCGGGCATTCGCCCGCTCGGCGAGCCCAGAACTATTTGGTCCGCTCGCATCAAATTCGTGTGATGCGAGCGGCCCGCAATGCACTGCGCCAGTCACAGTGCATTGCTGGCTGATGATTGGCCAAGCATGCACTGTGACCCGCATGCTTGGCCAATCATAGAGCCAGCGGCGAGGAGAGCAATAATTGGCCACAGGCAGGATGCTTAGGGGGTTTAGTACACGCCCCACATTATAAAAGGCCGTCGCGCCGGCGGCCTCTTATATTGTGTTCCAGTGTCAGTGTGCTGACTGCTGACATTATCTGCTGTGATTCTGGGGCATAGTGTGTGCGTGCTGTTAGTACAGCATTGCAGTATCACATCTGGGGGGTGTCTATAGTATGCCTGTGAAGGGGCGCATGTTTCCTGTGCTTAGAACTGTCCCTGCACAAAGTGTCATTTTTGCAGGAAAAAAAGCTATTTAAAATCTCTCGCGGCTAATGAATTGACGGCTCCCGTAACACAAAGAACAGTCATTCATTGAAAGTCATTGATTAAAAAAAAAAAAAAAAAAAAAGCGTGGGGGTCCCCCCAAATTCAATTACCAGGCCCTTCAGGTCTGCTATGGATATTAAGGGGAACCCCGGCCAAAAAATAAAAAAAATGGCAAGGGGTCCCCCTCAAAATCCATACCAGACCCTTATCCGAGCATGCAACCTGGCAGGCCGCAGGAAAAGAGGGGGGGGATGAGAGCGGCCCCCCCTCCCTCCTGAACCGTTCCAGGCCACATGCCCTCAACATTGGGAGGGTGCTTTGGGGTCGTCATGGGGAATTCCCTATGGCTTTCCCCATGACGTCAGAGGGGGCAAGGTCATCAGGTGGCTCCGCCCTCCGTTATAAAAGACCTGTCAGACGCAGCGAAGCCTCACACAGCGGGAGCCTCCCATTGCGCGGAGTGGCCCAGAAGAGACACCGACGCCATGGAAGAAGATGCCGGACGAGAAGACCAGAGCAAGAAGAATCGGATCGGAGGAAGAAGATGATGGAAGAAGAAGATGCCGGAAGGAGAAGATGAAGAAACCGAAGGATGAAGAAAGGAAGAAGAAGACCAGAAGAAGAAGATTTTAATAAAGGAATTGTCAAAGACCGTCTCCTGTCATTTTTACAATTTTACCACTACCTTACCATTTCACACAGGGGGGGGGCGGGATCTGGGGGTCCCCTTGTTAAAGGGGGCTTCCAGATTCTGATAAGCCCCCCGCCCGCAGACCCCCACAACCAATGGCCAGGGTTGTGGGGACGAGGCCCTTGTCCTCATCAACATGGGGACAAGGTGCTTTGGGGGGGACCCCAAAGCACCCTCCCAATGTTGAGGGCATGTGGCCTGGTACGGTTCAGGAGGGAGGGGGGGCGCTCTCGTCCCCCCTCTTTTCCTGCGGCCTGCCAGGTTGCGTGCTCGGATAAGGGTCTGGTATGGATTTTGAGGGGGACCCCACGCCATTTTTTTTTTTTTGGCCGGGGTTCCCCTTAATATCCATAGCAGACCTGAAGGGCCTGGTAATTGAATTTGGGGGGACCCCCACGCTTTTTTTTTTTTTTTTTTTTTTTATCAATTACTTTTTTTTTTTTTTTATCAATGACTTTCAATGAATGACTGTTCTGTGTTACGGGAGCCGACAATTCATTAGCCGCGAGTGATTTTAAAGCAGTTCTGCACTGGGTTTTTTTTTTTGGGGAATATGCTAAGTATTAATAACTAAATTGGGGGACTCACCTGTTCCATCTTCCATCGCGATCGCAGCCAGTTTTCCTCCGATAAAGTTCTTTATTTGCTGCTTTTGTGCTGGGGGCCATCTTGCCTGTGGGCATGTGAAACCCCACAGGCACTTTAGATGGCCCAGCATGCACCGCCGTTACTGCGCCGAGCTCGCGCGTGCGCAGTAACGCCAAAGTGCAGCTCACGTTCTCCAAAATCTCGCAAGATGTGTCCGAAATGTGACGTAATGTGTTGAATTGTTATGCATGTGTTCTTTCATTTCTGAGCATGCCTAGTCTTGCGCGTCAGATTTTTTTTTTTGTCAGAAAACCGTAATAATGAAAAGAAAAAAAAAGAAAAAGAAAAAAAAGAAAAACTAACAATCAGAAAATCGGCAGATCGCTCAGACGACGAAATTTAGCTCCAGATTTTTCTGACCGTGTGTATGGGCCTTTAGAGGATACGGGGCCACACAATAAGACTGGAGGAGAAGCTGGTTTAATCTTAAACTGCGCAGGGGTTCTTCACTGTCAGGGCAACAAGAATGTGGAACTCTTCCACAATTGGTGGTGGCTGCAGGGAGTATGGATAGGGTTTAAAAGACTCTTGGATGTACATCTTAAAGGACACAACATACAGGGATATGGGAAATAATTATAGACACTGATACCCATGCACCTACACAGGCTGGACTGGATGGACTATTGTCTTTTTTCAGCCTTACCTACTATGTAACTATGTACTAAAAGCTGCAAGAAGCTGTTAATGATCCTAAACGCTAGTGCTTGAGCATTCATTCATTCCAATGGTCAGAATAAATTGACAGTATGGAGGTGGAGAACTGAGCTGCTGATAAAGCAGACTTAAAGGACTTAAGTGCCTCTGCTTTAAACTTTAACCACATGCCGACGGGCCATAGCCGAAAGACGGCTACAGCACGGTCGGCTTATTCTGGGTGGACGTCCTCCCAGAAACTTGCTCCCGTGCGCCCCCTGGGGTGCGCACTCGGGAACATCCGGCGCATCATGGTAAATGCCCGCTGATAGCGGCCGTTTACCATGTGATCGCTCCGTGAAATGACGGAGCGATCACATGTACACAAACCGGCGTCACGTCATGACGCCGGTTTCTCCCTCCCCTCTCTGTACCAATCGGTACAGTGAGAGGGGAGAAGCGGAAAGGGGGAGAGATGGGACCAGCGGTGTGGGCTGTATGTGTAGTGCCCACAGCGCTGGTCAGTGACAGCTACACTGCCACCACTGTGCAATGCTCTGCCACCACTGTGCAACACTGCAATACTCACCAATAAATTTTAATAGAAACAAAGAATTTATTTTTTTTACCGAATTTTCTGTATTTTTTGATTTATAGCGCAAAAAATAAAAAACCCAGCGGTGATTAAATACCACCAAAAGAAAGCTCTATTTGTGTGAAAAAAAGGACACAAAAAATTCATTTGGGTACAGTGTTGCATGACTGAGTAATTGTCATTCAAAGTGTGAGAGCACCGAAAGCTTAAAATTGGTCTTGTTAGGAAGGGGGTTTAACTGCCCAGTGGGTAAGTGGTTAAGGATGAATTGTTCTACAATTTCTTCAGCTACAGAGGACAGTGAATGGCTAGCTTAAAGTCTCATGCACACAGGACGTTTATTTAATTTAACTCTCCTAGAAGCCAGCAGTGTTTTTGCAGAAAAAATGCCCGAAGCTTTTACAAGCTTTTAGGAGCTTTTACAGGCGTCAAGCTCTTGGGTGTTTATTTATTTGATTGGCCAGAATACATTTTTATGTATCGCTTTTTGATGCATGGGGATGGCATTAGGAATTAATGGCACCCCCACACATCTAATAAACAGCATTGCATTTTGGCTGTGGGAACACACACGATTTACATGCATTCCTGCACCCGCAATAGTGTAAACCTAACCTTAGTTAACACAGTCTCAAAGTTCAGCTAGGCTGCCAATGCTGCTTAAAGGAATTGTTAAATTGCTTTAGGTCAAAAAATAAATAAATAAAAATTGCTTTAGGTCAGGCATATTATTATTGTGTATTAATGTTTATCTTTTTTTTTTTTACTGGGGGACTACACGTCACACCGTTCTGTTTTGTGTACCCCCTCGGGATGGGCCGCAGCGACTATGTGCTTTATCTGGTCAAGCCACCTATGTAAGCTACCCTAAGACTGAATGACATTGTACAAATTTTACAATGGTATCAGATTTGCATACTCTTCTTTGTCTTTATATATATTGCATAAGTCTGATTCACCTGTTATCCCCTGAGAAAGATTATCTTTAATCGAAACGCGTTGGAAGAATCGATGAATGAATGAATGATTTGTATATCGCTGCAAATGCGAACTGAATCGCCTCAAGGCGCTTGGTCTTGGTTGATCGACATTTCCATATGTGTAATGCACTTTTTGGTTACCCCAAGATAGGTGTCCATTAGATCATTCTGTATAGTATTTAGACTAGACATTTTTGGTGTATAGATGCAAATTTTTAATTATTGTGTACAAATAAAGCTTTTTCTTTTAGCTATACTGTTTCAAAAAAAATTAAAATTCTATCTTGGATGCCCCATTTAGAGTCCCATGAGAGACACCCCTACTGCATTTAGCTTATAGGGACTGAGCAGCCTCTGATTCAGGAGACACCCACCTCAATTATATGTAATCTCTTTTTCATTTTTTTTTTTGTCATATCTTTATTTTTTTTAAAGGGAGGCAATTGACCCTGTATAAAGAGTCCCAATGAAATCTAATTTCAAAATTGGGAACTTGAAGCTAAAAAACCAAATATCAAAATAAAGAAAAAGGAAAAAAATGAACTAAATTTTTCCTTGCAAGTGGTTGGGAGGTAAAAGAGTAGGCAGGGTTTTTTTTTTTAAGTGACAAAATTTAAGAATTTCATCTTAGGCTGCACCTATGTACAGAGAGACATGCCTTAATTTTTTTTTTTTAAATCTTCATTTATTTTTGATTTTCAAGGTACATTATCATTAAAACGACATCTCATTACATCTTTAACATGCATTAACATACCATTTCCTCCCCCCCCCCCCCTCCTTGCAATAACACTCTGAGAGGTCCCGGCCCTTCATTCCCATTTGTAGGTAAGGGCTCCCAACACAAAATGAGAAGGGATATCCTAACCTGTAATCTCAGCTAGGTATCTCCATGAGTCCTTAAAATCATTCCAATCCGCCCACTTGTCTTTCCCAACTACCTCGGCCTCTCCCCCGATCTCGTCCGCGCTTTGTATCCTTTGGATCTCGTTCACGCAGAAAATCCAGTCCCGAATAGTCGGGCCGGACGCCACCCGCCATTTTTTCGGAACTAGACTCTTTGCTTCATTTAGAAGAACCGGGATCAAAGAAGCTTTATATTGTTTCCATGGGGTCCCCGTTCCATGGAACAGACACGTCCATGGATCCTCTATAATTACTTCCTTTGTTATGACAGAAATAAGGTCCAACACTCCCTTCCAGTATTTTTTAATCACCGGGCAATCCCACCAAATATGAGCCAACGTGCCCCTTGCTTTGCAGCCTCTCCAGCACTCTGGGGACGCCCCAGCCTGGTATTTACTCATCCTGTCGGGAGTTAGATACCATCTTGCAAGACATTTGAAGTTATTTTCCACCGTTTTTATGGGGAATGCCGAGTTGTGGATTATTTTAAGTATTTTTTCTATCCTATTTTTACTACACTGTGTCCCTAATTCTTCTTCCCATTTCTTGACGTATGGGAGGCACGTCCCACACTTCTTCATTAATTAAGATTTTGTAAACTCGAGAGATATTATTCCTCGTGGACTCACGTAGGCAAAGTATCTCCAACTGCGTGTATTTATCCTCCTCGCGAATTGGGCGGGGGAGACTCCCCACGAAGTGTTTCAATTGTGCGTACCTCCATACGTCAATTGCCATCATTTCTGTGCGCAAGCTTAATTCTTGGAATGTGCAAATTTTTCCCTTTTTAATTATATCTCTCACTTGGGCCCCCTCTAACTTGATCCAATTCCCCCCTATCTCTCTTCTTCCTGGTGCAAACATAGTGTTGTTTTTTAAGTGTATTAAAGAAGAATTGAATTTACATTTATTTTTTTTGTGAAAACTATCCCAAAAATCCAATGTAACTAGTTATCTCATGTGCACTTTTCTCTAGTACCCTAAAGCTAGGTGGGTTCCAAATATCGTGTCCTAAATCCCTATTACTTATTGTATTTTCTAGGCTAATCCATCTTTTATCCTCCCCTCCTCTCACCCATTCCATCACCCGTGATGAGTGCGATCGCTCTGAAATATTTTTCAAAATCGGGGACTGCCAGTCCCCCGTGTTTTTTCTCGTGGCTGAGTATACAAGCTGCAATCCGCGGCTTCTTATTTGCCCAAATGAACCTAGAGATGATTTGTTTTAAAGTTTTAAAAAACACATTGGGGATGGCTATCGGGAGCATCTGGAATTTAGAATTCATTTTGGGGGCAACGATCATTTTTAGTGCATTGATGCGACCTATCCACGAGAGCGGTCGTAACGACATTTTATGTAATTCCGTTCTTATCTCGTCTAGCAGAGGGAGGTAGTTTATTAAATATGTTTTTTTTGTTGTCTCTGCCAGTCTGATCCCCAGATATTTTATATTTTCTCTCCAAGGGAAAGTAAATTCTTTTGCTAGCAAGTCTGCCTCATCCTTTTTTAAGTTGATGCTTAATATTTCTGATTTGCCAAGATTAATTTTTAGGTTTGAGATTCTCCCGTAGGTTTTTAATACTGAGAGCAAGTTTGGGATAGAGATCCTGGGGTTGGTGATGTAAAAGAGAACAGCATCGGCGAAGGCAGCTAGCTTATGTACCTTATTTCCCACCATGATCCCTGTTATATCGTTATTTATACGGATTGATGACAGAAGAGGCTCCAGGGACAGGATAAACAGTAGGGGTGACAGAGGGCACCCCTGGCGCGTTCCATTTCTCATAACGAACCCCTCAGAGGGCATCCCGTTTACCCTAACCGAGGCTTGGGGCTGGTTGTACAACATCCTGATCCATTGTAGCCTCCTAGGGCCAAACCCCATTGCTTCTAAAGTTCCCATCATATGTCCCCAGTCTACTCTGTCGAACGCCTTCTCGGCATCTATCGACAGAAGTAGACTGGGGACCTTCGCCCTCCTGGCAGCATGGAGCAGCAGTAGGGTCCGGACCCCATTATCCCGACCTTCCCTCCCAGTGACCAACCCAACTTGGTCCGGATGGACTAATTTGCGCATTTTTTCCTTCACTCTATTGGCTAACACTTTTGCGTATAACTTGGTGTCTGTGTTTAAGAGAGCTATCGGGCGATCCCCCCCCCCCCCCCCCAATATGCAATCCGTTCCCAGATGGTTCCAGTATCGGCACAATCTTGGAACCAGGATATCTTTGTACTTCTTAAGACATGTCAATGTGAATCCATCTGGGCCCGGACTCCTACCACTCGGAGAGCCCTGTAGAGCATCATAAATTTCAGCCTCAGAAATTGGGCTATCCATGTTGAGTCTGTCGGATTCTGAAAGAACCGGTAGTGCACAGTTCATCAGGAAATCCTTACCCACTGCTCTTAGATCAAGGTTTTGCTGCCCATTCTGTCTGACGTTGTACAATCTTTTGTAGTAAGTCTTGAAAACGTTTGCTATTCCTTTGGTCGAATTGACCATTTCTCCAGACTCATTTTGAATTTTTTCGATGTAATTCAATTCCCTTTTCTTTTTAAGCATCCTTGCTAAGTGTTTTCCAGATTTATCCCCCCATTGGTGTTTCTCCTTTGCCATTTTATGAAACCACTTTCTAGATTCTAACTCCAAAACCATGCCTTAATGAACTCTCCCAGCTCGGAATGACTACCCAGATCCACACAGATTTATAAAAAAAATTTAAACTGGCAAAAAATGTATATACAGTATCTCACTAGATACTGAGTACACCCCTCACATTTTTTGTAAATATTTTATTCTATCTTTTCATGTGACAACACTGAAGAAATTACACTTTGCTACAATGTAAAGTAGTGAGTGTACAGCTTGTATAACAGTGTAAATTAGCTGTCCCCTCAAAATAACTCAACACACAGCCATTAATGTCTAAACAGCTAGCAACAAAAGTGAGTACACCCCTAAGTGAAAATGTCCAAATTGGGCCCAATTAGCCATTTTTGCTCCCCAGTGTCATGTGACTCATTATTGTTACAAGGTTTCAGGTGTGAATGGGGGGCAGCTGTGTTAAATTTGGTGTTATCGCTCTCACTCTCCAATACTGGTCACTGGAAGTTCAACATGGCACCTCATGGCAAAGAACTCTCTGAGGATCTGAAAAAAAAAGAATTGTTGCTCTACATAAAGATGGCCTAGGCTATAAGAAGATTGCCAAGACCCTGAAACTGAGCTGCAGCACAGTGGCCAAGACCATACAGCCGTCTACCAGGACAGGTTCCACTCAGATCAGACCTAACCATGGTCGACCAAAGAAGTTGAGTGCACGTGCTCAGCGTCATATCCAGAGGTTGTCTTTGGGAAATAGACGTATGAGTGCTGCCAGCATTACTGAAGAGTTTTAAGGGGTGTGGGTCAGCCTGTCAGTGCTCAGCCCATACGCCGCACAGAAAAGATAGAATAAAATATTTACTTTTGTGAGAAACTGTATACACATTTCTCTGCCCTACAACAATGGCAACATCTATACTTGTAGATGGCATTGCCCAGTATTTGTGACTCCCTTCTAATTGGGTTACTGTATTTCCCAAAAATGTGCACAGAGCTTAAGGTGTACTATAGGCATCCCCTGTAATTGCGCTTCATTTTTTTTTCTTTGTTGAGATACCCATAAGTAGTAAAAAAATTCATCAGAAATACATGTCAGAAGCAAAACGATAGATGCCTATGCATGCTGACCTTTATGTATTGTCCCATTAAAGTCCATATCCAGCCAGCTACTTCTTAATCACCCATCCCTTCTCATCTGGCAGTATATTTTGCTTCATTTACATTTTATACTTACCTTTCTCAGAAGATTTTAGGTTGGTCATATGGTACGTTAGGTCTTCTTCCTCCTCAATCTTGTCCTGGTGGTGGGCGGTCTTTTGATGATGCAGATGGCAGCGCTTTTCATTGATGTAGTGCCGCTCACTATATCAATATACTGTGAATGAAGTGTGAATGTAGAGTGAATGAAAGGGGAGGTCCCATGATGCCTTGAATTCAAAGCATGTCCTTGGTCTTCTGGGCACTGAGGGCACCTTGACGAAAAAGATGTCCTGGGGGGGTATGTAGCACCGGACTGAAGGTAAGGTAAGCTTCTGCTAGGGAATCATTTTAAGCAAAAATGGGCTTTAACCTCTTCCCGACCAACCCAGGCAGATATACTGCTGCAGGGTGGCTGCTCTGTGCTGGATCACATATCTGGTATGTGATCAGAGCTTCCGGATAGGGCTTGCATGTGTGCCGCCCTAGATGTGCTGTGATTTGTTACAGCACAAGCCAGTCAGCGGGTCCTGGCCAATGATTGATCGATGGGACCTGTTGATCGGCTCAGTATTTCACGGAAGAGAGCTCTCTACACTGACAGGTGCTCTTGCTGTTTTTTTATTCCCTGCAAAGCAGAGAAAAAAAACAACAACAAGATCGCTTAGTAAAAGCAGCACACATTACACTTTGTTAGGCAAACAGTTGATTGCCCTAGATGTTAACCCCTTCCCAGCCATTTTTATTAGTACAGTGACAGTGTATAATATTAGCACTGATCACTGTATTAGTGTCATTATTGATGTCAGTGTCAGTTAGTGTACCTCCAAGCCAGTGGCAGTTAGTGTCAGATTGGTGGCCACACTATCACAGTCCCACTATAAGTCTCTGATCGCCGCCATTACTAGTAAAAAAAAAAAAAATAATAATAATAATAATAATAATTATATATCCCATAGTTTGTAGATGCTATAACTTTCACGTAAACCAAATAATATACACTTTTGAGAAACTATGGGCAATGTGGCTAGATGTACCGGGACTAGCTCCAGGAGACTTGATAGTAGATAGACTGTTGGGAATAAATCTTGGGTGAGGATGGCGCATGGTGAAACGATAAAGGGAATGAAGCTACGTCAACTTTGATTGGCACATAGATCAATGCTTAATGTCTGTGTAACTTGCACTAGAGACCAAAATGCTATCTACAGTGTATGTAGGCCACAACTACTTTTGGTTTGACCACCAGTTTTACCGCCAGGATAGAGGGGTCGCTATGGGGGCTAAGTATGCCCCCAGCTTGGCCAATTTGTTTATGGCCAAGTGGGAGGAGGACGTCATCGAGGCCCCAAGGAGATCTGAGATTGTCCTTTGGGCAAGATATATCGATGACGTCCTCCTCCTATGGGGTGGTGTTGAAGAAGATCTAAATACTTTTATGGCCTCCCTTAACATCAACAATAGGGGCATTAAGTTTAGTTATGAGGCGAGTCAGGAGACCATAAACTTTTTGGACTTAAATATAAAGATATCTGACAACAAGTTTATAATCTCAACTTACTTCAAGGCGACAGATCGCAATTCATATATATCGCTAGACAGTTGCCACTATGATCCCTGGTTGAAAGGAGTACCCCAAGGGCAGTTCACCCGTTTAAGGCGAAACTGTACCGAGGTAGAAACTTTCGACAGACAGGCGACCCTTCTTTCCGATAGATTTCGGGAAAAGGGGTATGACAATGCGTTTTTGCAGAAAGCAATTAAAGTAGCCAGAGACAAGGAAAGAACATTTTTGTTGGCAACACGTGATCCAGCTGTGGAGGGAAGTTCACAATTCAACCTCCCATTTATAACTACCTTTTCAGTACAACACTGTGAGGTAAAAAGTTTAATACAGAAGCACTGGCACCTATTAACTAGTGACCAAGTGCTGGGCACAACCCTTCCAGATAGACCCAGGGTGGTTTTCAAAGGGGCTTCGGCCCTGAGCAGCAGGGTGGCTCCTACTGTGCAGGATCCTCCTGTTGCCAACAGAATGTTCTTCCAGAATCTCAAAGGCTACTACCGCTGTAAAAATTGTCAAGTGTGTACCCTAAACAAATGCAAAGATAAAAAGATCTCCCAATTCACTTCTACTAGCACATCCAGGGTATACGATGTTGAACCCTTCATTACGTGTGCCACTGAAGGGGTCGTGTACCTTTTGCAGTGCCCGTGTGGCCTGCAATATATCGGGAGGACCAAACGGGCATTACATGTTCGGTTAAATGAACACATAGGTAACATAAAGGAGGGGGTTCGATAAACACCCAGTTTCAAGACATTTTGACCAGATGCACAATAGGGACCCTACAAAAACCCTCTTTGTAGGAATCGACAAATATATTCCGCACTGGAGAGGGGGCTCCCTGGTTAGGGAAATTTCCAAACAGGAAATGGCCTGGATCTACAGACTCAGGACGTATGCCCCCCATGGCCTCAACGTGGACACGGATGTCAACGCCTTCATTAACAACGCATGATGGCGAACGTCCTGTTCACTGGGTGACTCCAGTTATGTGTATCTACCCCTGGTTTGTGAATTAGAGTTGCTTCTGATTGGGAATACATGTATACTTCCACCAAAGAGGGTCTGACGCATACAAATATATACACTTTCCCCATAGTGCAAACTTGACCTGCATTTCGATTGGTATACCCATTAATATGGGGTGTTGTCTTGGCACTTATAAATGTTTATTATTTGTGGCGAATTATTCATGTATATGTGTGTGTTTCATAGTGTACACCAATTGGCCCACTGCTCCGGGTTTGCGAGTGTAGCGGGTCACATGGACCGACGTCAGTTAACATTCAGGGATAATGTACGTGTAGTGCACCAATATCCCCTCTTACCACTAAAAGGAATTTCACTCATATTTTCAATGATTATATTTTTTATTATACAATCCCAGTGTGCCTCTGTGCACCTTGTTAGCCAGTGCCTTGATAAGGCAATATCTTACAGTGGCATTAGATGTGGGCCACATTTTACATTTCATTACATTTCCTTTTTATTAATAAATTTTTTACTTTTTATTTTAATTTTGTGGCTTTGTACACTGAGTTATTAACCAGCTTTTTACCCATGAAATATTGCGGTCTTACTGAGGTTATCTCAGTTTTATATAATAACTACAATACTAACGCAGCAGTACTTATTAAATGCCAATAATGTAACTATATGCTTATTTTTAATTTTCATTTTAATGGTGCATGCAAGTGTTCCTGATTCGGGAACAATTATACATGTTTACCTCAATGAGTCTAACATATTCGGATTGGCATCTGATATGTTTGAGTACTATATAGACCAATTGAGCTTTCCACGATTTTAAATGGAGGAACTGTGGGCATATATTGCGGCGCTGTACGCTGACGTAGTATGCTGACACTGTCTCCTCACAACGGCGCGGCGTCGCAGTCTAGACTTGTCATTCTTTTGGCGGCTCTGGATTGGCGGCGTCCTGCCGGAATTACGTCATCACGTCCGCCGCGCATGCGCACTCGGAGTCGGACGCCATGTTGCGTCATTACGCTTTCTGCGCATGCGCACTCAGAGTAGGACGCTATTGGTGGATATGGACACAAAAGAGGTGAGACAGTGCGTCGCTCTTGTCCCCAGACGACGTGAGGTTTCACGAAAACGTGTTCGGGCGAGCGATGCACTGTCACCACCTCGATTTCATTACTTGCTGCAGCCTGTTGTTTTGATCTATCACTCTTGTCCTCAAGTGCAACCGGCCGGTGCACTGGATATCGTTGGTCGATCATTCATATCCTAAATGTAAGTTCCTATGTTGTTATTTGAAATAAATAAACAGTGACGTTATCACACTATGGGAGTTTTTTTAATTCCTTTACATGATGCTCATGTCCTGCTGACATCCGGAGGGATACATGTACACCTATCCTTATTGGTGGCTACCATTCTGGAGGGAGATCCGGAGGCCTATCCTGAACTCAGGGTCTGAAGCAAGCAGGGGGTGGGGACTGATGTACCAGTGGAGATTAACCTAACAGACAACCCATTCCAATGCTCGTTTGACCCTCTGTGACGGAGGGTCATATATCTCTGGTAAGCGGACAATTTTCTCTGGTGGTGGTACTTCTGGCAAGCCTCACAACTTGAAAAGCTATTTCACCATTGGATGGTCACCCCTGGGAACTTTCTAAAAACACGATCTCAAGCGTTTACTAATTTTGAATCACAAACACCCTCTACTGGACTGTTTTTGTTAAATCATTATTACTCTTACCTGAACTTTCAATTATCACATGGATCTATGTTTGGATACTTTGGTTTATTCAATATATGCTTTCACTTTTTACTTTAGTTGGTTCACTCAAGATATTATTACCTTTGACAGGTTTATCACTGGGTGTTGTTGTATGCCAATATATAGGTCATTGTCAGCTGGCAGACCGAATGGTTATGATATTTGCATCCATCTTAAGCAGTCGTTCCCTTTATAAGGGTTCTAAATTATAGTGAGTTTTCACATATCAAGATATTATAAGTTTATTGGTATGCGCAGCTTTTTTGCTTTCTTAAAATTTTGTTCACTGTTGTACACGGTATAGTTGCTGCTGCCCTCTGGTTATTAATTTAACCTTCAGTAGGTGTTTGGTTCACTTACTTTGTCAATACCCATAGCGCAGTTTCTTTCCCAATTTTTCATATGTAGAATATTATGTGACATTGAATACAAGGAGAATATGCTTGTAATGTATAAAAAATAATATACACTTATTGTGATTTATTTATTTTTCCTACCAAAGACAAGTAGCAAATACATTTTGGCCCAAATTTATGAATACATTTAAATTTGTTTATTGGATATGTTTTATAGCAGAAATGAAAAAATATATATTTATTTTTTCAAAATTTTTGGTTGTTTTTTTTGTTTGCATAATTAAAAAATTAAAAACCCAATGGTGATCAAATACCACCAAAAGAAAGCTCCATTTGTGCGAAAAAGTACATCAATTTTGTTTGGGTACAGCGTTGCATGACCTGCAATTACCAGGTAAAATAGCACAGTGCCAAATAGCAAAAAATGGCCTGTCATGACGGGGGTATAATCAAGTGGTTAAACTAGTAAAGGGCCTATGTACTGAACAAAGCCCAGGCTCAAAGTACAATTAATTCTCCACTGTCTAGGGAGGTTGGTTTTCTTTTTTCTACATAAAAATGTAACTTTGGAGGTTCTATACACCAATACTGCATAGTGTGTGGGTTAAGAATCCATATTTTTCTTGGACCCCCTAACTGGCACATTTCCGATGAATTGAACCAGGAAGAATTTAGTTTGCTTCAAAACATTTATTTATTTATTTTTAAATGAGGGGAGTCTCTGTAACTACTAGAAAATAATTTTTTAAATAAACCTAAACAGACCCTCACAGATCTCTTTTGGGGTTGCAGAAGCCAAACACTACAAGGTATTTCATATTTACAAGCCTATGGCTCAGGTAAAATTTTACCAACATCATAAATTTATCTGCAAGACATATTTCTTAAGCGCTTTTTTGCTCTGCTAAGGTTATCGTCTTCTAGATTTGTGGTCTTTGCAAAGGTGGCGTTTGATAGATTAATGACTTGCACTAAAACCTTGCATTTTCTCTTCGCTCATTTTTGTTTATGTCTAAGATTTTGTTTTTCACGGCAAGAGCAATAAAACGTTTGCTGATACCATGAATCTGCCAATCAGCAAATATAACGGCGGGTAAAATGACCAGTGTCTACATGCTTGGTCTGAAAAGGCGGCATTCTGCAGAAAGTATATATATATATAAAAAATGTTTATACGTTTTTCTATAATGTTATAAAAGGAAAGTTTATAGAAATACAGGGAACATCAGCGAGTCGAAAGCATGACGCACAAATAGTGCCAATTTTGTTCTAGGATGAGTAATCCAAACAATCTCTCTCTACAGTTCAACTTTACAGCAGATATTTATGCTGAGTCTTAAAGAGGTTTTCCCCATTTTGAAAAAAAAAAAAAAGAAGAAGACTCCTCATTGGAAACAAACTGATCAGCAACTTCAGCATTTTGTTTGCAAATGCAGCTACGGTTACAAACACTTGGTAATTGTTGGTACAAGTGTGAAGTCATTGCCAAGACATCCCAAAGGCACTAATCAGATCTTGAAGAAAGTGGCTCAACATTTCCAAATGCTCTTAGAGAGTCATGACACAGGTGATCAGTGGTGGAAGAAAGGTAACACTCACCAGTGGTGGCCCGTCCATTAGGGGCCCAGGGGCGCTGCCCCCTAATCCATGCGTCAGGCCCCTAATCTACATGCGGGGCGTTGGACGCATGAATTTTAATGTTTTTTTTTTTTTTTTTTTTTTAAGCACATGATTAGAGCCTGGGGCTCTAATTGACTTAAAAAAAGCATGAGCCCACCCAGTTGTGTGACAATAACGAATTAATATGCGCTATGTCTTCCCGTTTCTTCTCCCAGCCAATAAGGAAGCAGGTCTTAAGACCTAATAAGCCAAGAGGAGAAGCGAGCGTATTGGCTGTCGAGGGAAGGAGGAGGGAAGCCGCCGTGAAGCCGGGAGGCGCGGGGTGAGGTCGTCGAGGAGGAGATGCAGGAAGGAGCTGAAGCTGCTAGATGAAGTAAATGCGGGGCTGGTGGGGGGAAGGAACGAGCAAGTAATGGTCGATGGAACGACCAGTCCATCGGCCAAAATATACAGCACCAGCCGCCATTGACCCTCACCTTACTAAAGGTGCCTGTACATTTTTTATTGCACAGCAAAAAATAAAAGTCCCCTAAAAAGACCCCCATCAAGTCAGCAGGGGGCTTTAGCCTGCATCACTGATCATTTGGAAAACAAAACTGACAGGCTGGTTGTACACAAGTCGATAGATTGACATGAGTACAACCAGCAAGCTCATACATGGTTTGAAATTCTGCAGGTCTCTGCTTAACTGGCTTGAAACAGGAGAGGGGTTCAAGATAATCCAAAATGGTGGGGGGGGCAAACTTCTAGCACAAATCTTTAAAGCTGAAGGTAAACATGAAAGTACCAAACACAGTTCTTACAATGACTTACGAGTTGTCTGCCACCCAGCTTCCACAGGTAGATCCTCAGTGAAGGAGATAAAAGATCCTTCTCCAAACCAGGACTTCAGGACAGTGCTCTATCAGTCATTTTCTCCAGACCCTCAGTTCAGCACCTGCTAAGGTCCAGACTGCAATCCACGATATAAAGTAAAGCTGCCTCCCTGGGCAGCAGCCCCAGGAGAACTGGAACCCTCCCTAAAGAGGAAAGAACCATCTGGAAAGGCCTCCCAAACATTTTTCACCTCCCCAGCCACGTTCTAGGTGCCCCACCATATTTAGGGATTGGCTAGGGCATGATAAATATTATTACTGGATATTTGACACCCCCTACCCTATATTCTGGAAGCTTCTCCCAGAAGCAGGTGAGAGAAATCCAACACCCAGCTAGGAAACCATGACCATACAAAAAGAATAGCATTACTGCTCCACTGACTGCACTGAAGCCAAAAACTAAATTTATCCTAGCAGCCTAACTAGATAAGGGCGCTACAACAGTCACTCTGACAGGTTATAGAATGCCAAAGAAATATGCAGCACGGTAGAACAAATAATATTTGTTCCTTTTAATCACCTGTGAAGGGCCTTTCTAGCAACACATAGTTACATAGTAGGCGACAGTGGCGGCTGGTGCTCAAAATTTTTGGGGGGGCGCAAACAAACAGCCTCACTGTGCCATCAAACGCTGCCATTGTGCCCATTAAATGCTGCCACTGTGCCCATCAAACGCTGCCACTGTGCCCATCAAACGCTGCCACTGTGCCCAAACGCTGCCACTGTGCCCCTCAAGTGCTGCCAGAGTGCCCCTTCAAGTGCTGCCAGAGTGCCCCTTCAAGTGCTGCCAGAGTGCCCCTTCAAGTGCTGCCAGAGTGCCCCTCCAAGTGCTGCCAGAGTGCCCCTCCAAGTGCTGCCACTGTGCCCCTCCAAGTGCTGCCACTGTGCCCCCTGCCTGCCCTCTGCACTTACCTTGTCTCGATGTGCAGCTGGTGACGGCGTCAGGCGGCGAGCGGTGTCTCATCGTCCGAGGTCTTCTTATCCCGCGCTCCTCCTGTCTTCTGCTATGATTGGACGCCTAGCGTCCAATCACAGCGCCTGTGACTTCAGCCAATCAGGTTACAGGTAACAGACCTGGCAACCTGATTGGCTGAGAGGCGGGTCTGTGTTAGGGAAGCGATGTATTCGCTTCTCTAACACAATACTGTGTAATCAGCGAACGCAAAGCATTGCGCCCGCTGTTTACACTTAGGAAGCCTATTAGAGCACACCGCTCTAATAAGGTCCCCTATTAGAGCTTACAGCTCTAATAGGGGCGCTTCCAGAAACACCCCCCCCCCACTGTAATTCAGATGCCCGGCGCCCGATCAGGGGCCGGACACCTGAATAGGGGGCAGCAGCGGTGACAATATTGGTGATAGAGCGGTGCATACTGCACTGTGCCCGGCGCCAGGATACAGTGCACATAAAAACGAAAAAAAAAAAAATATATATATATTTTATAATATATATATATTTATATATATATTTTTTTTTTTTTGTTTAAATAATTATTTTTTTTTTTTTAACCGCACGGCGGGGGGGGGGGGCGTTGCCCGGGCGCCCCCTATGGACGGGCCGCCACTGGTAGGCGAGGTTGAAAAAAGACGCAAGTCCATCAAGTCCAACCTATGTGTGTAATTGTAGGTATTACATTGTATATCCCTGTATGTTGTGGTCGTTAAGGTGCTTATCTAATCGTTTCTTGAAACGATTGAATTCTAGGGAATTCCACATTCTCATCACTCTTACAGTAAAGAACCCTCTACGCAGGGGCGTTGCTAGGTGGCAAAAAAAAAAAAAAAAAAAACAGGGGCTTCAGCCTAGCACCAGGGGGGGGGGGATTGACGGTGTGTGTTACCTACCTGACATACACTGACCATTACACTCACCTTCCTGAGATACACTGAAAACCATTACACTCACCTACCTGACCCACACTGATCATTACACTCACCTACCTGACCCACACTGACCATTACACTCACCTACACTGACATGTTACACTGACCTACCTGACTTCAGGTGACGTGACCTCCTCCTGCAGCTCAGCCGTAGTGTGCGGCATGCCCGTAGAGTAGACAGCAGGCAGCCAGAGCCATGACGCGCCTGAGCGCTGAGTGGGGATCTTCTCAGTGGCGCGGGCCCGCATTGTAATTCCCACCTTCTGGAGCCTGTGGCGCCTATGATGGATGTCACACGTCCCGCGGTCCCCGCATTGGACCAGTGGGATGTCCATCATAGGTGCTGCAGGCTCCAGAAGGCGGGAACTGCTATGTCACTCAGCCGCGCTCAGGTCAGATCCGTCCCTGCTTGGCGGCGGCTCTCAGGCTTGGGGCTAATAATAGAACCCTGCATGCCCGAGACCCGGGGCTTTTTGGGGACCTTCTTGCCACAGTAAGCCCCCCACCCCACAGCCGACGCCACTGTCTCTACATAGTTTAAGGTTAAACCTAATTTCTTCTAATTTTAATGAGTGGCTATGTGTCTTATTAAACTCCCTTCCGCAGAAAAGTTGTATCCCTATTGTGGGGTCACCAGTACGGTATTTGTACATTGAAATCATATCCCCTCTCAACCGTATTTTCTCCAGAGAGAATAAGTTCAGTACTCGTAACCTTTCTTCATAACCAACATCCTCCAGACCCTTTATTAGCTTTGTTGCCCTTCTCTGTACTCGCTCAATTTCCAGCACGTCCTTTCTGAGGACTGGTGCCCAGAACTGGACAGCATACTCCAGGTACGGCCAGACCAGAGCCTTGTAGAGTGGGAGAATTACCGCTTTATCTCTTGAGTTAATCCCCTTTTTAATGCATGCCAATATTCAGTTTGCTTTATTAGCAGCAGCTTGGTATTGCATGCCATTGCTGAGCCTATCATCTACTAGGACCCCCAGGTCCTTTTGCATCCTAGATTCCCCTAGTTGTTCTCCCCCCAGTGAGTAGATTGCGTTCATATTTTTGCCGCCCAAATGCATCATTTTACATTTTTCCACATTAAACCTCATTTGCCATGTTGTTGCCCACCCCATTAATTTGTTCAGATCTACTTGCAAGTATTCCACATTTCGCAGAGTTATTGCCCTGCTTAGCTTAGTATTGTCCACAAATACAGAGATTAAGCTGTTCACCCCATCCTCCAGGTCGTTTATTGGTTCTAGCATTGCCTTGCGTTGCTGAAAGGCAAAAACAACGCTGCTTGCCAAGTTCGATAGACTTTGGCGTTTTGCAACCACCTCCAATCCTTTCTATTGAATTGCACCACAAGGGCACTGTACATGCACATATGGCGTTTTCAGCATGTTTAACCACTTTCTGCCCGCTCACAGTAGTTATTGTGCAGCAGTACAGTCAGGCACCGCAGGTACCTGTACATTGTGGTGTGCTTCCTGGTTTGGTGGCATCATGTGTCAACCCCTTCCCATCCAGAGTCATTAGTACAGTGTACAATCACTGTATTAGTGTCACTTACAATGTCAATGTCAGTTTGGCCCCTTTCACACTGGGGCGGGAACAGCGGCGACGGTAAAGCAGCGCTATATTTAGCGCTACTTTACCGTCGTTTTAGCCGCGGTATGCGGCCGATATCGGTGCGGTTTTAACCCCCGCTAGCGGCCGAAAAAGGGTTAAAATCCCCCGCAAAGTGCCGCCGTAGCGGCGCTTTGTGGCGGTATTACCGCGGTGTCCCATTGAAATCAATGGGTAGGAGCAGTATAGGAGCGATGAATACACCGCTCCTATACCGCTCCAAAGATGCTGCTATCTGGACTTTTTTGAGCGTCCTGCTAGCGCACTGCTCCAGTGTGAAAGCCCGCCGGCTTTCACACTGGAGTGAATGGGGCCGGATTTTTTCAGGCGCTGTACAGGCGATATTTTTAGCGCTGTACCGCCTGAAAAACGCCCCAGTGTGAAAGGGGCCTTAGTGACCCTTCCAGCCAGTGTCTGTTAGCCCCATATTTCCCACCACAATATTACAGTCCAACTATAAGTCGCTGATCACTGCCATTACAGTATAACTTCTAATCCAGTATATATACACACACCATTGTTTGTAGACTCTATGTCTTTCAAACAAACCAATTAATATACCCTTATTGGGATTTTTTTTACCAATACATGTAGCAGAAAACATTTTGGCCTAAAATTTATGACGAAATTAAATTTTATTAGATATGTTTTCTAAAATAAATTAGAAAATATTGTGGTGTTTTTTTAAAAAATTTCCGGCCTTTTTTGGTTTATATAGCAAAAAAGAAAAACCCAACAGTGGTCAAATACCACCAAAAGAAAGCTCTATTTGTGTGAAAAAAATAATATGAATTTCATTTGTGTACAGTACGGCATGACCGTGCATTTGCCAGTTAAAGTAGCACGGTGTCGAATGGCCTGGTCATAAAGGGGGTAAAATTTCCTGGAGGTCAGGTGGATAAGACCTGGTTGCAAAGCATCAAACTTGATCATTTCCCATTTCTTGTAAAAAAAAAAAAAAAAAAAAAAAATCTCACAGGGCATTTAAGGAGCGCTTCGATGCAAGAGGCAGCTGGCTCCCACAGCTAATCGCGCCCACTTGTAATTGCTCATGCACCACATGTGATCGGCCCTGGAGGCAGGCAGTCTATATGAGTGATGACACTGATTTCAATGGGGCTGCTAATTGCGGGAACCGCCCCCCCCTGGGATTTCTGCATGTAATCGGACTGTGAGTACATTCACAAGTGTGATTTCACCCTAAGACCCCTATCACACCGAGGCAGTTTTCAGGCATTTTAGCACTAGAAATAGCGACTGTAAAGTGCCTGAAAACCGCCTCCCATTCATTTCAGTGTGTCTTTTCACACTGGGGCGGTGCGCTTGCGGGACGTTAGGAAAAGTCCTGCAAGCAGCATCTTTGGAGTGGTTTGGAAGCATTGTATATAACGCTCCCAAATCACCCTGCTCATTGAAACTAGCGTCCGAAAAGCGCCACTTAAACAGCTCTAAAGCGCTGCTAAAACGAGTGGCGCTTTAGCGCTAACGCATGGGCGGCCCCAGTGTGAAAGGGGTCTAATGCACATTGAAGACAGCTTTAGCCCAGGCTCACACTGATGCGGGTTATAAATCGTGCAAGTTTAGCTCAACTCGCACGATTTCAAACTGGGATTGCAGTCTGACCACGGGAGGGGGGCCATTTGAAAGACATCTGTGCGGGTTCATGAACAGATGTCTATTCAAAATCGCCCTCCTAAGTTGCCAAAATTGGGAATCCATGCGTCGCCGCACAAATTCGGAGGATGCCATTGCCGGCGATAGCCGCCGATTTGGCATGCCAAATCGGCCCGATGTGAACGTGGGCTTAGAATTCAAGCCTTGGTTCACACTGACAGCGGGAATGAGTTCAGCTGAACTTGCAGTCCTGACTTCGGGGGCGATTTCGGGTTTCTGCACAGATGTCAATGGAAATCGCACCCTGAATTTGCCGAAAGTAGTACAGAAACTACTTTTGAGAATCGGTGCGGCGCCGCAAATGTGGTGTCACACCAATTTGGACCCTGTCATTTCCGAGGAATTGGCATGTCAAATATCATCAATGTGAACCAAGGCTTAAAGTGATTGTAAAGGTTTGTTTTTTTTTTTTTTTTTTAAATAACAAATATCATTCTTACCTCCACTGTGCAGCTCGTTTTGCACAGAGTGGCCCTGAACCTCGTCTTCTGGGGTCCCCGGCGGATCTCCCGGCTCCTCCCCACATCAGATAACCCCCTAAGGGGAAGCGCTCTCCTGAGGGGGTTACCTTGCAGCCACATTCCGAGTCCAGCATTCGGCGTCCATAGCTGCCAATAAGGATGAGCTCAGGCGTGTTCGCATGGTCCATGTGCAGAGCCCACCAGGAAGTCAGCGCAGCGCTGCGCTAATCACAGGCAGTGAGACATTGCCCGATCTCTGCAGCCGCGCATCGGGCAATGTCTCACTGCCTGTGATTAGCGCTGCGCCGACTTCCTGGCGGGCTCTGCACGTGGACCAATGCGAACACGCCTGAGCTCATCCCTAGCCGCCAAATGTATGACTCGGCCCCGCCCCCCACGTCATTGGATTTGATTGACAGCAGCGGGAGCCAATGGCTGAGCTACTATCGAATTATCCAATCAAGTGCCGAGAACCCCGGGGCAGAGAGACAGCACGTCCCCGGTGGGTCAAGTTCCAGGGCTCAGGTAAGTAAAACGGGAGAGGGGCAGTCATTGCCAGATGTTTTTTCACCTTAAACGCATAGGATGCATTAAGGTGAAAAAACACGAAAGTTTACAACCCCTTTAAAGAGCCCTAATAATTTCTGATATAAAGTGAATCATTTCTGATATAAAGTAAATAATAAAAGCTTTCAATGGATATACAGTTAGTCTCATGTGTGTGAAAAAAAAATTTCACGAACAATAAAAAACAAAAAAAAAAATGAGCAAGGAACGCAATTACAATAACTAGTTTAACTCAATGATGTGAAAATAGGTTCACTTGTTCTGTAAAAAAAACGAAATATCAGCACAGAAACGCAGAGCCTTATTTTTCTAGTTACCCACTAAGGATGAGCTCAGGCGTGTTCGCATGGTCCACGCGCAGAGCCCGCCAGGAAGTTGGCGCAGCGCTGCGCTAATCACAGGCAGTGAGACATTGCCCTGATGTGCGGCTGCAGAGATCGGGCAATGTCTCACTGCCTGTGATTAGCACAGCGCTGCGCCGACTTCCTGGCGGGCTCTGCACGTGGACCATGCGAACACGCCTGAGCTCATCCCTATTACCCACATCAACACAACTCTGTTCATGCTGCTGTATAATGTAAGGAGAATTGTAAATGGTTACTACAAGTATAGTTATTATAGATCTTCATTTAAACACCTGAATAAAAGATAGCTAATCTCCCTATCTCTTAGGTTTACACAAAGAATATTTCCAGATTTCTGTACTCACCATTTGCTCTCATATATAGTACATGGGGCTTCTTGTTTCTACCATTCAGTGTAACACACCTCACCTTCCCCAATTCTGTCCTACAGAGCCGACCAGCTGAGTCACATGACTGAGGACAGGTGTAGCTCATTACCTGACTGTCTGTGCCCAGGGTTAAAATGATGCAAGGACCTCACCTTGTTCATGTTTTAATACTAGAGGGTTTCTTTTGTAATTTTATATCATAATTCTTTGTTCTATTTATAGATAGATTTTACTTGCACACCCATTATGCATATTAACTACTTCCAGTCCGGGCCTTTTCTGGCACTTTTTGTTCACATGTAACAATCAAAAAATAAACAAAAATACTTAAAACCCCCAAACATTATTATTATTATTATTATTATTATTATTTTTTTTTTTTTAACCACTTCAGCCCCGGAAGGATTTGCCCCCTTCATGACCAGGCCATTTTTTTGCGATTCGGCACTGCTACGCTTTAACTGACAATTGCCCGGTCGTACGACACTGTACCTAAACAAAAAATATTTCCCCACAAATACAGCTTTCTTTTGGTGGTATTTGATCACCTCTTCGTTTTTTATTTTTTGCGCAATAAACATACATTTTTCATGTATTCATTTTAGCATTTATGTCCATCATGTCAACTCAAAAATTGTATCATATGCTATGAGCAGTATAATATAAGTGTAAGTCATGTGACTACCAACTTATTTTATACACTGTATTTTTAAGAGTTTGAACGAATTTTAGATTGTAACAAATAAATAATTTCATCTATATATACATGTATGTACTGAATTTCATTGTTTATTTGATATGGCGGACCTCATACAAAGTCCCAGCTTCTCTTCTCTTTTGCAACCTATAAACAAACAAAAAAAAACAAGCGACAAATGTGAAAAAAAAAAATGTTTTTTTTTTATTTTTTGCTATATTACATATCCAAAAAAATAAATATAAAAAAAACACATTTATTCTTCAGTTTAGGCCAATCTATATTCTTCTACATGTTTTTGATTTAAAAAAAAATCGCAATAGGCGCATATTGATTGGTTTGTGCAAAAGTTATCGTGTCTACAAACTATAGGATAGATTTAGGGACTTTTATTTATTTTTTATTGTTTTTACTAGTAATGGCGGCGATCTGCGATTTTTAGCGGGACTGTGACATTGCGGCGGACACATCTGACCCCAATTGACACTTTTTGGGGACCAGTGACATTATTACATTGATCGGTGACATAAAAATGCACTGATCAATGAAAGAATTACACTGGCAGGGAAGGGGTTAACATTCGGGGGTGATCAAGGGGTTAACGGTGTTCCCTGGGTGTGTTCTAACTGTAGGGGGGATGGGCTACCAGGGACATGACAGAGATCACTGATCCTGATCACTGGGAACCGTAGATCTCTGACATTTCCCCTGTCAGAATGGGGATTCGCCTTGTTTACTTTGGCAGATCCCCGTTCTGCCTCTGTATTAAGCGATCGCGGGCCGCCGGCGGACATCGAGTCCGCCCGACCCAGGGGCCACAGTACAGGTACGGCGATTTGCGCTGGAGAGCCGACAGTAGATCTGCATGAGCTGGTCGGGTAATGGTTAAAGCACAAGCCCTAGAGAATAAATTTATGGGTTTTGCAATTTTTTATGTCACACAGTATTTGCTCAGCGTTTTTTCAAATGCAATTCTTTGGGAAAAAAATACACTTTTTTGAATCTTAAATATGTATGTAACCTACGTTTTGGTAAGTTACCTTGAGTAAGTTACCTTGAGTAAATAGATACCAAACATTGCGCACACCCATGCAACAGCGACAAACAACGTAAATTTTACAATCCATAGGTGACTTCTTAAAAGCCTTTACAGGGTACCACTTTAGATGTACAGGGGGTCCCCGAGTTACAAACTCGTTAGGGACTGTCCGCCTGTTCTTAACTCGGAAATGTTCGTAAGTCGGCCGCACATGCGCAGACCGACAATTACGGACATTTCCGATGTTCCGTCGAATGCCGTTCTGCGCATGCGCGGCAAATTACGGACATTTCCGATGTTTGCCGTCATTTTCCGAGGCTCCGTCTGGCCGCGCATGCGCAGAGCGGCCGAAGGTCTGCGGAAAATGGCGGATGGTCCCCGCAGCGCCCGGTTCGTAAGTAGGAGATGTTCGTAGGTCGGGCGTTCGTAAGTCGGGGACCCCCTGTACAGAGGAGGTCTAGTGCTAGAACTGTTGCCCATGATCTGATGTTCGCAGTGATACCCCACATGTGTGGGGTGATCGCAGCGTGTGACCAAAGCGTGCGTTTGCCTTTGCGCACAAGCACATGAGGATGGGGGAACTTTTTTTTTTTTTAATTCATTTTATTTATTTTTACACTGTTGCGTTAATTTTTAAAAAATTGTATCACTTTTATTGCTGCCACAAGGAATGTAAACAGCCTTATGCCAGCAATAGACAGGTACTCTTTATGGATAAATCTGAGCTCTATAAGACCTCAAGTCCCTCCTCTGCACTTAAAAGCATTCAAAACACCAAGATCTGTGTTTCTGAATGCTTTCCATTTTCACAATTTTTTCCTTTTTTTTATCATTTTTTTTTACCATTACGAACAGCCAATCAAAGCTGATTCTGGATTTTTCTTGGCTGTTCAGCCAGTTGGCGGATACATCGGCTGGTCGCTCAGGTCTCCCGGTGGGAAGTGAGAGCCCAAGAGAGCTGCGGAAGGTGGCAGGAGGGAAGGGGGAACTCCCAGATTGACCGGCTGGTGAGCTGCTCCGATTGCTGCGGCTCTAAAAAAGGATGCAGCAGCAGGCATCATCCCAGTATAACCATTGAAAGTCCAGCGACGTATGTGTACATCGCTGGATGGGAAGTAGTTAAAGTGGTTGTGAAGGCAGAAGTTTTTTTTTTTATCTTAATGCATTCTATGCATTAAGATAAAAAGCCTTCTGTGTGCAGCAGCCTATAGGTAGCCTCCTCACATATAGTTAACTGTGACAGGACAGTCTTGCTGGCTTAGAGGAGAAGTGGGACTACAATTGTATCATACTCACCTGTAGCAGCAGCCATCTTGGAGAAGCCTCATATTCTTTTTTTTTTTTTTTCCTTTATTTCAAAGTAAAATAGAACATTTAACATATCCAACATGTTTACGATACAAATGGTATGACAGGCAGTTAGAAGATGCGACAGTGGTCAGACGAAGCCTCATATTCGGATTGGTACCAAGATCTCTCTGGATTTTGTCCACCATTTCCTGTTAGCTTCCATATAAAAGAGAGCCCAGCCACCATTTTGAAAGACGTGTGTGGAATGAGTGAGGAGTACTGCCTGTGAGGGAAGCTAGGCCTTACTCAGGGAGAGTGTTCCAGCCTACAGGGATAGAACAGGGGTCCTCAGAAGTCCTGCCTATCAGCACTGCTTCTGTGCTTGTGATAGAAGATAAGACAGGGTTTCTCAACCAGGGTTAAGTGAAACCCTTGGGTTCCTCTAGTGGTTCCCTGAGGAATGGTCAATTTCTGCCTCTCAGGTAAGTTCTCAAGGACACCATTGATCTTTTTAGTTATCTGTAAGGGGGTAATTCTTCCCAATAACCACAAGTGTAAGAAGCATTCTTCTCATTGACCATCACAGTAATGTATGATGAGTTGTAGATTTTCCATTTTTAGCAGGGGTTCCCCAAGACCGGAGAATTATTTCCAGGGTTCCTCTATGTTGAAAAGGTTGAGAAAGGCTGATCTAAGACATGATTTAACAGGAAAATACACTCTTTGCCGCATCTGTGGAACCTGCTTACGGACACCAGCCTATGGCAAGTAATCAAAATGTGCCTTGTGTACCACTGATGTACCCGAAGAGAGGAAAAATAACTACAGTGCCAGTTTACTGAGCTGCATTCTGTATCTTTGGTGAATGGACTGTGAATCTGTGCCTTATATGCTAACAAGAGAACTATTTACTCCACTTTCGTAAGTATCGTTTTCCACCTTTGCTTATCTGGCAATTAAAGTTACTTCATTTATAATACCACGCAGTGTGTTTCCCTCTATTATACAGCCACTCTAATTCCCCTGCTTACAAGCCCCCCAATACTTACCTGAGGCCCATCTAGATCCAGCGATGCTGCAGGAGTGCCTCCTCATTGGCTAAGACAGCAGCGCTGCGTCGTTGGCTCCCGCTGCTGTTAATCAAAGTCAGTCAACCAATGAGGAGAGAAAGGGGGCAGGGCTGGGCCACGGCACCGTGTCTGAATGGACACACAGAGTCGGGGTTTGGCCCGGTTGCCCCCATAGCAAACTTCTTGCTGTGGGGGGGGGGGGGGGGGGGGGGGTACTCAACAGGAGGGAGCGGCCAGGAGCACCAATGAGGGACCTGAGAAGAGGAGGATCAGGGCTGCTCTGTGCAAATCGATTACATAGAGCAGGTAAGTATAACACGTTTGTTTTTGTTTTTTTACGAAAAAAAAACACGAGACTTTACAATCACTTTAAACTGTAGACCCTAGGGCTAATTCACACTATATGTGGTGGCAGACATTTTACCGCATTTTAAAACATCTGTCACCGGCAGGGACACACAGGAAACAATTGTGTCCTATGTGTCCCATTCACACTGCAACTCAGCCTAGTGCTGTGCTGCAACATTTTGCAGTAAAATGTAGACAAATCGACCGCAATATAAGGCAGCGCATTACACCGCCCTACATTGCAGTGAATGAAGTGTATGTTTTGAAAACTTAGTATAAAGTTTATTAAAAAAGATAAAGGGAGCTGTGTGATGTGCTAAATCGTGCACCACACTGCCCCCTACTGCAGCCAGCGATACAGAGCATCTGGAAAGGTAATCGCTGTGCCTGCTGTGGTGTGATTTGCCCTTAATGTGCAGGTGAAGCCTAAAGTGGCAGCAGAAGATGCCTAGAGGTAATAGGATTTCTATGCTGAGGAGAGGTGATGCAACTCTTCTTTATATATATTCTTTTTGAGTGTGCGTGTTTGAGGATGTATTGCTGTGGGTTTCCTTCCCCCCTTTTTGGAATACTTACCTGTATCCTTTTGGATTGGTAAGTTTAAAAAGAGGATAATATATTAAAGGGAAAGTAAATTCTGTTTAACCACTTGACCCCTGGAAGATTTACCCTCCTTCATGAACAGGCCATTTTTCGCGATCCGGCACTGCTTTACATTAACTGACAATTGCGTGGTTGCGTACCCAAATACAATTTAGATCCTTTTTTTTCACAAATAGAGCTTTCTTTTGGTGGTATTGGATGACCACTGTGTTTTTTATTTTTTGCGCTATAAACTAAAATAGACTGACAATTTTGAAAAAATGTAATTTCTTCATCAATTTAGGTCAATATGTATTCTGCTACATATTTTTGGTAAAAGAAAAATCCCTATACGCGTATATTGATTGGTTTGTACAAAAGTTATCGCATTTACAAACTATAGGATATTTTTCTAGATTTTTTTTTTTTTTTACTAGTAATGGCGGTGATCGACTTATAGCAAGACTGTGATATTGCCGTGAACAAATCGGTCACTAACTGACACTTTTTTTGGAGGGGGGGGGGGGGGGAATCAGTGACACTATAACAGTAATCAGTGATAAAAAATATGCACGGTCACTGTACTAATGACACTGGCTGGGAAGGGGTTAAACATCAGGGACAATCAAAGGGTTAAATGTGTTCCTAGCCAGTGCTTTTGTACTGTGGGGGAGGTGCTTTTACTAAGAGAAGGCATAGATCAGTGTCCCTGCAAGAACACAGGATCAATACCTTCCCTACTGACAGAGTGGCAATCTGCCTTGTTTACATAGGCAGACTGCCGTTTTGCATGTGTACTGAACATGTGGGTGCCGGTGGACATCGAGTCTGTGGTACTCACCACTGGGCTCACGTTGTGTGTGATCACAGCGGGAGCAGGCCGTAGGCGGTGCGCGTGGGAGCCCCAGACCTGGAAGTGGCCACCCTGCCGCAGTATATGTATGGTGGGTGGTTTGCAAGTGGTTAAAGCAGCGTTCCACCCAAAAGTGGAGCTTCTGCTTTTCTGCTTCCCTCCCCGGCGCCACATTTGGCACCTTTCAGGGGGGAGGGGGGAACAGGTACCTGTTTTTGACAGGTACCCTTGCCCACTTCTGGGAGACAGCGCCGCATGGCCATCCCTTGGGAGTTAGGCCCCCTCCTCTTTCCTCCGACGTGGGGCCAGTTAGAAGGTGCAGGTTTCCCTTAGTGGAGATGGCGGTGGCAGCACCCGACAGCCGATCTGAAAATCGTGACCTCCCTGGACAGGTATGGGGGAAGAGGATTTGTGCTAGGAGGGGGGATTTGGGAGGTATGTGTTAGAAGAGGTAATATGGTGAAGAGGGAGTTGTGCTAGGAGGGGAAATTTGGGGGTGGATTTGTGCTAGGAGGGGGATTTTGATTGGAGGGGAGAGGAGGTGTACTCGGAGTGGGTGTGTACTCGGAGAGAATGTGTACTCGGAGTGGGTAGATTTTTGTGCTAGGAGGGGTGACTCTTTTTGGGTTGGGGGGATTTGGGAGATGGGGCAAAGATTTGTGCTGGGAGGAGGGATTTAAGCAGGGGGGTGGATTTACACTGGGGGAATTTATACTCATACGTCTTGAGGAGCGGTGCAGTTTGGCATGTTCACTCTGGGCTCTAGATGACCTTGTCCCAGCACTGGGTGGGTGACAAACAACATACCTAGTAGCGTTTTTTCTACCGCTACTATATATGACAGCTTCCTCAGTCAATGGCTGTTAAGGAAGCAGCAGGTGCTGGCACCCGCCACATCCTTAGCAACCGGTGGGTTTTCAGATATTTATTTGAAAACCATTTATCATTTTCCTTCCACTTCACAATTATGTGCAACTTTGTGTTGGTCTATCACAAAATCCCAATAAAATTTATTTACATTTTTGGTTGTAACATGACAAACATGTGGAAAATTTCAAGGGGTATGAATACATTTTCAAGGCACGGTATTAAATGTGGGTGTGTCCAAAAGCACATAGCAATATGAAAATAAAATATTTAAAAAAATGCATTTTCTTAATTTCCCTTTCTGTTTAAATAAAATGCTATGACTACTTGCAGCCCAGCTTAAATACAATATTCATAACAATTAAAATAATGATTGAGTTGACATGTTCATTTTGGTATGCCAAAGACTTCATAATGAAGTTGGGAACTACTACATTACTACATGCATATCCCAGACAGAGATTAAGCTGCTTTTATTGTTTTGTACTGATGAGGAATGCCGTGTGCCAGGACGATATTATTTGGAAGATCATCAAAGGGTATTTTGGCATGTTTCTCTACAATGACATGATGTCCTTCTGTAGATCAAATTTCTAAAAGAAAGCAAATAAAAATATGTATAACAGGCCAAGACAGGAATATAAATAAGAAATAGTGCAATATTTTTCTGTGTTGTATTATAAATGTGTGTATCTGTGATCAATTGATGCATGCAAGGCAGGACTTGAAGCAAAGCGCTTCTAGCCAAAGCGGATGTAAAATATTGCCCCTTAATTGCCTCTACTTCCTGTGCTAAGAAACACCAATGGAAGCCTTTGGGTAGGTTCAGCATGATGAAGGCAGGCGGGCAGGCAGGCAGAAAACACAAGTCCAAGCGCAGCAGCAAGAATGGATTGTAACAAAAGTCCAGCAGTACAGTCGGTGGGAAGGCAGCCCGACTGAGAACACTCATGAATTCTAACGGCAATGTGACAGCATACTGGAGATTATAGGGGCCGACAGCATCTGTCTCGAGGAGTGAAATGCAGCCTGGCCAGTCTGTATCCAAATGGGGAGGCTTCTAGGAAGGACAGTGTGTCCCTGCGCTTTCCTTACTCCTCCAGAACCTTTCGCTGACACTAAGCACTGTCCGGATGACCCGTCCCTACTCTGACCACTCGCAAAATGTGTGTCAGGGTCTTAAAAGGACTCTGCCTGACCCAAGATGGCCGTCACAGTCACATGGGGTGCCATCATCCAATAGGATAGTTGCCTCCCTGTGACCACTAAAACCATTGGGGAACTGAGTTCCTCTCGATTTCCTCCCCTAACTACATTGCCGCTGAAGACTAGCACCACCTGCAGTGGATAAAATAGACTGCACCTGCCTATAAGCCAATAAATGAATGAGAATTAGTCCACTCAAAAGTGATAGTTTAGCTATAGGCTGATCTTTCTATGCTGAATCAGCCTCTGGCTTAAAGTATTTGTAAAGTCTTGTTTGTTTTTTTTTAAAACGTTATACCTACCGGCTCTATGCAGTTGGTTTTGCCAGGGCAGCCTGGATCCTCCTCTTCTCAGGTCCCTCTTCACTGCTTCTGGCCCTTCCCTCCTGTCGAGTGCCTCCACAACAAGCAGCTTGCTATGGGGGCACCCGAGCCTAGCTGCAACTCCATGTTTCCAACCAGACAAGGAGCTGCCGTTCGGCCCATCCCCCTCTCTCCCCTGATTGGCTAACTCACTTTGACTCAGCCAATGGCGCCAGTGCTGTGTCTCAGCCAATCAGGAGGGAGAGTCCCAGACAACCGAGGGATTTGTGGACATCACTGGACAGAGAGTGGGCTTAGGTAAGTATTAGGGGGTGCTACACACAGAAGGCTTTTTATCTTTACTGACCGTATGCAAATATGCGGCCTCGGCTTGAAGGTATTGTATCGGGGGGGGGGGGGGGTGATGCCTGCAGCTGCAGGCATCACCCAGTACCGTTTTTTAGAGCCGGCAATTGGCTTTCTTGGGATAACAACTGATGTGGCTAAGAAACCGCTCGGCTCTTATCCCACTTATCCCTTCCGCAGCTCGCCCGGGCTCTCCTGTCCCACCGGGAGGCCGGCACGTCCACCGGCTGGCTGGAGACCCAAACAAAGCCGAAATCGTCTTTGATCAGGTCTCGGATCTAGTATCCCATAAAGAGTACCTGTTACTGCCTATTACTGTCACATGTTTACATTCCTTGTGACAGCAATAAAAGTGATCACATTTTTTTTAAAGGGACAGTGTAAAAAAAAACCCCAAAAAATACATAAATAAATAAAAAAAATTAAAGCGCCCCATCCCTTCGTGCTTACACAGCTGTAGGGGGGGGCTGTTAATATGCAGGGTCGCCTGGGTGGGGTGGGCTTTCTGATGTGCACGGGGGTTGTGTAATGTGCAGGGGGGTTGTGTAATGTAAAGGGGTCCAGAGGTGCAGGAGCTGTGTAATGTAAAGGGTGCCAGAGGTACGGGGGCTGTGTAATGTTATCTTAATTTATTAGCAGGTGAATGCGGCTCTCCATGCCACATACATTGAATCCGGCAATTAAGTTGGAAAAGGTTGCATAGAAAACATTAAAGCGGGATTCCACCCTAAAGTGGAACTCCCGCTTTTCGGAACCCTCCCCCCTTCCGGTGTCACATTTGGCACCTTTCAGGGGGGAGGGGGGTGCAGATACCTGTCTAAGACAGGTATCTGCACCCACTTCCGGCATAAACTCCCGTGGGAGTTTATGAAAGTTCCTGTCCCGGCGCACTGTCTGCCGGGACACACACGTGTCCCAGCAGACAGCGCTGAAGATTCTCATTGCGCCGCGCGACTCGCGCATGCGCAGTAGGGAATCGGGAAGTGAAGCCACTTCCTGATTCCCTCACCGAGAATGGCGCCGGCTACAGCAGAGAGCCGAGCGAGCGATCGGCCTCTGCTGCCGACACCGCTGGAACCAGGGACAGGTAAGTGTCCATTTTTTAAAAGTCAGCAGCTGCAGTATTTGTAGCTGCTGGCTTTTAAAAAAAAATTTTCAGTACAGTCCCGCTTTAAGATAAAAAGCCTTTACAATGCCTTTAAACATCTCAGAGACTTCCTCACCAATGCCATAATTCCATTTTTTTTTCTGTTTTTAATAATAATAATAATAATAATAATAATATTATAGATATATACTGTATAAGCAAGCGCATCAGGATGGCCTTGTTTGTGAGAGCTTACAATCTAAAAGAGAAGGACATGTGGTACAAAATGTGATAACTGTGAAGGATGAGCTGATGAAGAAAGCGTTTTGGGTAGAGGCGGAATAGGCTTCCCCAAAGACATGAGCTTTCAGGGATTGTCCAAAAGGTGGGCAGAACAGGAGACAGTAAAGGCAGTAGTGGAGTAGGGAGTTCCAGATAATGACAGATGCTCTGAAGTAGTACTGGAGGTGAGCATTGGAGGAGGTGACGAGGAAGCTAGAGAGCAGGAAATCTTGGGAGGAACAAAGAGGAAATGTTGGTGATATCTTGAGACTAGGTAGGGATATGTAGCTGGGGCCGAGTTGTGGATGACTTTGCATGCTGTGGTTAGTATTTTGAATTGTATAGATTGGGCAAACAAAAGCTAGTGGAGGGATTGAATCATTGTGTGCCGGCTCCACCCGTTACATTTTCCATAATTATAGTAATAAAGATGTTACTTGCCACCTTCCCACAGAGCCAGACGAGATCCCGATGTAGCTGTAGCCGGTTACTAGGGGCGAACACTGCTGGAATAATGCCTTTGCCCCACGTTACGTGCCAAATGTAGCGGCCTCCTGGACCTCTAGAGGCCTGATAGTGACCTCCAGAGTCAGGGAGATCTGAAATCGATCTTCGTAGAGTGGGTTACCAGGCATGGTGGCTGTAATGCAAGATGAAATGATGGGACGCCAGTCACTTTTTGAATGGAAATAAAGAGATTTAGTGTCTCTTAACAAGAACTGTGGTAGAGGGAGTTAGGGCCAGGACATCCTTAGGTAGATGGAATGACAATTAGCAGACTCCGAGACACAATAGGCAGACAGCTATGCAGTTCAAAGCCTCCAGCCGGATGAAACTTCTGTATTGGCAGGACCGCTGTGTTCTATGGCAACTAAGCTTTTACCAGTTTCAAAGATCTTCACACATAGAACTTGGTAACAGGGTACGGTTCTTCTCTTATCTCACAGTTTCCCACTGTAAATCCTCGTTGACTGAGCTCCCAGTCTCTCACTAGACTTCCAGATCCCAGCCGCCCGCTGGATCCCCTGAGCTCTTCCACAGCTAACTCACTGTATACTCCTCAAGCGTCACCCCCACTAACCTGCTGGGTTCCTGGCTTGGCACCTGCTGAAGCTTTCCAACTTCTTCACGGTCCCCGGCTGATGAGAAGACTGCTCTGGTACTTCTTCAGGCTTATAGTCTCTGGTAATAAGGTGGATGGTCCCTTAGTGGCGACTGTTTCATCTTTACCTCCGACCACGACTAGTTCCCCGTCCGGCAGGACCTCTGTAACTCGATTGGACTCCAATCCTGCAGTCCCAACTCTACGCTGCTTCTCCTGCTCCTGTATAGGCCTCAGGCAGCCTAGCAGCCAGGTGTCCCCGGGATAGGCCGCAGGCTTCTGGCCTAGCAACCCAGGACAACATATACATGGCTGTCCAGGTGGCACAGAACCCTGATCACCTGACTCCACCCAAATAAATAGGCTCTCCCAGCAGGCCAAGGGACTAAAGAAAACCCCTGCCAATTGGCTGAGACACCCCATTCATTCATAATCTGACCTTGCCATGCCCTTGTCGATCCAATGTCACCAGCAACAGTACCACCCAGTGACAGAAGAGAACATGTGCAGCGACTCCAGAAGTAGAGAGGGATCAGTGGATATTCTAACAATTAACCAGAATATTTACTATCTCGCAAACTAAATTTGTGAGCAACCCTGCCTAAACACCAGGGTACTAAATCAATATGAATTAAATACATAACCTACACGGAACTCAAAAAAATAATTTTTTTTTTGGTGAGACTCAAAAACTTCTCAGAAGAGTCCCAAAGAAGTTGTTAAGTGGTTTAACTCTCCAGCATCTATCAAACACTAATATGTAAGATGTAAAAATGTTAGGGGGGAGAGAGGGTTATAATCTGTATAAGGTTTATTTTGTATATCCCCTGTTGTTCACCAGAACTAGTATCCCAATTGAAAGATTTTCCCACTATTTCTGTTCTGGGCACAACCCAAAATTTAGGATTTACTTTTACATACCAATTTAGACAGGCCCTAATTAACCTATCAGCATATCTTTTGGAGTGTGGGAGGAAGCCCACACAAGTACAGGGAGAATGTGCAAACTCAATGTGGGTAGTGCCCTGGTTGGGGTTTGAACTGATGACCCTAGTACTGGTAGTGCAGAAGTGCTAACCACTAAGCCACTGTGCTGCATTACTGTTCCTCTGCCAGGGGCGAGGAAAGGAAAGTCTGATTGAGCACCAAGTCACACTTGTTGGTGTTTACATAGAACTATTTTCCACCTCCATGTTGAACTCATTGGCCAATCACCAAGCACCAAAGCTGTCAGATGAGAGGTAGGGAAATAGGTATAATGTATAATGGAGGGCCATGTGACTCAAGTATTTTGTTCCCCCTGGCAGATGATGGGGTGGAGTAGTGAAGGAAGGTGAGCATGAACTGCTGGATGAGGAGGGGATCATTAAATCATATTGTGTTGCTTTTCCCTGTAATGGCAAAACACAGCTTTGTAATTTCCACGTTTCTAAATAAAATCTAAAGAGTTAAAATATTCTTTCTAGCAATGCTAGAAAAAAAAAGAATTGGGTAGAAAATTAAATGCTAAGGGTTTATTCACTGGGGCTAGAAGCATGGAAAATCTATGTTAAGAGATAGAGAATATTTTTCCTTTTACATCATTTTCTATCTTAAGATCTCAAAGGAACTTATTTGGATGTGATTAAAATTTTGCTGATTAGCCCAGCTAGATTTTCAAACCTTCGACAAAACCAGTTTTTTTGGCAGTAACACATCTTAAAACGGCAATGGCAACGTCAGGCTGTTTTGTACAGATATGCAGCTTGGAAAGAGACAAATTTAAAAGGGGATCTCTCACAAAGAAATGTACTTGCAGCAGCTTAATAAAAAGGTAAAGCAGCATATTTCTGCAGATTCTGTCAGTATCCAGAGTAATGTAAACCTACCATTCAATGTTTTTTTCCAAAAATGCTAGCTGCCTGACTGTTGTATTATTTTTGTGTCATCAATACTCTAATGCCCCGTACACACGGTCGGAAATTCCGACAGAAAATGATCCTGCTCTCAAATTTTCCGACAACAAAATCCGATCAGACTTTTTCGGACTTTTTCCGATCGTGTGTAGAGAATTCCGACGGGCAAAGTGCCACGCATGCTCAGATCAAATTACGAGACCAAAGCTATTGGCTACTAGCCTCTACGTAGTTCCGTCGTACGCAACGAATGTCACCACGTTCAGAATGATCCGATTTTCTGACAACTTTGTCCGACCATGTGTATGCAACACCAGTGTGGTCGGAATTTCCGACCGTGTGTACGGGGGCTTAGAGGCTAATTATCAATCTTTTCACCAAGATTTACACAACGTTCAACCAAGATTCACAATTTTTTTCTAACAGAACTTTATGTAAAAAAAAAGTTAATCTTAAAATAAAGTTAGATGAATTTTGTGTGAAAACGTTGATAAACAAACCCTTTAAAATTATTGACTTAAAACAAGAACGCAGATCAGGAGCAACTGTACTGATTTTCGTAAGTCTTTCAGGTCGAGTGACTTAGAAATCTGTGTAAACCAGACACAGCCATGGCTTTCTGTGCCCAAGTGGAGACCCATAGAAAATACTCGCTATTGCCCCCAAAGGTGAGCTGAGACTGCCATTTAACACAAGGCTGGCGTTAAGGCAGCACTACCAACTTAAAAAAATGTTTCTCTTTACTTCATCTTCCATGACCTGCAGACTGAATGCCTAGGGCACCCCATGCCTTGAGTCAGACCCAGTATTAGGGTACCAGTCGCTAGTGAAGGAGCTTAAGCACACAAGCTCCTTCAATACCAGGGCGCTCCATCTGCCAAGTCACACTGCTTTCTGACTGGCTGGTTGCTTATGTACCCGACACTCGTACTGTAGTCATTAGCAACAGCAATATAGCCTCCTCCAAATAGCTTAACTGCATTTTAGACATTTGTACTGCATCTTCTCTAACTCATCTTGTCCCCTAATAAATCATGTTCTTGTGATACGCCTTTGGCGGCTGGAGGATTGTGATCGATATGCGATTATATGATCACAATATCAACAAAGCTATTATGAATGAATTTAATTTATATCAGCTGTGTTTTCTTATTGAGTGATGCTGTGATTGGCCCACAGCTATCACATGGTACCTGGGCCAATCACAGCACCTTAATACCTTAAATAGTTGAGAAAGTTTTTAGAGTCCTTTGCATGGAGTCCATACCCCTGGAACCCCAACTTTGCTTCCACAAGGGGTGATTTAAATTCAAAGTAGTGGATCACATCCTTAACAGCATGTCCTTGGCTGGGGAGACCTGAAACCAAACTTTCAGCTGTCTTACTAACTACAGCGCTCCCCCAAGAGGTGGTTTCCTCCTGTTTATGTGTTTGCCCCAACAAAGAGTGGTATTTCCCCCAAAAAGCCTGGGAAAACCTGGCCAGCAGAGTTAACCCTTACCTCCCAGGAAGTACCACCTCAGCAGGACAAACACATTTAAACAGTGCAAAATGATTTCTCTAAATTCAAAGCACATGCATTAACTACAAAATTGTAAAACATTTTCAGTAAAGAGAAGACATTTAACATCCACCTGCTTACTTCAATGCAGGCTCTTTCAGACGCAAGGACCCCACTGACTATTGGGTGTTCATACTGGACCACTGACTGGAGCTTGCACAGTATGTGTTGGAGCCTCTGGCTTGCTTTGCATGCAGTCTGCTGTCTAGGAGCCTCTTAGCTCTGCAGTAGGTTTTGTTATGGGAAATAAAATCTGACTGTCCCCTGACTGGTTCACTTTCATTAACCCCCGCCCGCATGCCATATAGACAAATGATGGCAGAGCAGGGTGGCTCTTGTTCTGGGATGATGGTGCCCAGTTTAGCCGCGGTCACTGCAAAGAGCTGCGGCTGTGGCTCTTTTCCCATGTGATCAGCTGTGTCCAATCACAGCCGGTCACATGTAAAGGAAGAGATGCCATTTATATTGGCTCTCCTCACCTCACACTGACAGAGTGTGAGGTGACAGAGTGTGAGGTAAGGAGAGCGGATCAGCAACAGAACTAAGAAAATAAGAAAAACTTTTTTTCTTTTCCAAATTTTTGGTATTTTTTGCGTTTTTTTTTGGCAAAAAAAACCCCCAAAAAAAACAAACAAAACACAGCGGTGATTACGAGTAAATAGCACCAAAAGAAAGCTCTATTTGCGGGAAGAAAATGATAAAAAAATTAATTTGGGTACCGCGCAATTGTCATTCAAAGTGCAACAGCACTGAAAGCTGAAAATTGGCCTGGGCAGAAAGAGGGTGAAAGTGCCCTGTATTGAGGTGGTTAAACTTAACCTGTCTTGTCTTACCAATGACTGCAAAACCACTGCTGCTGATGCTACAGGCTAAACTTGTATTTCTTCCCCTCTCTTAAAAAATTCATACCTGCCATCATTACCAACTTCTGCTTCCTCTACTGGCTTATTTGTGTTCTCCTGCACTCTCACTTATTTCCACAGCTGGATCTCAGTTGCCTAATTTCTAATGTTTGCTGCAGGCTGGATCCTTTTTTTATGATTTAAGGTTTGTGGCCTATTCTGGTGTTCCAGCACTGTAAAGGTGCGTGCAACACAGTTTCCACAACTGAATCTTAGCTGCCAAATTTCTAATTTTTGCTGAAGGGTAAATCCTGCATTGTACATAGAGGTTTGTTTCTTATTCCAGTGCTCAAGCACTCAAAACGTTTTGTGGCTATTGTCTCTCAGATAATATTCTCTTATGTTTATTTCACGATAAAACCTTCCTTGTCTCTTCCTCGTATATTGTGGCCTAACAAAGCTGCTTACATACTATCTACTGAACAATATTTGTGGCTTTTGTCTCTCAGATTATATACCCTAATTTTTATTGCAAGATAAAACCTGCCTTGTATCTCCCTTTAAATTTGCAGCCTAACCAAGCTGCTAACACGCTTTCCAGCCACTGTACAAAATTTGTGGGTACTGCCTCTCAAATAATGCATTCTAATTTACATTGCAAGATTAAACTTGCCTCATCCCTCCATCTTACATTGCGGCCTTACTAAACTGCTTACATATTGTCCAGCCACTGTACAATATTTGTGGTTATTGTGTCTAAAATAATGTACCCTAAAGTTTATTTCAAGATAAATTCTGCCTCGTCTCTTCCGCTTATATTGTATCCTAAAGTCTGTTACACACTATGAGTTGCTGGGTTGAACTCCCTATGCGAAGATAGTACAGCTATCTCCCTCACTGGGCTGTTGTGTTCTGACAGGGAGATGGCCTCCCCACCAGAACACTCCGATCAGCACTCTCTCCCATTGGCTGAGACACTCATCGGGAGTCAGTCGGCTGCTGGTTTGTCCCCTGATGACGTCTGGTATGATGAAACATGTCGGGTGGAGCCTGGATACATGACGTCGCTGCACACATGGACCGTGGACATCTTGCTGGTTGGAAACCACTGGAGTATTTTGTGTGACATGCTCATTTTTTACTGCCAATGTATGAGTATAACTGATACATTTTTAATAAACACAAAGTGCTTTTGACAAATTATACTATGAAGCGGTCTCTGTTCTTGTTCTGGCACATTTAAAACTGAGGAGAGAAGTTCTCAGAGGGGACAATAGGATTGGATTTGTGCTTGTGCAGTCCATGGTGAATATGATCAGAAGCTGCTGGGTGTTTGAGCGCTACAGATCACCTATAATCTAGTGGTCCACTCCCGAGGGTAAGAGGCCTGGTTTGCTGTGGAGTGCTCCCCGGGAGTTGTGGACTTGTTCTGTTAATGTACTTTATATGCAATGGATTTTTCTTTTCTTTTTTTGGGTTTTCCAGCATGCTTTTTTGAACTGGCCATTGTCTCCCGACATTTGGCTGGTGTGTACCAGGCTTAAAGCTGGACATACACTGATTGAAATTCAGCTTGGTTTTGTTCCAGCAGCAGACAGAAAGTTCCAGTACCTCTGCACATACAGCCCTGTGTGCTGTATGTAACTAATGTTACATATGGTTTAGGTCTTATGCACACTGGATGTTTTTTTGCTGCTCTTAGGGGTGTTTGGCTTTTTTTCCCCTACCTCCAAACACCCCTGCATGTTAGCCTATGTGTCCATGTACACATAGGCATTTAGAGAAGTTTAGAGGCAGAAAAAACCCAACAGCCAGTGCTTCCAAGAGCAGCAGAATTTCGGCAGAAAAATGCAAAAATGTGTGTAAACCCGCCTAAGTGCTACGTGCATTTAGCGCTTCGGCATAAAATAATTTCATTGACCAGAATATATTCTGGCCAATAAAAAGGATTTAATGCAAGCGCTTAATGCACCTAAATGTGTTACACAAGTTTACAAGCGTTTTTTTTGCCAAAACTCTGCTGTCAGGACTAGCAAAACATCTAGTGTGCATGGAGCCTAATACAGCGATGACAGTGACCGCACCGTATCAGTTAGTAAATGAAATAGTTTGGCCCAAATTAAAGTAGAACAATAGGCAAGACTTTTTTTTCATTTTGGATAGAGCAAGGTAGGGTTATAACCTTTGTCAGATTTTTTTTCGCCATCTGTGTCCCATAGCCAAACAGGACGTGAAAGGAAATTCCTGCAAAACAAGGGAATCCCTTGGGGACCCCTAGGTCACCAGAACTAGTGTGCCATTGGAATACTTCCACTCTAATACTTAATGTGCTTCTTCTTGAGCTACTCCTTTGTTGCCTTGGCCATATGTTTTGGGTCATTGTCATGCTGCAATACCCATCCACGACCCATTTTCAATGCCCTGGCTGGAGGTTCTCATCCAAGATATGACGGTACATGGCCTTGTCCATTGTCCCTTTTGATACAGTGAAATTGTCCTGTCCCCTTAGCAGTAAAACAACCCCAAAGCATAATGTTTCCACCTCCATGTTTGACAGTGGGGGTGGTGTTCTTGGTGTCACAGGCAGCATTCCACCTACTCCAATTGATTTGGGTTGATACCAAAGAGCTTGATTTTGGTCTCATCTGACCGCAACACTTTCACCCAGTTCTCCTTTAAATCATTCAGATGTTCATTAGAAAACTTCAGACGGGCCTGTACATGAGCTTTCTTGAGCAGGGGGACCTTGCGGGTGCTGCAGGATTTCAGTCCTTTACGTCGTAGTGTGTTACCAATTGTTTTCTTGGTGACTATGGTCCCAGCTGCCTTGAGATCATTGACAAGTTTCTTGCATGGAGCCCCAGACCGAGGGAGATTTTGTGTATCTTTCATTTGCGAATAATCGCACCAAATGTTGTCACCCTCTCACCAAGCTGCTTGGCGATGGTGTTGTAGCCCATTCCAGCCTGGTGTAGGTCTACAATCTTGTCCCTGACATCTTTGGACAGCTCTTTGGCCTTAGCCATGGTGGAGAGATTGGAATCTGATTGATTAATTGCTTAATTGGACAGGTGTATTTATACAGGTAACAAGCTGAGATTAGGAGCATTCCCTTTAAGAGAGTGTTTTTAATCTCAGCTCATTACCTGTATAGAAGACACATGGGAGCCAGAAATCTTGCTGATTGATAGGGATCAAATACTTTTATTTTACTCATTAAAATGCAAATACATTTTAAACTTTTTTTAAATGCATTTTTCTGGATATTTTAGTTGTTATTCTGTCTCTCACTGTTAAAATAAACCTACCATTAAAATTATAGACTGATCATTTCTTTTCAGTGGGCAAATGTTCAAAATCAGCAGGGGATCAAGTACTTTTTCCCCTAACTGTATACTTTAACTATTTAAAGTGAAAGTAGACATGGAGTAAGGCTGTAGGCTGGGTTCACAGTAGAACACACATCGGCTCACAGTAGGAGTCCGGTGCGTCTCCATACACCGTTTCAGGTCCGATTTCAGCCTGAATTTTGGACTGAATTTGGACCTAAACCGGACCAAAAGATGCTGCGAAGATGTGTGAACTGGCTCCATAGAGAGCCGGTCACAATCTCCTGCTATTTGAATTGGATGTGGGGGAAACCAGCATCCAATTCACAATAGTGTGAACCCAGCCTTAATGTCCAAAAGAACAAACAACTCCCCTGGGCTGCAACACTTTTTAGTTGTGGCCATGAAAATCTGCTTCTTCTTTCCCGTCGTATATCATGGTTACCTGGACAGAAGCAAGGATTGTACTGGCCAAAAGAGGATCAGTGGGAGGAAAAGGGGGTGGAGGAATGGTGCAGACACAGCATTTTGGGGGATTATATATGTCACTGCTGCGGGTGCTAGCTCTAATTAAAAATAAATCTTTCTGATCACTGCCCAAGTAAAAAAGAAGTTATTAATTTCTCCTTCAACCTAGTGCATGACGAATAGCACCGAATGCCACCTTACTGAAAATATAATTAACCAGAGCTGGGGAAAAAAAAAAAAGACGAGGCACCTTGCTTCTTTTTTCCAAACTTTACTTTGGATAACATTAACCACTTAAGGACCGAGCCTCTTTCTGAGATTTGCTGTTTACAAGTTAAAAACATTTTTTTTTGCTAAAAAATTGCTTAGAACACCCAAACATTAGACATTTTTTTTCTAACACCCTAGAGAATATAATGGTTGTCGTTGCAATACTTTCTGTCACACCGTATTTGCGCAGCGGTCTTACAAGCGCACTTTTTTTGGAAAAAATAGACTTTTTTGAATAAAAAAATAAGACAACGTTAAAGTTAGCCCAGTTTTTTTTTTTATATTGTGAAAGGTAATGTTACGCCGAGTAAATTGATACCCAACATATCACGCTTCAAAATTGGGCCCGCTCGTGGAATGGCGACAAACCTTTAACCTTAAAAATCTCCATTGGCGACGTTTAAAAAATTCTATAGGTTGCATGTTTTGAGTTACAGAGGAGGTCTTGGGCTAGAATTATTGCTCTTGCTCTACCGATCGCAGCAATTTGTAGTTTGTAGCATTTGTAGTTTGAACACCATTTTCATATGCGGGCGCTACTCTGCACTTCTGCATGCGAGCTCGGCGGGACGGGCATTATTTTACCTTTTATTTTTACACTGTTCGTTTAAAAAAAAAATGTGTCACTTTTATTCCTATTACAAGGAATGTAAACATCCCTTGTAATAGAAAAAAAGCATGACAGGACCTCTCAAAGAGATTTGGGGTCAAAAAGACCTTAGATCTCATATTTACACTAAAATGCAATAAAAAAAAAATATATATTTTGTCATTTAAAAAAATACAAAAAAAAAATGGCCCTTTAAGAGCTATGGGCAGAAGTGACTTTTTTTACATCGCTTCCGCCCTGCAATGATATGGAGATGGGTGGGGCCATCTTCCCCCTCACTCGTCTCCATGTCAGGCTAGGGATAACATCCGATCGCCTCCGCAGCTGCCAATGGCTCCGGTAAACGGCGGAGGGCACTGGAGCGCGGCAGGGGGGGGCCTTCTCCCGCCACCGATAAAAGTGATCTTGCGGTGAATACGCTGCAGAGACCACTTTTATTTTGAAGTGGACCGGCCACTGAAGAAGAGGATACAGGGGTTATGGCAGCTAGCTGCTGCCATAACAATGATATTCCTCTTCAAAGTACCGACAGTGGGTGGTCCGGAAGTGGTTAAGAATGTATTCTGTGCATTGCAGTAATGCATAATTGTCTGTTAGGTGTGTTGATGAGCCATTCATTTTTAAATGGGACCCACATTGATGTGCATATTGTAACGCAATACAACGCAGTACACAAGTGAAAAAAGAAGCTAAAAGAGGGTAAGAAGGTTGTGGTCAGCTGTGATATTAATACGTTGCCAATAGTCCCTTTTTCCCGTTTTTTGCCACCGCCGCCATTTTCCAGAAGACTAGAAGCGGAGCCTGCCGAGTGGCTACAATAGGAATAGAGCTACGGCGTCAACCCCCAGTCTGTCTGTCATCTGTGACCTGTTGTGAAAAGGGGTGGGGGGTGTGACAGCTCAATTTCTATGGTATCTGGCCGGCTCCGCCTCTATTTTGCTCCCCCTCAGCCTCTTACTTCAGTAATGGCGGCGGAGACCCCGCTGCTGGGATATAGAAGGGCTCCAATGGGGGGAGGACACCTGAGATGTAAGGAAGCACTCCGCTGGCTGGGACAGTGACACCTGAAATGTAAGTAAGCACTCCGCTGGGGACACCTGAGAAGTAAGGAAGCACTCTGCTGGGGACACCTGAGATGTAAGGAAGCACTCTGCTGGGGACACCTGAGATGTAAGGAGGCACTCCGATAGGGACAACTGAGATGTAAGGAGGCACTCCACTGGGGACATCTGAGATGTAAGGAAGCACTCCGCTGGGGACACCTGAGATGTAAGGAGGCACTCCGCTGGGGACACCTGAGATGTAAGGGGGCACTCCGCTGGGGACACCTGAGATGTAAGGAGGCACCCCGCTGGGGACACCTGAGATGTAAGGAGGCACTCTGCTGGGGACACCTGAGATGTAAGGAGGGACTCTACACCTGATGGCATCTGATGGCAGGCGACGTGGCAAGTGACACGCTCAGGGCTCCCACTGATTCTGCATTATGGTGAGTTAAACTATTTCATTTTATATTACAATGTAATAATAGAAATAATGCACTTCAATCACCCTGACACCATAACAACCATGGTACCGGGATGATTGAAGTGCTAACACCAGGTGTGTGGAGTATCTTTATCTGCTGATTGTTAAACTTTCTGAAATACACATATTTCTATTGTGGTGTAGGATCCGGTCCTGCTGTTCCTCCATTCCTCTTCTTTTCCTTCCTTCTCTCTCTCTTTCTTTGTTTCTCCCTCCATCCCTTGTTATCTCAGACTCTAACCACACCTTCCCCCACTAGGCCACACCTACAAATGAATGTCCGCCCCCTAATTATAATAAGACTCTGCCCACAGACAAAAAAAAGTGCACCTATACATTTTTTTACAATGTTGGCAACTATGTGGGTGCCTTTTCTAGTATGTTTTAAATTTAATGGCATTTTAGGCAGAAATCTATCTTCCTCTTCATTTTACAAATTTTCCTCTTTACCCTCTTACTCACGCTCTCTAACCACTTTACACAGCTTGCCTCACCACTCTGGGGGATGGTTCATCAGTGGGGATGTTGAGTAGCAATTTCTGTCAAAGTTATTTCCTATTCTGCAGGATAATGAAAATTTCTTAATTTAGTCCTCTTGCACATGAAAGCGCAAAAATGCCACGTTGTTTAGGCATTCAGGCTTTTTTTAATAGATATAAATGTAGCACTTTGTTTTTAATGGGCCTGTACTCACAGGCAGATACATTCGTGCTGCATATAGATCAGTAAAAAAAAATAAAAAAATAAAAAATCTGTGTTGCTGGTCAGTTTTTCACGTGTATATGCATATATACACGCAAATACGTGCATAAGCCACACTCTAGATTTAAAAAAAGACAGAAGAGTTTTTACAGATGTGTACCCATACGCTCAAATGTATACAAATAGGCACATAGCCCATCCTCAGGTTTTTTATGCCAGGAATATCCGATGCTCATGCATCAATACCGTGTGCAACTACCCTTACTTATCTTTCTTCCTTGTATGGTTGCCCATTTTATCACATACTAAATTGCTTGCCAATGTCCATGATCAACCTAAACCTCTTATTTATTTTACTTTAATTTACACTTTATGTACTGTGAGGGAAAAGGTATTTGATCCCCAGCTGATTTTGAACGTTTGCCCACAGACAAAGAAATGATCAGTCTATAATATTAATGGTAGGTTTATTTTAACAATGAGAGACATAATAACAATAAAAATATCCAGAAAAATGCATGTCAAAAAAGTTATAAATTGATTTGCATTTTAATGATTTGAGCCCCTCTCAATCAGCAAGATTTCTGACTCCCAGGTGTGTTCTATACAGGTAATGAGCTTATATAATAGCTTAGGAGCACTCTCTTGAAGGGAGTGCTCCTAATCTCGGCTTGTTACCTGTATAAAAGACACCTGTCCACAGAAGCAATCAATCAGATTACAATCTCTCCGCCATAAAAAATTGAAAGCCTCAGGTGTGTAAACACACTCCAAAAACTCCACCCGATGCAAAAAAGTGTACACATAAATGTGAGACACAAAACATGCACAGGGTGTACACGTAGTCCTCCAAAGGAGAAGGACCTTGACACTGATCCCCCCGGGCGATAGGATCCAGACTGAGATACTGAGATACTTCACTTGGTCCGTCTGGCCGAAACCAGACGGATACCATTCTTTGAAAGGTCTGCTGTGACAGACCCACCCAAGTACTAGGTGGGGCTCCCCCAAAGGGAAACCCCATGAGAGAGGGCGAACTAAGCCAGAAGGCCATGTCCACCCCCTCCCAAGATGTTCAGGGCAGGCCCGAGGACCTACACCCTACCAGTCAAACGTGAAGACAAAAGACAAAAGTGACACAACAAACAGACAGATAAATAAATAAAGTGGGGTAAGGAAGTGAAGAGAGGAAGTGAAAGGTGCCATTGTGCATTACAATGGCTGGCCCTTCGGCTAGGAATAAAACATTTCTCTGTTCCTAGCCAAAAGGCTTGGCCTAAGAGGCAGGTGTAAAAAAAAGTGTGATGGTGCAGTGACCTTGGTGCTATAACTCAAAGTGACCCTCACTCGCAGTGAGATTACGGCAGCCCTGGACTGCCACTCTTGTGGCACATACACCATAGGCTTTTTTTCAAAACTCAGCCTTCAGCCAGACCAGTGCAACCCCCATCCCTGCCAGATAGTGAGCCCTTCCGGTTTTCTCAGGGAGAACCTATTCCCGGCCTCCAAGTTCGTTAGGCCGCTCCAGTTTAAGTTTCTGCCGATACTAACCTTCCAGTCTCACATCATACCGATGGATTTGCATGGCCACACCCCGGCCCATGCTCAAAATCGGGATGACAGTACACCTCCTCCACCGGACACTGACCGGAACAGGAATACACTTGATCTTAGCCAGAAGGCTGAGATGACCCAGCCTTCAGCCAGACCCAGTGCTTCTCCATCCTCACCAGGGGTACCATGCCGGCCTCCAAGTTCGTTAGGACGCTCCGGGTTCTGTTTGCCCCAGTAGTAACCTTCTAAGTACCATTACACCAGAGGATTTGCATAGCCGCCACCCCAACCTCCACCATAGTTTGGGCAGTAGCACAGCACCTCCTCTTGGCAACTGATAAGAACAGATACTACACTTGATCTTAGCCAAAAGGCAGAGAAGCAAATCTCCCTGCCATAGCCAAGACCAAAGAGCTGTCCAAGGATGTCAGGGACAAGATTGCAGACCTACACAAGGCTAGAATGGGCTAGAACCCCATTGCCTAGCAGCTTGGTGAGGGGGTGACAACAGTTGGTGTGATTATTCACAAATGGAAGAAACACAAAATAACTGTCAATCTCCCTCTGTCTGGGGCTCCATGCAAGATCTAACCTCATGGAGTTTCAATGATCATGAGAACAGTGGGCAATCAGCCCAGAACTACACAGGAGAATCTTGTCAATGATCTCAAGGCAGCTGGGACCAAAGTCACCAAGAAAACAATTGGTAACACACTATGCCATTAAAGGACTGAAATCCTGCAGCGTCTGCAAGGTCTCCCTGCTCAAGAAAGCACATGTACAGGCCCGTCTGAAGATTACTAATGAACAGGAGGAGAGGAGTGGGACAAAATCCCTTCTGAGATGTGTGCAAACCTGGTGGCCAACTACAAGAAACGTTTGACCTCTGTGATTACCAACAAGGGTTTTGCCAAGGGGTCAAATATTTATGTAGCCAGGAGCTGGCTATTATACCTGCTCTCCAGACATTTTTCTGTGTTATTAATATGGGGTTGGCTCCCTCTAGTGTTTGCTGGACTCTATGTGTAATTTCCTTTTTTTCCTGTGATAGGATTCAGAGCAAAGCATCATGGGATGTGTAGTTCAGAATGCTGAAGTTTCAATGCCAGCAGGACTGATCTGAACTACAGTTAACAGAATGCTGAGTGGACAGAACAGGCTGCTGGGAAAGGATAAAAAAAGGGCAGGTGCGGCCTAGATCAGTCTCTTGGGACGCCGTTTGACTCTGCCAGCAAGAGGACTGTGTGACAGTGAGCTGCTGTTGATTTCCGGGTTACACAGTGGGACCTGTTCAGCTATACCCAGAGGGACCTCTGCGGACAGCATCACTTTTTCCCTGCAGTGGACCACAGGGTGTTCCAGGTCATCCAGAGACGCCTGCATTTCAGATCCCAGTGGGCTGCAGCGTGGCACGGCGGGCGCCATTCCAAGAGCCAGGATACAGAGAGAGTTCCTGATAGTCTTCTCATAATCTACATCGTTGCCAACTGTATCTGAGTTCCAGACTGGTGAGCGGGCATAGCCCATCTTGTTGTTAAAGACACTGCTTTCAGACATCATTCACACAGTTCAGCTGGTGGTACTTGTAGTTCCACCGGATGTCAGTTCTTATTTTAAAATGAACACTGAAAGCAGACATCTATGCCCAGTTCACATTATTGATTCTTGTAGCTATACTGGATAACACCATTAGGATCATATCAGAGGAATTTACAATACAACAAGGATAACTTAAAGTTCTGCCAAATTTGCTATACCCTGTTATCAAGGATTACTTTAGTTACAACACAACAAGGCTAGCTGAAGACATCTGGATTTCAAGGAATACCCTTTTACTTTTTTGTTATCCTTTTCACTCATCTGCTATAATTGCATTGGACTTCATCTAAAGGGAGCCAGACAATTTGAATATAATAGTCTGCATATTGTTTTCTTTATATTGTGCAAGATTTAATGGCCTGTGGGCTGAGGAGGCAGAAGGGAGAGGCCTGATACAGAAGATATAGTGCCAGCTCTCTACCCTCCTGTTAACCTGTTCACATATGTATCTGTGATTGGGTTAATATCTGTGTTCATTTATAGTTAAAGGAACTTTGTATCATTATATTGCCTTTTTGATATGTATAGATAAAATGTATAGATAAAATATTTGTTTGTAAGGGTGTTTTCTTATTATCTGACAGTGTTGAGATATACTTATTTTTGTGTTCTCACTAATACAGTAAACGTACTTGAACTCTTTCTTTAATACTATGTGAGTCTCTACTGATTAATACAGTTGGTAATATGACTGAACCCAGGGTGTCAGAGGTAATGGAGAATTTGCAGAGTCGAGGTAATCAGTGAGGTACAGAGTCTATTAGCAGCCCTCACGGGGCTACCGCTACATTTATTTCACTCATTAAAATGCAACTCAATTTAGAACTTTTTTGAAATGCGTTTTTATGGATATTGTTGTTGTTATTCTGTCTCTCACTGTTAAAATAAACCTACTATTATAATTATAGACTGATCATTTTTTTTCTCAGTGGGCAAATGTACAAAATTAGCAGGGGATCAAATACCTTTTTCTCTCACTGTACTTTAGTGTTTTACAGAAAACATCAAGCCTTTCATGTCAACCCCTTACAAACTAACATCCAGACACACTTCCCATATAACCAGTAAAGGTGGTGGCAAATTGTAAAAAAAAAAAACTTTGGGTCAGCATCTACGCAAATTTCCAAGCTTTGGTTGTCACTAGGGATGCTAAATTCTTAAACATCTTCTTTTAGCATTCTAAAGCACCTACAGGCTATTGTCAAGTAGTTGAGTCCAGTTATAATGATGGCTGCTGTTTCTCTGGATATTGCTTTTTGGAGCCCTGGAATCCCTTCAGTCCTCGGAAATCTCAAGCTGGCTCCTGGAGTCTATGTAATTTCGTCCTCCCCTGGCTGGTACAATTGTTTCCCAAGCCTAATAAAAGATGTTAATTGGAAGTGATCAAGGAATTACCCTCCCATCCAAAAAGCAGAGAGGATCCCCTAAGCAGTGGCTCAGCTACAGCAGACACTGCAGTCAAAACATTGCCGTGAGCACAAAAGAGTATTTAGAGGGCATACAAAAGGTGTCTCCAGGCTTGTCTCCGAGACTTAGCGAGCCAGTGCTAGGGGGAATAGGACTGGGAAATTAGTCTCCAGTGCTGCTGGGAGATTTAAATATCTGTTCATTCCATGCGTCTGATCACAGCAGTATCGAACTATAAGAGGTGTACCAAGAATGTTTGCTAGACTTGTTTTAATTTGAAATTGTGCTCATTATTTACACCTTTGAAATTCATGAGAAAAGCGACCCAACATAGCTAGAGATGACTGAATAACATGTGATGCTTGACGTGCCCAGTTCCAAACTCAATTCTACATGGTTGTAACTATATGAATTCTGTGTAGTTCTCTATATAGAACCCTGTAAAAAAAAAAAAAATTCAGAGCATCTATGCAAGACATCCACTTCTCCCCATGTTTTATGCCTTAAAACAGTGTTCCCTAACCTTTTTGGCACCAGGACTGGTTCCATGGGGCCAATTTTCCCAGGGATGGGGGCTGGCTGTCTGCCCACTCTTTAGCAACCAGCTATACTCAGTGTGTTAGAGTGGGGGAAAAATGCAAAACACAAAATGAAAAACGCATCACAAAAACACTTTTTCGTGTGGCTCCATTAAAGTCTATTACACGTAAAAAGCAATCTGCTGTGGGAAAAAAGTCTCTTTCCAAAAAACGCAGCACCTGAAAATGCACAGAGGTGAACTACATCCATAGGAAACCATGTTAAATGGATTGCGGTGCGTTTCTGCGAAACCGAAAATGCAACAAAAAGGCAGGTAGCAAACTAGAGAAGGAGAATTATAGATAATTATCATTTAATTATAATTATAGATAATAAAGAAAATAGGTGGCATCTGCTGTTATTTGTAAGGAAACAAGTTTACCCTAATGCCCCATACACACAATGAGATTATCAGACGATTGATCGTCCTTTTTTTTTTTTGCATGCTAATCTCAGATCGAATCTGATCTTTACTAAAGTCACAAAAATTCCCGTCAGAAGTGATTTCATGTGTTGTAATAAATTCGTATTGCATTTTCGAACGATAGCTGTACTGATTAAATGAAAATCGTACCATCTGGCATCGTCCGAAAAAAATTTGTGCATGTCCGATAGAATAATATCGGATGAACTGTGCTGATCGGCTCTCAAAAGCTCTGTACTAACGTTCCGATTATCGTACGATCGATTCGAAAGAGGTATTTTCCATATGATTTTCTGATCGTGTGTACGGGACTTAAGGCTTCATTCACATGGACGCTGAGGCCCGTACAGCGTGAATGAGCCCTTTTTAAATTTTCTGTAGCAACGCTAAGCTGCGTGTAGGCTGCTAATATAAGTGAAAGGACAGGAATTGGCTGAATTTGCCTGAATTCGGCCCTGAAACGGAGCCAAAGACGCACATCGTTTCTGTGCAAGCCGCTCCGCAGCCACCCCAGAGATATGTGAACCGTCTCGATAGAGAGCCGGTCAAATTCTCCTGTCGTGCGCATTGGAAGCGGAGAAACCCGGTGTGCCATTATTCCATAACCAAAATAAGTGCATTTGCATTTTAGGTTTTTATGTAGTCCCCCTTCAAAATGTCCTAAATGTCCTATAAATACCTGTTTACCACCTAATGTAGCTTCCGCTAATGGTTTGGTAATAATGCTGCACTGCTCCTGAATTCAGAGCAGAGTTGCCACTTTCATGCAGCCTGTGCCTGCTTGCACTACATTGGGATAAGAAGATGTTGCAGGTGGCATGGGCATCAGCATTGTCACTGCTACTTTACAAGCCTGTAACTTGTCAGTCAGCTTCTAGACACACCTAGTCCTGCCCACTGCTTCTGGATTGACTGCACTGCCCGTATTGCAGAAACCTTCCCACTGTGAGCTGCAGTGTCTGGGAGGGGGAGCGTGTGAGACACAAATAAACAATGGCTTAGATTCAGCTGACCATAGAGGGATCAGATCTAGGCCGTTGATCATAGACCGGCTGAGATTCGATCCATCTATGGGCAGGCTTGTTATACTGAAGTTGATCAATCAACATATAACAGTAGGTAGTCATTGTGTCCAGCAGGGAAGGCTCCCCACCAGCAGACAATAGCATTACAGGAGGGATTCCCCCATCAACACAGACAGTGTTGATGGCGCAATCAAGCAATTTTCTTTGGGTGTAAGGAAAGAAAATGGGTGTAAGGAAAGAAAGTTGTATCATCTATGGCTTTCCTTAAGCCTAGTACACACAATAAGATTATCGGACAAATGTTCGTCCGTTTTTTTTTTTTGCATGCTAATCTCCATATCGAAAACGTATAGGTTACTAAAGTACGAAAATTCTCGCACGACAGAATACAAATTTGGAAGTCATGTAATGCATTTGTATTGTATTTTTGGATGAAAACTGTACTGATTAAACGAAAATGATACAATCTGGTATCGTACCAGAAACATTTTGTGATTGTCCCTTCGGAAAATTTCGGAAGAAAGCTGTGTATTAACGATCAGATTATCATACGATCGCATCGAAAGCAGTATTTTTTTTTAAAGGATATTCTGATTGTGTGTACAGGGTTTTAGTAAGGATTGGTAGAATATAATTTTTTTACTTTCTGAGGCTTGTGTATCTAGTAACTAGATTTAGTACTTGTTTAGACTGCCATACAGGAGCCTTTAGTTGTACTTAAAATTTTGGTTCTTGGGTTTAGAAAAACATAAAGGCACCAGAGTGTACATTAGACCCCTTTCACACCGACCCGCCTATAGTGTCGGCGGTAAAACGCCGCTATTTTTAGCGGCGTTTTACCGTCGGATTTGCGACGCATTTTGCCCGCTAGCGGGGCGCTTTTACCCCCCGCTGGTGGCCGAGAAAGGGTTAAAACCCCCGGCAAAATGCCGAAATAGCTGCGTTTTGCCGGCGGTATTACAGCGCTGTGCCATTGATTTCAATGGGGAGCAGCGCTGGAGGAGCGGTGGAGAGGCGATGAGTTCACCACTTCTTCACCGCTCCAAAGAAGCTGCTGGCAGGACTTTTTGTGACGCCCTGCCAGCGCACCGCTGCAGTGTGAAAGCCCGAGGGCTTTCACACTGCAGACAATGAAGCAGCAGTTTGAGGGCGGATTTCTATAGCGCCTGCAATATGCCCTCGGTGTGAAAGGGGTCTTAGTCTTTTGTTGTTTTTTTAGACTAATATGTATGCTGTTACAACTTTTGAGATACAATAACAGTCACACATGGAGTACAATGACTTTAACAAATTGGCTAATTTATAGGGTTGCATCCTGAGAAAGAGTAGAAAATCAAAACCATTTTGCTGCTCTGCATGTAAGCAGGTGCAGTCTATTTTCTCCACTGTAGGCGGTGCTCAACTGCAGCAACATTGCAGTTGGAGGGGAAGTCAGGGGGAATTTGGTTCCTCTATGGTTTCCTGGGTCACTGGGGAAGCTATATGATTGAATACTGCCGCCCCATGTGACTCTGGCAGCCATCTTGGGTCATGCAGAGCACGCATTTTGCATGTGGGTAGTATAGGGACAGGTCACCTGATTAGCGGCAGGCAGAGGTTTCAGACAAGTAGGGAAAGGATAGGAATACGCCATCCTTCCTGGAGACCGCCCCATTTGGGTACAGACTGGCCAGGCCGCATTCTGCCCCTCAAGACAGACACTGTCGGCGCATCTGAGCTCTTCTCTGCTACACACTGCTGATACATTCTGTGAGAGTTCCCGGTCAGGCTCCTTCCCACCGGGTTTGTTGTGAATTATTGAGCTCTTTCTCTGTAGCCGGAATCTGAATGTTTACTGCCGCCGCACCATGTTGCACCTCCCCACATGCACAGCAGGAAGCAGAACCTGCACATACACATATACAGTATATATACTAGGGGGTCAGCCTGTCAGTGCTCAGACCATACGCCGCACACTGCATCAAATTGGCCTGCATGGCTGTCATCCCGGAAGGAAGCCTCTTCTAAAGATTTTGCACAAGAAAGCCTGCAAACAGTTTGCTGAAGATAAGCAGACTAAGGACACGGATTACTGGAACCATGTCCTGTGGTCTGATGAGACCAAGATAAACTTATTTGGTTCAGATGGTGTCAAGCGTGTGTGGCGGTAACCAGGTGAGGAGTACAAAGACAAGTGTGTCTTGCCTACAGTCAAGCAAGGTGGTGGGAGTGTCATGGTCTGGGTCTGCATGAGTGCTGCCAGCACTGGAGAGCTACAGTTCATTGAGGGAACCATGAATACCAACATGTACTGTGACATACTGAAGCAGAGCATGATCCCCTCCCTTTGGAGACTGGGCCGCAGGGCAGTATTCCAACATGTTAACGACCCCAAACACACCTCCAAGATGACCTTGACGGCCTTGATAAAGAAGTTGAGGGTAAAGGTGATGGACTGGCCAAGCATGTCTCCAGACCTAAACCTTATTGAGCATCTGTGGGGCATCCTCAAACAGAAGGTGGAGGAGCGCAAGGTCTCTAACATCCACCAGCTCCGTGATCCCGTGATGGAGGAGTGGAAGAGGACTCCAGTGGCATCCTGTGAAGCTCTGGTGAACTCCATGCCCGAGAGGGTTAAGGCAGTTCTTTGGGAAATTTTCACTTAGGAGTGTACTCACTTTTGTTGCCAGCAGTTTAGACATTAATAGCTTTGGGTCTAGTTATTTTGAGGGGGCAGCAAATTTACACTATTATGCCCCGTACACACGGTCAGATTTTCTGACGGAAAATGTCCTATCGGACCATGTTGTCGGACATCTGACTTTTTTCCGGCGGAATTTCCGCCGGAAAAAGTTTGAGATCCTGCTCTCACTTTTGTTGCCAGCAGTTTAGACATTAATGGCTTTGGGTTGAGTTATTTTGAGGGGACAGCAAATTTACACTGTTATACAAGCTGTACACTCACTACTTTACATTGTACAAGTGTTATTTCTTCAGTGTTGTCACGTGAAAAGATATAAAAAAATCTTTACAAAAATGTGAGGGGTGTACTCACTTTTGTGAGATACTGTTTATATACTTACACTATATTGTCAAAAGTATTGGGACACCTGCCTTTACACACACATTGATCTTTAATGGCATCCAAGTATTTGTCCGTAGGGTTCAACTCTTCTGGGAAGGCTGTCCACAAGGTTTAGAAGTGTGTGTATGGGAGTGTTTGACCATTCTTCGAGAACCGCATTTGTGAGGTCAAGCACTGATGTGGACAAGAAGGCCTGGCTTGCAGTCTCCGCTCTAATTCATCCCAAAGGCATTCTATCGGATGGAGGTCAGGACTCAGTCAAGTTTCTCCACCCCAAACTCCCTCATCTATGTTTTCCTAAACACAGCAACAAAGGTTCTAAGAAACATCAGACAACAATTAGACCTCAATGGTGACCTGTGGACATGGCTCAGAGCCCCAAATTACCATTCTTGGAGGACAGTTTGACCAAGTATTTGGAAACCCTTGACTGATCGCTATGGCTTTCCCTAAGACAAGCAATGGCCTGCATGCACTCCTTCCTCCATTACCTATAAGCTCCCGTACACACGGTCGGAAATTCCGACCACAAAATCCATCGGATTTTGTCCAAAACTGGTGTTGCATACACACGGTCGGACAAAGTTGTCGGAAAATCTGATCGTTCCGGACGCGGTGATGTTCGTTGCGTACAACGGAACTACGTAGAGGCTAGTAGCCAATAGCTTTGGTCTCGTAATTTGATCTGAGCATGCGTGGCACTTTGTCCGTCGGAATTCTCGACACACGATCGGAAAAAGTCTGATCGGATTTTGTTGTCGGAAAATTTGAGATCCTGCTCTCAATTTTTTTCTGACGGAAATTTCCGACGTAAAAAGCCCGCTAGAGCCCACACACGATCGGATTTTCCGACAACATAATCCGATTGGACTTTTTCCATTGGAATATCTGACCGTGTGTACAGGGCATAGGAGTACCAATTCCTCCTGTTCAGGGCAGAAGCTGACCCAAAAAGACACTGAGAAGCAGTTGGAGCATGCGTGCATGTCAGAGTGTTTACTAATGTCCATGAAAAAGCCTTAAAAGTCAACAAGGTACTGTCAAGTGTGTTTTCATTTCTTTACGTAGCTTGTTGACAAGGGGCTTGTAGGAGACAAAGGGTCTGGGGCAAGGTTTGCGAACTGTACACTTCACCTTCCCTGTTCAAATCTGTAAAACCTCCCTGTCTCTGCTTGTAGGTGCCAGCAAGGAGCTGCTGATAATAACAATATCTGACTGCAGTCCCGGAAATCCCTTATCTACAGACTGTTATCCCATCTACTAATCTTATTAAGAAGAGAGGGACCACAAGCTTGCATTCACAAATCCTAATATATTGTGTTTAATCAGTCCGAAAAACACACCAAGAAAAAAAAAAAATGTTTTTAAAGTTACATTTAGTTCAAGTGAATGTAAAAAAATAGAGTCACATTGCTAGAAACAGAGTGCTTTAGTTTGGTGTTAAAATATAATGAAACTATAACTAAAGGTATTTTTTTTTTAAGTTTTGAAAGAGAGGGATTAGAACACTTGTCTGTTTTTTATTACTGCCTGTGCCCATTAGGGGGGTCTCAAATTACCATTATCACCAAAAATAAAAGTAAAAGAAATTCTCAAATTTTGAGTTGTCACCGGAACAGGAAAAGTTGTCTTGAAAACTAGAAATTCCCTTACTTTGAAGGGATTTCTTCTTGCTTCCTGTTGCGGCTATGGGACAGGAAGTGAAGGGAAATCCCCCCCTCCCTAAGGACCTTTTCACACTGGGGCGGTTTTCAGGCGGTACATCGCTAAAAATAGCGCCTGTACACCGCCTGAAAAATCCGGCCCCATTCACTCCAGTGTGAAAGCCGGCGGGCTTTCACACTGGAGCGGTGCGCTAGCAGGACGGTAAAAAAAGTCCTGCTAGCAGCCTCTTTGGAGCGGTATAGGAGCGGTGTATTCACCACTCCTATACCGCTCCTACCCATTGATTTCAATGGGACACCGCGGTAATACCACGGCAATACCGCCGCAAAGCGCTGCTACGGCGGCGCTTTGCGGGGGATTTTAACCCTTTTTTCGGCCGCTCGCGGGGGTAAAACCGCCCCGCGAGCGGCCGAATACCGCGGCTAAAACGACGGTAAAGCAGTGCTAAGGGACCTTACTCTAGCCAAACCAAAAAAAAAAAAAGATTTGCCTTTAGTTCTGCTTTAAAGATTTGTGAATTAAGCCTATTTTCAGGTGGGCACTGGTTTTCCCCAGTAGTCATTTAAGGTGACTTAACCGCAGGGGCGATCAAATACCACCAAAAGAAAGCTCTATTTGTGGGAAAAAAAGGACGTCAATTTTGTTTGGGTGTAACGTCGCACGACCGCGCAATTGTTAGTTAAAGCGACGCAGTGCCGAATCGCATAAAGTGCTCTGGTAAGGAAGGGTGTAAAATGGCCCGGTGCTGAAGTGGTTAACATCAAAATAATAATGTATATTTACAGTTAGGCGGTCGGCAAGTGGTTTAAGCCTGTTACACGCTGCAAGTTCTTTTTTTTCATTCAACCCAGTGTGCTATTGTATTGCCACCAGAATACACTGATCAGAGCTCACAGCTACTGGCATCGGCTTTTCCCAAATAATCATTTCTTCCGGCTATAGCCGGCAACACCGATCATTGTATTCTGGCGGGGGCAAAGGCTCTTTGCCATCAGAATACAAAAGCACAGAGGGAAGGATTCTCCCAATCCACCTCAAGTGTGTGGATGGGGGAATCAGATCATATTTTTTTTCAACCCACTGGTGGAACAAAAAAAATAAAAAGATCAATGTATGGGCTACTTAATTTCATCTTTCTGGCTGCCCAAACTAATTGTTACATTTTGGCTTAAATCCTTAATTCCTCTAGAACTTGCTAAGAACAAATTTATCATTGTCAATAATGAGTTGCCAAGCATATTGCATAATACGCAATTTGGATATCTGATCAACAGATATATTTCACCCTCTTGAACCCTGGCATGAAGGTCTCACTTCTTCTTTATCTTCGTTTCCTAATTCTTAGGCCCCTTTCACACTGGGGCGGTGAGCCGCGGTGACGGTAAAGCAGCGCTATATTTAGCGCTGCTTTACCGTCGTTTTTACCGCGGTTTTCGGCCGCTCGCGGTGCGGTTTTACCCCCCGCGAGCGGCCGAAAAAGGGTTAAACACCCCCCGCAGAGCGCCGCCGTAGCGGCGCTCTTGCCGCGGTTTTACCGCGGTCTCCCATTCTTTTCAATGGGAAGGAGCGGTATAGGAGCGGTGAACACACCGCTCCTATCCCGCTCCAAAGATGCTGCTAGCAGGACTTTTTTTGTCATCCTGCTAGCGCACCGCTCCAGTGTGAAAGCCCGCCGGCTTTCACACTGGAGTTAAAGGGGCCGGATTTTTTCATTCGTTTCCTAATTCTTAATGTCCTCATTGTACAGTATTTGTATTGTTCCCTCCATGCAACCACTGAATGCCTGCTTCTCCTCCTCTCCCTCCTGCAGACATTCAGCGGCTGCAGGAGGGAAATGGAGGACATCGGTTCCTCCACATGCTGCACCTGCTGCCTCCCTATCACTGTCCTGCTGCCCCGGGATCCTGTGTGCTCTCTCCTGGCATCAGTGCTGTCGAGTCGCCCCCCCTCCTACCTCTCCTTGGCTGCTGCAGGGGAACTGTCAGGATGGAGAGTGAGGAAGGGGTCGTTGAATGTGTCATTTACTGGTTCCTTCCTTGTCTTAATGAATAGAGTCAGTGATCGGTACTGACTGTTTTTTTTTAATGAATTTATAGCTGGGGCATAGTAAACTGTGTATATAGAGCTATTCCTGTTCACCAAAGCCCCCAATGGTGGGGGTCCTAAAAAATATGTAAAAGATAATACAAAATAAAATTGTAAAATAATAAATAAATAAAATAAAATGGTAAAAAAAATAATAAAAAAGAAAACCTCCAATTAAAAAAAACTACTGACACCAGTGGCATAGCTACCAAGGTCACAATGGTCGCACTTGCGACTGGGGTCTTGCATTTCTCCACCGTGGGGGGACCGCAAGACAGCAGGTAGGTGGCCTGCAATAAAGGGTCCCACGATGGGAGTAAAGGGACCTGGGATCAGTAGAAAGGGCCCGGCCGGGCCCTTAATGGTTTCTTGCTTCGGGGGGTCTGAAGGTTCTAATTACGCCTCTACTTTTGAAGTTTATATAGACTTTTACATTCAAAGATTGTTGCTCTGGTTCAGTAAAACATTAGCAACATCTGTCTTTTTTTAAATATATAAGCTATGTGAGAGCTGACTAATGTGAGAATCACAACATTTGCTGTTATGTATTGTTCTAATATTGACCTTGCTAAAAATAATGCAAATATTATTTAAATTAAGCTGGTTTCTTTGACATGTATATTTAAAATGTAATACATGCCCTTTAAACTGACCACATTATCGTGTATGTTATAAAAAAAAGTCTAGATTCCATAGAATAGAAAACATCTACTAAAGGAACGGATCTGTTCCTATCATGAAGTCCACAATTTATGTCATTTCAACTGAGCTCTGCAAGCTGAGCTAGATGGAACTTTCAGTCGGAAAGAGAAAAATAAATCTCAGTATAATAGAATTACATTTTATCTTAACGTCTCTTTGTTTATCTTACATGAAGGGCAGCAATTTTAGTTTGAAAGCAGAGCCAATTCTTATCTTATCCGATATAAAGTGTGCTTGGGTTATGGAAACTTTATTGAAATGTCCACAGGTTACTTTTAGCCTGGATTAATGGCTCTTAGGACAACGAATATGGCGCCCTAAAGGTTTACTGCAAAGAAGAATAACTGTTTATGATGACTTGATAAAAGATCTCACCTGAAAGGGTTTTAAATTAAATCAGAGGTAATACTTTTTGAGGTTATGTCAAAGGGGAAACCTGTACTGGATAAGTACATTGTTGTTGATCTATCCTTCTGAATATACTAGATCACTGGCTGTCATTCTGATCCATGGTTTCAGTGAGTACAACCATGCTGTTGGATTTTTTTTTATTTATTTTTTTTCAGAATAAATTTTATAGAACAGAAAGATAGTACAGATATCACAACATAGGCATTACTATGATGATACATGTACATGGAAAGGTCAGCACAGTGAAAAAACTATAGGATGCAGAACAATATGTGAGATAGTGACCCAGAATACCAGGTACTAGAGACTCTCTGACTCTGAGCCACGTGACATTTTACACGGTAGTTACTGCAAATATTTAAGAAAAACAGAGAAAGACCCATAGGGTCATGGCAATTTGGAAAGAGCCATAAAGAGGCGAAAGAAGAAGGAAGGAAATAAGAAACGAGAGAGAGAGAGAAAAGAGGGAGAGAGAGAGAAAAGGGGTGGAGGGGGAGAGGGTAAGGAAGGGTGAAGGGAGTAAAAGAGAGGGAAATGAAAGGGATCCAGGGGTATCACCAATCTGACAAGACCAGTGACTCCTCAGAGCTGACAGCTGAATGTTAAAAAAAAAATTAATTGCCAGCTAAAAAAAATCACGGAAAAAACGGAGTGGAGTTCCCCCCCAAAGACCATACCAGACCCTTCGGTCTGGTATGAATTTGGAGGGGACACCCCCAAGCTAAAAAAATTGGGGTCCCCCAAAATCCATACCAGGCCCTTATCTGAGCATGCACCTTGCCCCCATGTTGATGGGGACAAGGGCCTCTTCCCAACAACCCTGGCCGGTGGTTGTTGGGGTCTGCGGACGGGGAGCTTATCGGAATCTGGAGGCCCCCTTTAACAAAGGGGTCCCCCTGATCCTGGTCTCCCATATATGAATTTGTACCATACTGGGAACACACCATCGGTCTCCTCTCCACTGACAGGACGTGAATCTATGTGTTTACACACACAGATCCACGGTCCTGCTTTGTTCCCAGGCAATCGCAGACATCGTGGCCGCCAGGCACGTGCACCGGGTCCCGAGCGACGCCGTGCGCGCCCCCTAGGCGACCGGGAATGGGAGGACGTCATATGACACCCACTCAGGATGGGAGATCCACCTAGTGGGCGTCATATGACTATGGGTGGGTATTGAAGCGGTTAAACTGGCTGGTGTGTGTATATCTATATATCTATATATCTATATATATATATATATATATTTTTTTTTTTTATGCAGTTTACTACCGGTATATATCAGAGCCAGAGAATACAGCTAGACAATATAAAAATAGGATTTAAAGGAGGCCAAATTTCACACTAAAAACACAGATTAATCTGTATGTATTCACAGGTGATGTTCATTCAAAGGTGCTGCTGGCTTCCAACTGCATTTCTAGCAATAGAAACATATGTATCCATTTGGCCAGATTGCATCCAACCACACACACCAAGCACATTTGGATACTATTTGTTACACAGTGATCTTTTTGATTGTTATTTGATAGCACACCTTATTTTTGTCTTTCAATGAAACCAGCAGCACCTTTTAATGACCATCACATGTAAATACATACAGATTAATCTGAGTTTTTAGTGTGAAATGTGGCCTCCTTTTTATTATTATATATTTTTTTTTATATTCTATCTGTATTGCACTCTGGCTCCGATGCTATGTATACTTTTTATTTTTCTTGAGTTTGTTTATTCCAGCAATTAAGGTGGCCAAAGATGGACTGAAATTCATATGGTTCAGCAGGGATCAGCCGAATTCCGATCCATGTGTGGCTTTTCCTTGTATAGTCAAAAAAATTACTTTTACCTACAGGTAAGCCTATAATAAGGCTTACCTGTAGGTAAAAAAATATCTCCTAAACCTGTACAGTTTGCGCACGGGGATTCTCGGCTGAAAGGCTGGCAGAATCCTAACCTTACCGGGAAGAGGTCTCCAGTGTGCATGCACAGGAGTGACGACATTGCGGCTTCAGCCACTCACAACGCTGAAGTCAGGATAACCGGAAGACACGCTGAGGCAACATGTCAGCTAGACATGTGCAATTCGTTTCGTTTTTCGTTTTTTTTTTCCGTTATTTTAGTTTGTTCGTTTTCGTACGAATGAACGAATCGTTCGAATCATACGAATCCGATTAACGAATCATTCAAATCGAACGAATCCGAAAAACAACGAAAATCCGAAAAAAACTAATTAGAAACAACGAATGTACTAATGAAGAAAATCCGAAAAACGAACGAAAAAAATTTGTACATTCGTAACTTTTTTTTTTTTTTGAATTGGTAATTTTCCGTGTCCCTTACAATGGTGCTGCTAAACGTACTTCGAATGGATGGAACAAAAAAATTGGTAGATTCGTAACTTTTTTTTTCGATTCGTAACTTTTTTTTTTTTTTTTTTCGAATTGTAGTTTTCTGTGTCTCTATTGAACAAAAAAATTCGTACATTCGTAACTTTTTTTTAGATTCGTAACTTTTTTTTTAGATTCGTAACTTTTTTTTTAGATTCGTAAATTATTAAAATGTAATAATAGCATACACATTACATAAAATTATGAATTATGCTCCGATTACGAATCTACGAATGTTACGAATGTTACAAATGTTACGAATGTACGAATAAATACGAATGCGTCCGAAAATTAAACTAACGAAAAAACAAATCAACGAAAAAATAACTCTTACGAATGTACGAATCGATACGAATACGAACACCGACGACTTACGAATGTACGAATCATTACGAATCCGAACACCGATGACTTACTAATGTACGAATCGTTACGAATCAACGGAACCAAAAAAAACGAAACAAAAAAAAAACGATTTTTTTTCAAAAACGAAAAAAAAACGAAACGAAAAAAAAAAAAGAATTTTTTTGTTGTGCACATTTCTAATGTCAGCTGCCTTGACGTGGACCAGGTGAGTTGCCGACGCCTCGTTCTAAGGTAAGTATTTCATAATGCACTAGTATGGTGTATACAGGTGTATAAAAATAAAAAAAAGTTTCAGCGGGTTTACTCCCACTTTAAATTAACTTCTATTGAATGGGAATTTTGGAAAAGTTTTGTCAGTTGGCAGCTGCAGTGGCCGATCAGTGTATTCTCACATTGAAGAGTCCCACCGTCAGAATACAATGCCCCAGGGGGATATTCCTCCATCCACCTTGTTTGTGTGGATGGATGAATCCGGTAAATGTTTATTTTCATTCAACCGACTCATCGACAGTATGTCCAGCTTTAGAACTTGTTTTTCTATCCAGTGGACATGTCATTAATATTTTGTTTATTTTACTTTTGTATTTGTGTTAAATTGTTTTTAATTAAAAAAATATTTTATTATTTATTTTTATTTTATTTATTTATTTTATTTTATAATTTTTCCCCCAGTCCTGATGAAAGGTGATCATGTGGCCCCTGAAATGCATTTGCTGGCTTTTACCCTGTTTGTCGTAACCAGTTGAACAATAAAGACTTTGGACCACTAGGGATTTTCTTATTTGGCGCTTTCTTTGACCTATTACATTTGAAAAACTCACCCCCAACAGCTGGAGAGATTGGGGAAACAGACTAGGAGGCGCTACTTAAGCTAAGCATTGATGAATCTATTTTTTTTTTTTTGATCAGCCAGCGATCTGATCAAAAAAAAACGATTCCCCATCCATACATTTAGGGTGGATGAGGGAATCCTCCCCGCTGCACTATTGTATTCTGACAGAAGGACTCCTTTGCTGTTCTAATACACTTATCAGTGCTGCAGCCGATTAACTGCAGTGCTGATCGAAGGAAAAAATTCTAATATTCCTGTTCAAGAGAAGCATTAGATTAACCACTTCAATACCAGGCACTTAGACACCTTCCCGCCCAAGCCAATTTTCAGCTTTCAGTGCTGTCGCAATTTGAATGACAATTGCGCGGTCATGCTACACTGTACCCAAACAAATTTTTTTTATCATTTTGTTCCAACAAATAGAGCTTTCTTTTGGTGGTATTTGATCACCTCTGCGATTTTTATTTTTTGCGCATCAAACAAAAAATGACCGAATATTTTGCAAAAAAACAAGTTTTTCTTTGTCACTGTTAATTTTTTTTTGGAAATAAGTGCGTTTTCTTCTTCAATGATGGGCACTGATAAGGCGGCACTAATGGGCACTGATAAGGCGGCACTGATGGGCACCGATGAGGTGGCACCGATTATGGGCACTGATAAGCGGCACTGATGGGCACTGATAGGTGGCACTGATGGGCATTGATAGGTGGCACTGGTATGCGGCACTGATGGGCACTCAGGTGGCACTAATGGGCACTCATAGGCGGCACTGATGGGCACTCATAGGCGGCACTGACGGGTACTTATGGGTGGCACTGATGCACACATATAGGTGGCACTGATAGGTGGCATGGATGGGCACTGATAGGTGGGCATGGGTGGGCACGGATGGGCACTGATAGGTGGCACTGATGGACGCTGATGAGTGGCACTGATGACACTGATGGGTGGCATTGCTGGGCATCCCTTTTTTAAACATTTTTTTTTAAAATAAATATGATGTGCCAATCAGTGCCCATCTGTGGGCACTGATTGGCATATTTTTTTGCATTTTTTTTAACATGTGGATGGCCATGGGGGATGTACCTGGCCATCCACATGCTGGGGGCTTTACTGGTGGTCCTGGGGGCTTCCCAGGTGGTCTAGTGTGGGCATCTGAGGGGGGGCTGCACTGATAAACAATCAGCGCATACCCCCCCTGTCAGGAGAGCCGCCGATCGGCTCTCCTCTACTCGCGTCTGTCAGACGCGAGTGAGGAAAAGCCGATTACCGGCTCTTCCTGTGTACATCGTGATCAGCCGTGATTGGACACGGCTGATCACGTGGTAAAGAGCTTCCGCCGGAGGCTCTTTACCGAGTTCAGTGTAGCGGTGTGTCAGACTGACACACCGCTCCACCGATCGCCGCGATGCGCGCCCCCACGGGCGCGTGGCGGCTGTTATCCTGAAGGACGTCATATGACGCCCAGTCAGGATAACGAAACCACTTCCCGGACGTCAATCTGCTATTGACCGGGCGGGAAGTGGTTAACTTCTCCCAAGTGGGAATGGTCAAAGATGGGTTGAAATTCAGCCAGTCCTTGCTGAACTGGCCACTTTTTCAATCAATCTATGGCCAGCTTAGGGCCCCATACACACTATTAGATTTTTGGTAAATCTGAAGACAAAAATCTGCAGCAAATCGAATAGTGTGTATGGGTCCTTAAGCCTCATACACACGATTGGATTTTCCGATGGGAATTGTATGATGTCAGGCTGTTGGTGGAAAATCCGACCGTTTGTACACTCCATCGGACAATTGTTGTCGGATTTTCCACGGATCAATGTTGGATGGCAGGCTTTAAAATTTTCCGCAGACAAATGTCTGTTGTTAGATTTTCCGAGCGTGTGTACACAAGTCTATTGGACAAAAGTCCAATGTACAAACACGCATGCTCGGACGCAAGGACGAGCTGCAAGCAGTCGGTCTTGTAAACTGGCGTTCGTAATGGAAAATTAACATTAGTGGCGCGGAAAATTATGAAACCTCGAAATGCAGCGCACAATTCTCTTCTTCTTTAATGGGATAATAATGAAGCTGCTTTGCTGGTGATACTGATGGAGTTATGGCAAACAAATTTTTAAAGGCTTTTTTTTTCTAGTGATATCAAGAATAATATTATTATGCTTGTTTTTTTTTTTGTTTTTTTTGGTGCAAGTTACCACAACACCATTATTCATAGTTTTTAAGATCAAAGATACAACTATGTTGGTGTCCCTTGTTAATTTTACATTATATTTTTTTAAAATGTAACTGCCGACTCCCAAACTGTCATTTGAAGTAAAACACATAGCCAAGTATTATTCTCCACAATTTTTTTATTGTGCATTAAAAAACTAAAAATAAAAAAAAAAAATTAGACATGCTATCTGCCAATAGAATTTAACCAAAAACTGCATTCTATGCATCCAAAAATATCTAAAAAATACCAAATCAAATCATTATTCAACCAAAACATTTAATAAAAGCCCCATGCATGTGTCCTGCTTCTTAATATAGGGGGTCAACAATGCCAAGAGTTGGTGAAAGCAGGGGTCCGTTATCCGGAGATAATTCCAAAAATCATCTGGATTATTCTCCTGGAGCTCCCGCAGCAAAGGCATATGACATAATTGATCACAATTAATAAAGCAGCCAATTTTTGGTCCAAGAAATCCTCCTCCTCCTGTTCCTGGACTGGACTTGGGTCAAAACAATAACTCCAAGGCCAATAATAAATAACATGTTATTTGCTCTGATTCCACAACATGGCTGGTTGATGAACGGCTGTTCAGAAACAAACTGAAAAGCGCAAAATGAAAAGCGCAAAATGAAAAGCGCAAAATGAAAAGCACGAAATGAAATGCATGAATCAACACTCACCAAACTTCTGCTAGAACGAAATTAGCCGAAGAAGCCCAAAGGGTGGCGCTAAAGAGCTGAAAAAACACGTGACATGCAAGACAAGTTTGGGGCCAACGCCCTACAGACAAAAGTCAGAGGTTTGGTCTGCGGAAAATCCGATCGTGTGTATGAGGCTTTAGTCAAAAGCTATTGTGTGAACATAGTAGGAAAAGCAACAGGCTCCTAGCAAGATTTCTACAAGCAAGGCATGCTAGCATTACCACACACAGCATTCACAAAAAAGCTGGAGGGTGCCCCCCAAGGAACACAATTCCAGACCAATTACGAACAACTGAACAACCTAGACGTTTGCACCCCAGGGAACAAACCCACACAGACACACAGCCAAGCCTACCTGACTCTTAATGGCCCCCCTGCCATTCCGGAGGCTGAGGCACAAAAAACTTCAAAAACCCATCACCTCTGAAGAAGAATTTTCCTTGGCACTAAAGCAAATGAAACCTGGCAAAGCCCAGGGCCAGATGGGCTTACAATACAATAAGAGCCTGGGTCATATCCTCACTTAGCTTTAGGTAACATTTCAATCTCTCACAATGCCCTCCTTGACCTCCCTACATTTACTAGCACATATTACTGACTTACTGGCCTACTGTACACGAAAGGTTACAACTACGAATCTTAACCGTGGATGTTAAGATATTGGCTTCAATTCTAGTGATCCGTCTACTCCAGTTGCTGTCCTCAATTGTGTCTTTTGACCAGGTAGAGTTCATTGCAGATAGGGAGGTGCATGATATCACCCTGAAAGTGTTAAATTTACATCAATGGCTGACCCTAAACAAGTAGCAAAGATTTTTTTCTCTCTATGGATTTCAAGGAAATGTTAAACTTTGAACTACATGAAGGCAGTCCTCACCGGTTTGGGGTGTTTGAGAAGAAATATGTGTCTGAATTCTGTCACTTTATGCTAACCCACAAGTGCAAGTGAATGTTGGTATTGGATGCCTTTCAGATCCCCAATGGAAACAGGTGATGTGTCCATTCTCCCAAATAAAATTCATATTGACAGTTGAGCCCTTTCTAAAATCCAGGGTTAGCACCTCCCCCAAAAAATACCACCAGCTGCCACTGGTGTGTGTTTGTAAGCATGTGATGCAGGGACCATATTTTGTAAGCTCCTTTTGGACAGAGACGTATGTGAATGTACAGTATGTAAAAGTGCTTGCTCAAATTTTAGAGCTTCATAAATACCTGTAAGAAATTAAAAAGCAGTATTCACTGACAAAGTACTTCTATTCTTATCCAAACCACACGTTACAATCAGGGATGGTGCAAGGATTTTTGACACTCTAGGTGAAACCGCATTTTGCTGCCCCCCTTGGCTCCACCCCTGACTCCACCCATCCCCCCTTCCCATGTAAACCCCACCTTTTTAATGAAGTGCCCATCAAATGCAGCCCACCAGCGCCCATCAAATGCAGCCCACCAGCGCCCATCAAATGCAGCCTACCAGCGCCCATCAATGCCGCCTACCAGTGCCCATCAATGCAGCCTACCAGTGCCCATCAGTGCAGCCTCACCAGTGCCCATCAAATGCAGCCTACCAGCACCCTTCAATGCAGCCTCACCAGCGCCCGTTAAATTCAGCCTACCAGCACCCATCAATGCAACCTCACCAGTGCCCATCAAATGCAGCCTACAAACTCCCATCAATGCAGCCTACCAGCGCCCATCAATGCAGCCTCACCAGCGCCCATCAAATGCAGCCCACCAGCGCCCATCAAATGCAGCCTACCAGCGCCCATCAAATGCAGCCCACCAGCACCCATCAAATGCAGCCTCACCAGCGTCCATCAAATAAAGCCTCAGCAGCGCCCATCAATGCAGCCTCACCAGCACCCATCAAATGCAGCCTACCAGCGCCCATCAATGCAGCCTACCAGCGCTGATCAATGCAGCCTCACCTGTGCCCATCAAATGCAGCCTACCTGTGCCCATCAATGCAGCCTACCAGCACCCATCAATGCAGCCTTACCAGCCCCCATCAAATGCAACCTACCAGCGCCCAACAATGCAGCCTACCAGTGCCCATCAATGCAGCCTCACAAGCGCCCGTTAAATGCAGCCTACCAGCGCCCATCAATGCAGCCTCACCAGTGCCCATCAAATGCAGCCTACAATCTCCCATCAATGCAGCCTACCAGTGCCCATCAATGCAGTCTCACCAGCGCCCATCAAATGCAGCCTCACCAGCGCCCATCAAATGCAGCCTCACCAGTGCCCATCAAATGCAGCCTCACCAGCACCCATCAATGCAGCCTACCAGTGCCCATCAATGCAGCCTCACCAGTGCTCATCAAATGCAGCCTACCAGCGACCATTAATGAATGTTTGCTTGCTTCCAATCATTCAGGAGTCAGGACACTGACCTCTGACACCATGTGCAAAAGGAGCGGCGGCTGCCTGCTGATGCTGAGACTTAATTGTCCAGGCTGCTGCCTAGATTGCCTAGTGGTAGCACTGGCCCTGGTTACAATCCCTAATCGATTGTAAATTTCTGCCAGGACAGGAATTGATGGGCAATCTCTCCAATAAAGGCCAGAGTTCAGTTTTAAAATATTAGGCTGCATTCACACCTGAGCGACACAATGCATCGCACTTTGCATCACACATTTTAGCGTGTTTTTTGATGTGACAGCCCATTGAATTGAATGGGTTGCCTGTTGCATGACAAACACCACAGAAGCTCAAGTACAAATTTTTGTCCTTTTTTTCCACAATTTGACACGTTGAAAACATAACAAACAAAACGCATAAGTGCTACCTGCGTTTGGGCTGCCATTAAGAAACAATGGCACCGCAAGCTCTTTGCACATTTTTGTTCATCTTTTGCGTGTTTCTGGAAACGTGGGAAGAAACGCACATTTTTGCCTATGTTTCCATTTCACGCTGGCATGAATGCAGTCTTAAAGCTGAAGTTTAGGTACGGCATTTTTTACATAGTTACATCGCTCCAGCTTGGACCATTGTATGTACCATACCTGTGAGATCCATATGGAAGCCGGAAATCACTGTAGTAGTCGCTGCTCTACAGAGATTTCCACTAGCTTTCGGGTCCCAATGCCGAGCAGCTGCCCTGCTGCTTGTCGAACACAGGAGGTTGTTTGCTTGGCATTTGTGCCAGTCAAATTCAAACAATCTGCACCCTCCTCTGTCCAATCAGAGAACGGATTGCATTCATCTAGAAAATTCAGAGGGTTCCTTCCATGTTGCCTGCGCCCAGCGATCAATCTCCTGTTTTCAGTAAGCATAAGGACAGCCACAGGACCTGGAAGCTGGTGGCATTCATTGTAGCAGCGGTGCCTATTACTCCACTCTACTCCAAGCCTCCATGCTTCACTCCTGAAATGTTTCCTTTAACTGCCTCCTGCTCGCCGTATTGTCAAAACATGGGCAGTTGTGCACAAATGATAAGGCTCTTTACCCATGTGATCAGCTGTGTCCAATCACAGCTGATCACATGTAAACAAGGAAATGCCAATTATTGGCATTCACAGATGGGCACTCACTGGCATCACACGCTCTCAGCTTGAGGAGAGGAGAGCCTATCAGCAGCATTTCCTCACAGGGGAGATGTGCACAGATAATCAGGGCACTGATCATCAGTGCAGTCCCAACAGTACCCAGCAGTGATGCCAGTGAGTGCCAATCTGTGATGGCAATCAGTGGCAGTGCCCAGCATGGAAGCCAATCAGTGCTGCCAATCAGTGCTGCCTTTCAATGCCCATCAGTGCCTGCTCTTCAGTGCTGCCCATCCGTGCCCACAGTCAGTGCACAATAGTGCCCACAGTCAGTGCCCATCAGTGCTGCCATTCAGTGCCAATAAGTGCCACCTGTCAGTGCCTATCAGTGCCCATCAGTGCTGCATATTAGTGTTTCCTCATCAATGCCACCTCATCAGTGTCCTTCAGTGTGGCCTCAATAGTGCCCATCAGTGCAGTATCATCAGCACACACTAGTGAAAGAGAAAAATTACTTATTTACAGAAACTTATTTTTTTTATTATTATTTTTTTTTTTTTTTTTTTTGCAAAAAAAAAAAAAAAAAACCCAGTGGTCATTAAATACCACCAGAAGAAAGCTACCCAAATTTAGTGACATCGCTGAAAGCGGAAAAATGGACTGGGCAGGAAGGGGGTAAAAGTGCCAGGTAGGCAAGTGGTTAAGAACAAACATATATGAGTAGAAGTCAGGATGGACATATAGCACTAGTGACAGATTGGATGCTGCCCAGCACTGATTGCCCTGTGATGTGCTGCAGACCCTCATATATGTATAGATAAAATGGTCTTCCAGCCTCCAAACAAAACAGTGATTTAGATGTTGTATCCCCCCCCCCCCCTTGTCATTTGGAGGGGGTAAAGGAGGGGGGCTGAGACTGTTAATTAACTGCCTCCAGTTAAACCTGGGCTGGTGAATTCAGCTCATTTTTCATGCTTGCCTGCTTGCCAATGAGTGAGTTTGCGGAGAAGTCGGGCAGAGGTGTGTGGGGGGGAGGGGAGGGGAAGCTGGTATTTTTAGTGAGCTTTTATTGAGTGGATCCCCGGGGTTTGGCTCCACTCTGAAATATTGTCCTCGTCTCAATGACATGTACACAGAGCAAGCACTAAGGATCTGGCGCCAGCTTCAGAGTATAGCCAGGACTGGGGGGGATCCTGGATGGGAGAATCACACACAACTCACTCCCAGCCTGTCCAGACCTGGAGGATATAGAGTGTGATGGAGGAGAGGACATCCCACCCCACCCCACCCACCATCTCATCCCAGCTCATCCCATCCCATCAATATCTGTCTGCTTATCATTACATAGACGTCCATTTCCAACTTCACTTACCAGATTGTGAGGGATGTGTCTGGAGATACAAAGAAACAAGTTATATTGGGGGTGATACATATTTCTCTAACTATTTGTATTATTATTATGAAGATATCTGGAGGTACAAAGTAACAAGTTATACTGGGAATGATACAAATTTCCCTAATTATTATTATTGTTATTATTATTATTATTATTGTTATTATTATGAAGATTCCTGGGTATACAAATAAACAAGATACATTGGGAATGATACATAATTCTCTAAATATTATTATTATGAAGATATCTGGAGATACAAAGTAACAAGTTATGCTGGGAATGATACATATTTCTCTAATTATTATTATTATTATTATTATTGTTATTATTATTTTGAAGATATCTGGAGATACAAAGTAACAAGTTATACTGGGAATGATATCTATTTCTCTAAATATTATTATTATTATTATGAAGATTTCTGGAGATACAAATAAACAAGATACATTGCGAATGATATATATTTCTCAAAATATTATTATTATTATTTTCAAGATATCTGGAGATTCAAAGTAACAAGTTTTACTGGGAATGATATCTATTTCGCTAATTATTATTATGAAGATCGAAGAAGATACAAAAGAACAAGATACATTGGGAATGAAACATATTTCTCTAAATATTATTATTATGAAGATATCTGGAGATACAAAGCAACAAGTTATACTGGGAATGATATCTATTTCTCAAATTATTATTATTATTATTATTATTAATAATAGTAATAAGATGTATGAAGATACAAAGTAACAAAGTATATTGGGAATAATACATACTGTATTTCCCCAAATATTATCATTATTATGAAGATATTTGGAGATAAAAAGTAACAAGCTATACTGGGAATGATGCCTATTTCTCTAAATATTATTATTATTATTATTATGAAGATATCTGAAGAAACAAAGGAACAAGATACATTGGAAATGATACATATTTCTCTAAATATTATTATTATGAAAATATCTGGAGATACAAAGTAACAAGTCATACTGGGAATGATACCTATTTCTCAAATTATTATTATTATTAATAAGATGTATAAAGATACAAAGTAACAAAGTATATTGGGAATGATACATACTGTATTTCACTAAATATTGTCATTAATATGAAGATATCCGAAAATACAAAGTAACAAGTTATACTGGGAATGAACAATATTTATCAAATTATTATTATTATTATTATTATTATTATTATTATTATGAAGAAATGTGTAGACAGAAATGAATGGGTTATACTGGGAATGAGCACTATTTCTCTAAATATATTATTAATATAATAATAATAATTATTATTAATATGCTTGGAGATACAAAGTAATAAGTTATATTGGGAATGAGACATATTTCTGTAATAATAAATAAATAATAATAATAATAATATTTCTCTAAATATTAATATTATTATGTGCATGTCAGTAGATACAAAGTAAAAAGGTATACTGGGAATGAGACAGATTTCTCTAAATATTATTATTTTTATTATGATGTCTGAAGATACAAAGTAACAAGTTACTGTATACTGGGAATGAGCCATATTTATCTAAATATTATTATTATTATGATGATGATGATGTCTGGAGACACAAAGTAAAAAGGTATACTAAGAATGAGACATATTTCTCTAAATATTATTAATATTTCTGTAGATACAAAGTAACAAGGTATATTGTGAATAAGACATATTTCTCTAAATATTAATAATAATATTATTATTAGGATGTCAGGAGATACAATGTAACAAGGTATAATGGGAATGAGACATGTTTCTGATGGTAATGATGATGATGCCGATGTCTGGAGATACAAAGTAACAGAGCATACGGTAAATGAGACACATTTTTCAAATTATTATTATTATTATTATTAGGAAGTCTACGAATATAAAATAGCATTGTATACAAGGAATAAGACTTTTTTTTTTTTTTTTAAACTTATTGTTGATATTATGATATCTAGAGGTACAAAATAGCAAGGTATATTAGATATAAGGCCCCTTTTACACTGGCAGACCGATTGGGTCCACCTGTCAAATTTTTAGGTGGACCCAATTGGACCATCCATTGCTCTCTATGAAGTGGCGGATGTCAACAGACATGTCCGTTGATACTTGCCAAAAATCCGATCCAATCCTTTCCACTAAAAACAAATGGATGAGGGATCCGTTCCCCATCCATCTGGCGGATCGAATGGCAGTCAGATGGAAATGGACAGGCGGTCTGTTTCCATCTAACCACCCATAGAGGATAGAAGTCTGTGCCCGTGTCTGCTCTGCATCAGCGGAGCGGACATGGACTTGTCATCCGCCTGCTCAGTGGGAATAAGTGGAGAGATCCCCCGCTGAGCAGCTGGATCCGCTGGCAGACTCTGTAGTGTGAAATTAGCCTAAAGGCCCGTACACACGGTCTGACTTTTTGACAACAAACATCCGACCGTGTGTACGCTCCATCGGACAAACTTTTTCGGTTTTCATCTGACTTTTGTTGGCTGTGCAAACGGACAAACTTTCTGGCAACAAAAGTCAGATGGAGCAAAGTCCGATCGTGTGTACACAAAACCATTGAACTTTTGTACAAAGTACAAACACGCATGCTCAGAACCAATGCAAAAGATCAGATAACAATACAGAAGTTGACCAAAGGTGGCGCTGGAGTAATTGAACGTCCTCTTTTGAAGTGTTGTCAGTACGTTAAAATGTCACTACGTTCGTGTTTGTTGCCTAAAAAGTCTGATCGTGTGTATGCAATACAAACTTGGGGCCAACGCCCTTTGTACAAAAATCCACGGTAAAGTTTGTACAAAGTCCGATCATGTGTATGAGGCTTTAGACATATTTCTGTAATTATTATTAGGATGTCTAGAGATGCAAAATAACAGATTATCATTATTGTGAAGTCCCCTTCACAGGGTGATACAATCAGCTCAGTCTGTCAGATTTTCAGGCAGACCTGATCAGAAGCTCCATGTAAAGGGACATGCGATAATTTACATTCAATTACCTCCAAGTTCATCCTGACCTAAAAAAAGAAAAATGCAAAAGGTTTGCATTCTTTTCCATTTATCCGGGCCTAAAAAGGGACTGATCAGAGGTGGTCTGATGTAAACAGAAAAGTCTGTTTTCATCTGGCTGCCTATATATCTAACATGGACCTGGAAAGCTCTAGTTTGCAAAATCAGAAAAAAAAAAAAAAAATAATGGGCACACATATCACAAAAGTCTGGAGATGAAAAAAATATATATATTTATACCGGGAATGGGACACAGTGTTCTCATGTCTCCGAACTATGATACACGGACCAAATATGGCTAACTACAAAATTTTAACTGGCCCACAGCCAAGGTCAGTGCATATTGTATATCCTTGACGTGCACAAATTTAGGATTAAGGTCAACAGAGGCTGCCTATGGTCTCCGATGCAGGTTCCTTCTGCTCCATTGTCACCATCCCCATCGGTCTCCAGCATCCTAGCAACCAATGACATGATTGCCTTAGCTTTTGTAGGGGGGGCATTCAAGGGGGGCCTCTGATGAGGACAGTGATGTAAAGGGGGACTCTGATGGAAACACTGACTCAAGGGAGGACTCTGATGGAGTCATTGATGTAAGGGGGGACTCGGATGGAGTTACTGATGTAAGGGGGGACTCTGATTGAGTCACTGATGTAAGGGGGACTCTGATGGAGTCACTGATATAAGGGGGGACTCTGATGGAGTCACTAATGTAAGGGGGGACTCTGATGAAGTCACTGATGTAAGGGGGACTCTGATGGAGTCACTGATATAAGGGGGGACTCTGATGGAGTCACTAATGTAAGAGGGGGCTCTGATGGCCACACTGATGTAACTAGGGACTCTGATGGAAACACTGACTCAAGGGAGGACTCTGATGGAGTCACTGATGTACGGGGGGGGGGGCTCTGATGGGCACACTGATGTAAGGAGTTACTTTGATGCAAGGGGGATGCTGATGAGGACTCTGATGTGAACCCTGAGGTAAAGGCCAACTGGTATGGGGATTCTGACATAAGGTGGAGTCTGATGAGGGGGACTATGATCGGGACCCTGATATAAGTGGAGACTCTGTTGGGGACCTTGATGTAAGGGGGACTCTGATTTAAGGAGTGACTCTGATGTGAACCCTGAGGTAAAGGGCAACTGGGATCGGGACCCTGATATAAGGGGGGACTCTGTTGGGGACCCTGATATAAGGGGGGACTCTGTTGGGGACCTTGATGTAAGGGGGACTCTGATTTTATTCAACCAATGAATATTTGTAAAATACATGATGTCGCCATTGTACTGAACAGTTTGGGGACCCCTGGTCTAGAGATGCAAAATGACAAGGTATACTGGGAATGAGGCATATTTTTCAAAATATTAATATAATTTATCTGACAGTGAAGCAACAAAAGCTACTTGCAAATTGCAATGAATCTTAACTATTCTGCCCAGTTAGGCCACTTTTAGACAGGCGTCAGACTTTACCCCCCCCCCCCCCTCTGAGAGGTGACCCACAGTGGATTGCTTTTTGGAATAATTTCAGCAGAGGTTTTCAGGGTCTGAGAAGGCAGTAGCGCCCCCTCCTGAATGCCCAAGGGGTATTTTACATTAGGATACCACACTGCAACCTTGTGCCAAGTTTTTGGCACATGGTTGTGGTGAGGTTCTTATGACTTTAATGGGCGTGCTTGGTGGGCGGCACAACCTGTCAAATACTATATCTGCTGCACCATAAAGCGAAGCATCATGGCTGCGACAGTGCGGAAGAACCTGAATGGCCGTCATGGTCATTTGTAGATGAGCGGTTGGGGGCAGATAATCTGCCTTTTTACTGCCTCTTTGCTACCTGTGTGTACTTTTATTATCAGTAATTTAATAGACACCCTTACCAGATTATGAGCACAAGATGTCTGTAGAGCAAAAAAAAAAAATATAAGAAATATTGGGGAATGTTTTGGAAATAACAATCTTACTGCCTTTTCTTTTTTTTATTCTTTTCTTTTTATTTTGTTTCCATCATTCATCGCCTATATAATATCTTTATTTCTATGGACCAATTAGGGGATTTTTTTTTTTTATTATTATTATTATTTTCTATTATTATTATTTATTAACTTTTTTTTTTTATCTTTATTATTCAGATAGTAGTTTATACTGTATATTACTGATGTTTGTTGTGAGTGCCTTTCATATGTTTTCTTTGCATTGTAATACTTTAAAACTCCTATGCCTCATACATACAATCGGATTGTTGGACAACAAAACCGTGGAATTTTGTCCGAAGGGCGTTGGCTCAAACTTGTCTTGCATACACATGGCCACACAAATGTTGGCCAACAATTACGAACGTAGGGACGTACTAGACGTACTACGTATTTTTTCAGCTCTTTTGCGCCACCCTTTGGGTTCCTTCTGCTAATTTTGTGTTCGTAGAAGTTTGGTGAGTGTTGATTTGCGCCATGTTTTCGCGTTTTTCATTTAGCGGTTTCAGTTCGCGCTTTTAATTTTGTGCTTTTCAGTTCCTTTTTGAAAGGCCGTTCATCAACCAGACATGTTGCGGAATCGGAGGAGATAACTTGTTATTTATTTTTGGCCTTGGAGTTATTGCTTTGACATTATTTTTTTGGTTGAATAATTTGGTATATTTTCTATATTTTTGGATGCATAGAATGCACTTTTTAGTTAAATTCTATTGGCAGAGGATGTCTAATTTTTTTTTTTTTTTCAATAAAAAAATTGTGGAGAATAATACTTGGCTATGTGTTTTACTTCAAATGACAGTTTGGGAGTCGGCGGTTACATTTTAAAAAATACAATTGAAATTGACAAGGGACACCAACATATTTGTATCTTTGATCGTAAAAACTACGGGATAATGGTGGTGACTTGCACAAATAATTAAAAAAAAACATAATAATATTATTCTTGATATCACTAGAAAAAAAAAGCTTTTAAAAGTACGTTTGCAATAACTCCATCAGTGTCACCAGCAAATCAGCTTCATTATTATCCCATTAAAGAATAAGAGAATTGTGCGCTGCATTTCGAGATTTCATAATTTTCCGCATCACGAATGTTAATTCTCCATTACGAACGCTAGTTTACAAGACTGACCGCTTCTGGCTCATCCTTGCTTCCGAGCATGCGTGTTTGTACTTTGGACTTTTGTCTGATGGACTTGTTTACACACGCTCGGAAAATCCGATAACAGACATTTGTTGGCGGAAAATTTGAAAACCTGCTAGCCAACATTTGTTGGCGGAAAGTCTGACAACAATTGTCCGATGGAGAGTACAAATGGTCGGATTGTCCGCCAACAACCTCACATCCAACATTTACCCTTGGAAAGTCCGATCGTGTGTACGGAACTTACAATAAAAGAATGCAAAAAAAAAAAAACCTTACTACATTTTCTGTTTCCAGAAGCTTGAGGCGATTGCAGCCGTATTAGTGCACTTGCGACAGAAACAATTGAGTACTGTCCGTCAGTGGCGGCACGTCTATACAGGGTGCAGAGGCGCAGCCCCCCTAATCCATGCGTCCGGGCCCCTAATCTATATGTGGGGCGCCAAACGCATACATTCCAATGGGTTTTTTTTTTTTTTATTTTTTAGAAGCACATGATTAGAGGCTCTAATTGGCTTAAAAAAACGGTGGGCTCGGGTCGCGATCCCACCCAGTTGTGTGACAAAAGCAAATTAATCGCTATTGTCTTCCTGATTCTCCTCCCAGCCAATCAGGAAGTGGGTCCTGAGACCTGTCACCCGACTGGCCGAGATGAGAAGCGATACTATTGACCACCATGGAGGAGGAGATGCAGGGGAAGCCACTGTGTAGCACCAGGAGGAGGAGAAGCAGGGTGAAGCTGCCGCCTGGAGGAAGCGCTGCCCGCGACCTAGAGACCTAGATGGGGTAAGTGCGGGGGTGGTGACCGACCGGGGGCATGGGGGGGTGGGGCATTGGTGCCTGTGAAAATGTATCAGTCATTGGTTATTTTTTCAACTTACAATATATATTTACAACATATAATGAAATACATCCATACTGTATTTTGTAGGACACCATAGTATTTATAATAGTAATGTGATTGTGAGTTCACAGTAGGTAAGATGAGGTAAACTTTTCCTTATCAGTAAATTAAATAAAGTGCAGTCAAATATTAAACCTTCTGCACTGATTAATAAAACTTGATAAAGTCAATGGATGTAGTACCAGTGCCTTATAATGGCAATAAATACCCTACTAGTTACTCACAGTACCAGAGTTTAGCAGCATTGGGCCTCATTTATCAACATATTAAAATAAAAACAATTTCTGTAATTCTTTTTAAAAAGCTGAACTTCAGGCATGATATATTTTGCATACTACCATTGGGCCAGCTTAGCACAATAGTAATACCTGATCAGCCTCTGTGGAAGCTGTAAATCAGTGTAGTAGCCAAAGCTACTACAGTGGAACCTTGGATTACGAGCATAGGCCGTTCCAGGGGAATGCTTGTAATCCAAAGCACTCGCATATCAAAGCGAGTTTCCCCATAGAAGTCAATGGAAACGAAGATAATTCTATTGCATGCAATACCGCATGTGGCCAGAGGTGGGGGGGCGTCGGAGAGCCTCAGAAATTCTCGGGGACAGCTTGGCTGAACTCAGAAAGCCTCGGAAAGGCTCGGAAACTGAGTATTTCTGAGTATTTCCGAGTGATTCCGAGTATTTCCGAACGGCTCTGAACCGTTCCGAGTGTCACCGGCGCCCCCGCACAGTCTGGCCAAATGCGGTACTGCACACCCCATTAGCTTGAATTCTGCTCGTTTTGCGAGACAACACTTGCAAACCGAGTCAAAATTGAAAAAAAAAAAGTTGCTCGTTTTTCAAAATGCTCTTTAACCGCGTTACTCGTAAACCAAGGTTCCACTGTACAGTAATGTCGGTGGTCTGTGCCAAGCGGCTGCATCACTGCAGTAACCACAGGAGGTCGCACAGCATGGCCACCATTCAGAGAACACCTTGCATTTTTCTCAATGAGTGCAAAGTGTCCTTTGATTGGACAAGGTGGAGAGGAAGGATGATGGTGCCATGATTTCTACCTTGTCCAATCAGAGAAAGGTTTGTATTCATTGAGAAAAAAGCAACATGTTCTCTAAATGGCGGCCATGATGAGCGGGCAAACTCCTGGGGTTACTATGCAGAACAGTGGCAGCCTGTCCATTAGGGGCGCCGCCCCCCTAATCCAATGGCCCGGCCCCAAATCTACATGCTGGGTACCGGACACATAGATTTCAGTGTTTTTTTTTTTTTAAAAGCACGTGATTCAAGCCTGAGGCTCGGATCGGCTTCAAAAAAGGGTGGGCTCGGGGCGCAGAGCACTGCACACTGAGCCCACCCAGTTGTGTGACAATAGCAAATTAATATTCGCTATTATCTTCCTGACTCTCCTCCTGGCCAATCAGGAAAGCGGGTCCTGAGACCCGATTGGCCTCAAGGAGAAGTGATCGTATTGGCCGCTGAGGGAAGGAGGAGGGAAGCCGCTGAGGGAAGGAGGAGGGAAGCCGCTGAGGGAAGGAGGAGGGAAGCTGCTGAGGAAGAAGCCGCCGTGAAGCCGGAGACGCAGGGTGAAGCTGCCGAGGAGGATGCTGCCACCATGGAGGAGATGCAGGAAGGAGCTGAAGCTGCTAGATGGGGTAAGTGTTAGTCCTTCCACTAACACCAACAATGGAGCACTATTCCTTCCACTGATACCAATGATGGGGCACTATTCCTCAAGCTGACATCAATGATGGGGCACTATTCCTTCCGCTGATAAAAACAATGGAACAATACCCCTCCCACTGACAACAATGACTTGGCACTATTCCTCCCACTGAAACCAACAATGGGGCACTATTCCTTCCATTGACATCAACATGGGGGTCTATTTTTCCCACTGACACCAACAATGGGGCACTAGTCCTCCCACTGACATCAATAATGAGGCGCTATTCCACCCGCTGACATCAATGATGGGGAACTATTCCTCCCACTGACATCAATTATGGGGCACTATTCCTCCCACTGACATCAATGATGGGGCACTATTCCTTCCGCTGATAAAAACAATGGAATAATACCCCTCCCACTGACAACAATGACTTGGCACTATTCCTCCCACTGATACCAACAATGGGGCACTATCCCTCCCACTGACACCAAAGATGGGACACTATTCCTTCCGCTGATATAAATAATGGGACAAAACTCCTTCCACTAACAACAATGATTTGGCACTATTCCTCCCACTAACACCAACAATGAGACACTATTCCTCCTACTGACACCAACAATGGGCACTATTCCTCCCACTGGCACCAACAATGAGACACTATTCTTCCCACTGACACCAACAATGGGGCACTATTCTTCCCACTGACACCAAACGATGGGGCATTATTCCTTCCACTGACACCAACAATGGGGCACTATTTTTCCCACTGATACCAACAACAGGGCACTATTCCTCCCACTGACACCAACAATGGGGTACTATTCTTCCCACTGACACCAACAATGGGGCACCATTCTTCCCACTGACACCAACAATGGGGCACTATTCTTCCCACTGACACCAACAATGAAGCGCTATTCCACCCACCAAGCCTGAGGCATTATCTAGTCCCACTCTTTTGCGGCAATTTCTACTCCTACAGGCCACAGTCCGGTCCCCCCCTTAAGTCTGAAGGACAGTAAACTGGCCCTTTGATTATAAAGTTTGGAGACCCCTGGGTTTGCTGGCCTTGAGGGGATTCTTTTTTCGCACCAAAATTTGAGTATGACTTTAGCAAACCCTGGCATTTTTTTTTTTTTTTTTTATGAGAGCGTATTCTATTCTCCATCAGCCCCGTTCACTAATAGCGCCTGGCAGGGTTAAACTGAGCCAGGGATTACATTTTCTAAAAGTACACTTTGGTCTGGGATCCTAAGTACTGAGCATTACTCAGTAGCACTAGTGGAATTATATCTGCTTTGATAAGATTGCAATGGTTGCCGAAGGTGCCTGGCTGTCTCTTATTTTTTTCCCTACAGATTTTTGGAAGGCAGCTGTGATAACTGCTAAATTACGTGGCGCTCATGTTGTATCACATTATTGTATTTGTGTAACCCCTCTCCGCTGTCAGGAAGGTTAAATACACTCTGCCCCCCTTGCTTGTAAAGCAGACAGTTCAGGTTTAAAGTTGGCCTGGCAATACTTTGAAGAGTGATATAGCTGTGCACCGTAGAAGCTCCCTTATTAACTTTTTTTCCTGCCAAATGGACCAGAAAAAGCCAGGAAAAAAAACACAGAGAATGTCCTGTTATATTTAACCACTTGACCTCTGGAAGATTTACCCCCCTTCCTGAAAAGGCCTTTTTTTTTGCGATACAGCACTGCATTACTTTAACTGACATTTGCTCGGTCATGCATTGCTGTCCATAAATTCAATTTATGTGATTTTTTTTCCCCCACAAATAGAGCTTTCTGTTGGCGGTATTTGATCACAACTGCATTTTTTTTTATTTTTGCGCTATAAACAGAAAAACATATTTAAGAAAAAAAAAAAAAATACACATCTTTTCCCTTCTGCTATAAAACACATCCAATAAAAATAAAAAATAAAATGTCTTCATAAATTTAGGCCAATGTGTATTCTGCTACATATCTTTGGTAAAAAAAAAGCTCCAATAAGCGTATATTGATTGGTTTGTGCAAAAGTTATAGCGCCTACAAACTATAGTATATATATATATTGAATTTTACGGCACTGAATTACTTTAACTGACATTTTCTCGGTCATGCATTGCTGTCCATAAATTAAATTTATGTGATTTTTTTTTCAACAAATAGAGCTTTCTGTTGGCGGTATTTGATCACAACATCATTTTTTTATTTTTGTGCTATGAGCAGAAAAACAAATTAAAAAAAAAAAAACATATTTTCCTTTCTGCTATAAAACACATCCAATAAAACATTTTTAAAAAATAACATTTCTTCATAAATTTAGGCCAATATGTATTCTGCTACATATCTTTGGTAAAAAAAAGTTCCAATAAGCGTATATTGATTGGTTTGCGCAAAAGTTATAGTGTCTACAAACTATAGTATATATATATTTAATTTTACGGCACTAAATTACTTTAACTGACAATTGTGTGGTCATGCGACACTGTACCTAAATTCAATGAATGTCCTTTTTCTCACAAATAAAGCTTTCTTTTGGTGGCATTATTATTATTATGGTGGCATTATTATTATTATTATACAAGTTTTATATATCGCCAACAGTTTGCACAGCGCTTAACAAAATAAAGGCAGACATTACAGTTACATTACAATTTGGTAAAAGAGGAATCAGAGGGCCCTGCTCATTAGAGCTTACAATCTAAAAGCATTTGATCGCCTCTGCGTTTTTTTTTTTTTGCGCTATAAGCAAAACAATACTGACAATTTTGGAAAAAAAATATATATTTTTTAGATTCTGCTATAAAACATATCCAATAAAAAAATGAAAAAAATCAAATTTCTCCATAAATTTAGGCCAATATGTATTTTGCTACACGTTTTTGGTAGAAAAAAAAGGCCCAATAAGCGTATATTGAATGGTTTGCGTAAAAGTTATTGCGTCTACAAACTATAGTATATATATATATATATATATATATATATATATATATATATATATATTTTGAATTTTACGGCACTGAATGACTTTAATTGACAATTGCGCGGTTGTGCGACACTGTACCCAAATTAAATTAATGTCCTTTTTTTTCTCACAAATAACGCTTTCTTTTGGTGCCATTTATTTATTTTTTTTGTGCTATAAGCAAAACAATACTGACAATTTTGTAAAAAAAAAAGTTTCTGCTCTAAAACATATCCAATAAAACAATTTAAAAAAATCGAATTTATTCATAAATTTAGGCCAATATGTATTCTGCTACATGTTTTTGGTAAAAAAGAATAAAAATTCCCAAAAAGCATATATTGATTAGTTTGTGCAAAAGTTATAGCGTCTACAAACTATGGGATATGTTTATTTATTTATTTTTTCACTAGTACTGTACTGGTGGCGATCAGCAACTTATAGCGGGACTACGATACTGCGGCTGACATTCTGACACTGACATTTTTTGGGGATCAGTGACACTGATACAGTGATCAGTGCTAAAAGAAATAGGGGAAAACATGGATCCTAGTCCCTGCTTTGCAGAGACAGAGGATCCATGCCTTCCCTCTTGTCAGAACGGCGATCTGCCTTGTTTACATGCTGGATGATTGGCTGGTGGCGGCGGCCAATGAGTCTACGGTACCCGCTGCTGGGCAAGCTGGTGGCGGGGCACATGCACACCCCCTACCAGGAAGAGCCGGATCACGTATATATACTTTTACTGCTACAGGGCAGACCTTAAACGGTTAAAAAGTGTATATTATGCCATTTTACCATCTGGTTAGAGTCTACATTTACTTTTCAGTGATTAGCTGCAGTCTCCGACAAGGGGCAGTGTTCAGACCTCACAATCTAATAATAATAATAATAATGAATAATTTCCTGTTGGGATTATTATTAAGAATTTCCCGTTGGGATTAATATTCTGAATCCGAAATTTAAACGCGTCAGTGAAGACATCCTTTCTTGCAGACTGCTATACTTTTCATCTCTCCTTTGTCAGTTTAACTTCTAGATGCATTTTGGGTTATCAGTGTTCCTTAGCTCAGTAGTCATTCTCCTGAGCCCTCCTCTCAGTGTCTGGCTTCTCAGAGTACCCTTTCTGAGCAAGAGATTGGTGCAATCTGTTTAGCCTGGTGGTGGCTGCCAGGATCCAAGTGGCTGGGTTGCACATTGTTCTTGGTTAGACAGGACCAGGCACCATAACAACCAATGAAACTTATGCCTCGTTTCCACTGAGTGGATCGGTTCGGTGCGTTATTTTCAGTGTTTCCATTATAAAAGCGGCCCATACACCCGAACCATACCGCACCATTTAGGGTCCTGCTTCAGATGTGGGGCCATAGAAAATGGAACGGTTCGGTTAGGGCGGAGCTACGATACATTCCACTGATTGGCGGACAGAAAAACGTCTGCCAATCAGTGTGAGGCCACGCTAGGCATTTTTTCTAAACCCTGTATGGACCCTGGTGGTCCGACTTGCAGTGGAAACGCTCACCTGAATAGGCCGGACCATTCTAACCCTTCCAAACTGTACCGACCCGGACCGATCCGCTCAGTGGAAACGAGGCATATGTGGACCAGGGACTGAACATACACAGATCTGAACATGCACTCAGGGTGGAGCATCCAGTATGGACACTCTGGCCTCAGAGCATTTGTGGGGCATCCTCAAACGGAAGGTGGAGGAGAGCAAGGTCTCTAATGTCCACCAGCTCCGTGATGTTGTCATGGAGGAGTGGAAGAGGACTCCAGTGGCAACCTGTGAAGCTCTGGTAAACTCCATGCCCAAGAGGGTCAAGGCAGTGCTGGAAAATAATGGTGGCCACACAAAATATTTACACTTTGGGCCCAATTTGGACATTCTCACTTAGGGGTGTACTCACTTTTGTTGACAGCGGTTTAGACAATAATGGCTGTGTGTTGAGTTATACAAGCTGTACACTCACTACTTTACATTGTAGCAAAGTGTCATTTCTTCAGTGTTGTCACATGAAAAGATAGAATAAAGTATTTACAAAAATGTGAGGGGTGTACTCACTTTTGTGAGATACTGTATATGTATAAAAAAAATTATATTGTATTTAATATACATAAAAAGTGTTTAGGCTGAGTTTACACTTATGTGAATTGGATGTGAGTTTCACCGCATTCAATTCGCATAGCAGGAGATTGTGATTGGCTCTCTATGGTGTCGGTTCACACATCTCCGCAGCGGCTCCAGTGCTTCTTTTGGTAAGTTTCAGGTCCGAATTCAGCCAAACATTCAGGCTGAAATCGGACCTGAAACGTTGAATGTGTGAACTCAGCCTTACAATAAACAAAAGATTTGTTTAAGCCAATCAATTACTCATGTTGTAAATTCAAAGTAAAGGAATGTGTGTTCTCTACCAATAGAAGTAATAAACTATTATATATCTATGTGTGCTTTCTTTTTTTATTCGTTTTCACTGAGTGAAATAAAAAAAGATCTATTTTTTTATAGCAAGAAATTAACCTGGCCATTACACCCATCCCAAAATGGATGGTTATTAACCGCTTCCCGACCGCCCACTACATATATACGTCAGCATAATTGCACGGGCAGGCAAAATCACGTATCTGTACGTGGCCCTTTAAATGCCTGCCCGTGGGTCGCGCGCGCGCGCACCAGCGGCGCGGTCGCGACCCGGTCGGGAGCTCCGTGACCCCGGCCGCGGGACCAGCGGACCCGATCGCCGCTGGTGTCCCGCGATCGGGTCACAGAGCTAAAGAACGGGGAGAGGTTTGTGTAAACAAGCATCTCCCCGTGCTTCCTACACTGCCTGTCATTGATCGGCTGTTCCCGGTCATCGGGAAAGCCGATCAATGATGTCAGACGTCAGCCCCGCCCCCTAATGTAAAAAAACACAACACGTCACAGCCTATAACCCCTCCCCTCCCCCTAGTGGTTAACTCTTTCACTACAACTGTCATTTATACAGGAATCAATGCATTTAAATAGCATTGATTGCTGTATAAATGACAATGGTCCCAAAAATGTGTCAAAAATGTCCGATGTGTCCGCAGTCACAATAAAAATCGCTGATCGCCGCCATTACTAGTAAAAAAAAAAATATTTATAAAAATGCTATAAAACTATCCCCTATTTTGTAAACGCTATAACTTTTGCGCAAACCAATCAATAATCGCTAATTGCGATTTTTTTTACCAAAAATATGTAGAAGAATACGTATCGGCCTAAACTGAGGAAAAAAAAATGTTTTTTTTATATATTTTTTTGGGGATATTTATTATAGCAAAAAGCAAAAAATATTGCATTGTTTTCAAAATTGTCGCTCTATTTTTGTTTATAGCGCAAAAAATAAAAACCAGTCAGTCAGTCAGTTAAAGCGACGCAGTGCCGAATCGCAAAAAGGGGCCTGGTCCTTTGGCTGCCAATTGGTTCGGGGCTGAAGTGGTTAAAGAGGAACTGCAGTCTGCCCACATAATTTGTAATATTATTATTATTATTACAGGATTTATATAGCCCCAACAGTTTACGCAGCGCTTTACAATATAAAAGGGAGACAATACAGTTATAATACAATAAAATACAAGAGGATTAAGAGGGCCCTGCTCAGAAGAGCTTACAATCTAATAGAATAAAAACATCTTTGCCATTCTGAAGCTTCAGCTTCCCTCCAACCACATAATATTTTATATATACTGTTATTCTGTACTTGCCATGTAAAAAAAATAGTTTTTTAGATATATTTTTGGGGGATATTTATTATAGCAAAAAGTAAAAAATATTGAGTTTTTTTCAAAATTGTCGCTCCATTTTTGTTTATAGCGCAAGAAATAAAAACCACAGGGGTGATCAAATACCACCAAAAGAAAGCTCTATTTGTGAGAAAAAAAGGACGTCAATTTTGTTTGGGTGCAATGTCGCACGGCCACGCAATTGTCAGTTAAATCGACGCAGTGCCGAATCGCAAAAAGTGCTCTGGTCAGGAAGGGGGTAAAATCTTCCGGGGCTAAAGCGGTTAAACTGATTTCTATTTTGGTTTCTTTTGTGAAGTTCTTGATGTATCTAATGAATTACAAGTGCCTATACCTGGTATTATGTATACTTTTTATTTTTTAGCAATCTGTAGTACTCCTCTACATCAGACACCTTAAATGTAGCAGTGGCTTTATAGATTTGGATTGCTGCATATCATTTCCAGAGACCCCTGTTATGACTAAGTATTTTAGGAGGGGGGAAAAGGAAAGATTGCAGCAATAAAATGCAAACAAACTCAGGAGGTAACTTTAGATATAAGAAAAATACTGGAGGTCTGGCCTGACTGATACGTTGTTTGTGTTGAAAGTGATGATCTAAGGGTCTGTTTTATTCCAGTCATGCTGCATTATCGGCTAGGGAAGAGAGATAGGCCACAAGCCCCTTTACATTCTAAGAAAATGTGTTGTTTAAAGGCTTGCTATTTAAAAATAATATTCAGCTCCAGCAAGATTGCTCCCAGGTTGTATCTACCATCTGAATAAGCTTTGATATTCCCTTTATGTGGTTTGAGTGTCATTTTAGTGTATGTGTTGTGTTTATAGATATAAATCTATATGATTGAATTTGAAGTGCAGTATACAGAGCTTACAGTTTAGACAGAGCAACTGATTGGCTGCCCGTTTACTAAAGTTATCCATAGAAAGCCCTATAATTAGGAAGTGCCCTTGATTTCAAACATCGCTTTTGATTAACGATTCACTTCTAAATTTATTGAAGGCAATAATGAAGCATGAGTGTTTGGAACAGCCTCTCTGTCTTTTGGTAAAGGAAGTTGGTCTTTGACCCTCAACATGGTAGAGATTATTATGCAAACAATGGGTTACATTTACTTAGGGGAGGGTTAGTGTTTTCAGGGAAGGTGGGTGTTGGGGTTACAAAGAGAATTGGTGTTATGGTTAAATGGAAGGTTGGTGTTGGCTTTACAGGGAGAGTTTGTGTTGGGGTTACACGGAGGGTTGGCTTTGGAGTTACAAGGAGGGTTGGGGTTGGAGTTAAAGGGAAGGTTGGTGTTGGGGTTACAAGGGGTTGGTGTTGGGGTTACAGTGGGGTTGGTGTTGGGGTTACAAGGAGGATTGGCTTTGGAGTTACAAGGAGGGTTCGTGTTGGAGTTAAAGCTTTGGAGTTACAAGGAGGGTTGGTGTTGGAGTTAAAGGGAGAGTTGGTTTTGGGGTTACAGGGAGTTGGGTTTAAAGTGGGGGTTGGTGTTGGAGTTAAAGGGAGGATTGGTGTTGAAGTTAAAGGGAAGTTTGGTGTTGGAGTAAAAGGGAGGTTTGGTTTTGGGGTTACAATGAGAATTGGCTTTGGATTTACAAGGAGGGTTGGGGTTGGAGTTAAAGGGAAGGTTGGTGTTGGGGTTACAAGGGGTTGGTGTTGGGGTTACAGGGGGGTTGGTGTTGGGGTTACAAGGAGGATTGGCTTTGGAGTTACAAGGAGGGTTTGTGTTTAAGTTAAATCTTTGGAGTTAAAAGGAGGGTTGGTGTTGGAGTTAAAGGGAGAGTTGGTTTTGGGGTTACAGGGAGTTGGTGTTGGGGTTAAAGTGGGGGTTGGTGTTGGAGTTAAAGGGAGGATTGGTGTTGGAGTTAAAGGGAAGTTTGGTTTTGGGGTTACAATGAGAATTGGCTTTGGATTTACAAGGAGGTTTGGTGTTGGAGTTAAAGGGAGGGTTATTTTGGGGTTACAGGGGGGGTTGGTGTTAGGATTGAAGGGAGGGTTGGTGTTGGGGTTACAGGGGGGTTGGTGTTGGGGGTTCATGGAAAGGTTGGTGTTGGCTGCAGTAGTGTATTTAGGTTTTGTGCTGCCCTAGGCCTGACTAAACTTGTGTACCCCCTAATTTAAACATGACCCACCCCTTCCTGTCAAGGCCACACCCCTTACTGTTTAAGACCTGCCTGAAATTTTCTAGTGGGGACACTAGTTCTGAGGGCCTGGGGGGGCAAATGGATTCCCTTAATTTGCATAGATTTTCTCTAACTTCCTGTTTGGCTATGGGGCAGGAAGTGAAGGGAAAACTCTGCAATGGGACAGGGATGGTAAAAAATAAACTGACAGGGGCTATAACCCTCCCTTACTTTATCCAAAATGAAAAAAAAAGTGTTGCCTATAGTTCTACTTTAAGCACAAATTTCTGATAATTTTATGGAGAGGACTAAGAAGATATAACCATGCCAATGGTGCAGCAGAAAACATATAGTACAGTGAGGAAGGTTTGTGGTCCAGGAGCAATCAGAGGCGCATGTGGTTATTAATTATTTTAAGGACCAGGTAGGCACAATAACTAAATGTATAAAAACAACTGATCATATTAATACCCAATGTGACCACAATGAAGTTTAATCATTTTCTTGATTATGTATCAACCAATGTATTTTATTATACTAATGATATGTTTATTCTATGTAATATAGATGAAATCTGTGATATATGCAAAACCTTGACGAAGCAATCATGCGAAACATGTTGGTTCTACTTATCAACGCATCAGATCATGATTATCAATTATTGTCTCATGGTCCATCAAATACGCTATGAATATGTATTTTTATATGATTTTGATACGATTAATAAATTTATATATTTAAAAAAAAATTGTTGTCTTATGTGCCTACCCTATAAATAGACCTTGTCTCAATTAAAATCCCATTATTTTTTAAAGAGACTTGTCTCTTTTCTCCCCCCTCTCTTTGTGGTCCAGGATGATAAGGCAGTCAAAATTAGAAGCGGTGCCCCCCCCCCCCCCCCACAGTTGCAGAATGCCGGCCGGCTGCATACCGGAAGCAGTGCGGCCACTTTATGGGGGCGCTAGACTAATTTGCCTCTCAGCCCAGTCCACCCCATAAGACTGGCGCTACACTAACAGTGTAGCTCAAGCCGGCGGGGACTCTTTCTGTGCTTCCCCCCTGCAAAGTGCTGCCCTAGGCCTGGGCCTTGTCGGCCTAGGCCAGGATAGAGCGTTGGTTGGCTGTCATTTAGGGTTGGTGTGAAGAATTCAGGAATTATTAGTATTGAGCTTAAATGAATAGCTAGTGCTTGGCTTACAGGGAGCGTTGGTGTTGGGCTTTAAGGGAAATTTGGTGTTGGGGTTACAAGGAGGGTTGACGAAGGTTACAAGAAAAGGTTGGTGTTAGAGGTAAAGGGAGGATTAGTGTTAGGGTAAAAGAAGGGTTGATAGTGGGGTTACAAAGGAGACTTAGTGTTGGGTCTATAGGGGAGACTAGTGTTGGAGTTACAGGGAGAGCGAACAAAGTGGTGAGAGGTAGCATGGAGCTGTAAGTGCTGGGAGAGGGCAAACTTTAAGGTAAGTCTGCTACTTAGATGTAAAGCCGCAATGGTGTGCATACTTGCACCTTATGGCAAGAGCTGTCAAGCCCTTATTCCTTTGAGTTTTGCTTTAAAGGATAAGTTCACCTTTTGTAACATGTTACATGTTACACCCATATTCAGGGTGTAACACGTTACAGATGCACCAGCCTCGGCTCCCCTAACCTCCCTGTTTTGACAACGAGCGGGCAAATCTTCTCCCCCGCTCGATGTCACAATCTAAAAAAATGTCACGCCGCATCATTCACAGAGCTCTGTGAATGTTAAAACTACAAGTACCAACACCCTTTTTGGCTGTCGACTTGTAGTTCTCAATGCTGTTGAGCGCTCTGGTAGTCCATTGATTCATACTGTCAGAGTGTAACTGCCTGCCTGTATTAGAGGTACGGGCAGACAAATACACCAGTGGCGGCCCGTCCATAGGGGGCGCCCGGGCGCCGCCCCCCCCCCCCCCCTCCTTGCAGTTAAAAAAAATAAATAAATAAATAAAAAAAAAAGTTCAAAAAAAAAAAAAAAATGTATTTAAACATGTCCCTTTAAGGGCGCCATGTCCCTTTAAGGGCGCACAGTGCAGTATGCACCGCTCTATCACCAATAGATAGATTCATGCATTGCATGAATCTATCTATTGGTCACCTCTGCCGCCCCCTATTCAGGTGTCCGGCCCCTGATCGGGCGCCGGGCATCTGAATTACAGTGGGGGGGGTGTTGCTGGAAGCGCCCCTATTAGAGCTGTAAGCTCTAATAGGGGACCCTATTAGAGCGGTGTGCTCTAATAGGCTTCCCTAAGTGTAAACAGCGGGCGCACGGCCGTGCGTTCGCTGATTACACAGTATTGTGTTAGAGAAGCGAATACATCGCTTCCCTAACACAGACCCGCCTCTCAGCCAATCAGGTTGCCAGGTCTGTTACCTGTCACCTGATTGGCTGAAGTCACAGGCGCTGTGATTGGACGCTAGGCGTCCAATCACCTAGCGTCCAATCACAGCAGAAGAAGACAGGAGGAGCGCGGGAGAAGACATCCGACGGAGACATCCGACGGAGACACCGCTCGTCGCCTGACGCCGTCACCAGCTGCACACCGGGACAAGGTAAGTGCAGAGGGCAGGCAGGGGGCACAGTGGCAGCACTTAAGGGGCACAGTGGCAGAACTTGGGGCACAATGGAAGCACTTAAGGGGCACAATGGCAGCACTTAAGGGGCACAATAGCAGCACTTAAGGGGCACAATGGCAGCACTTAAGGGGCACAGTGGCAGAACTTAAGGGGCACAATGGCAGCACTTAAGGGGCACAATGGCAGCACTTAAGGGGCACAATGGCAGCACTTAAGGGGCACAATGGCAGAACTTGGGGCACAATGGCAGAACTTGTGGCAGAACTTGGGGCACAATGGCAGCACTTAAGGGGCACAATGGCAGCACTTAAGGGGCACAATGGCAGCACTTAAGGGGCACAATGGCAGCACTTAAGGGGCACAATGGCAGAACTTGGGGCACAATGGCAGCACTTAAGGGGCACAGTGGCAGCACTTAAGGGGCACAATGGCAGCACTTAAGGGGCACAATGGCAGCACTTAAGGGGCACAATGGCAGAACTTGGGGCACAATGGCAGCACTTGGGGCACAGTGGCAGAACTTGGGGCACAGTGGCAGCGTTTGATGGGCACAGTGGCAGCGTTTGATGGGCACAGTGGCAGCGTTTGATGGGCACAGTGGCAGCGTTTAATGGGCACAGTGGCAGCGTTTGATGGCACAGTGAGGCTGTTTGTTTGCGCCCCCCCAAAAATTTTGAGCACCAGCCGCCACTGAAATACACAGACAGTCTGCAGGTCATTACACCCACGGTCACCCACGGTATATATATATATATTTTTTTTTTGTAAAGCTGAACTTATCCTTTAATGCGTTAATGAATATTAATTTGTATATGCTGAATGCTGAATATTTGTATATGCTGAAGAGCAATTCCAGGTAGAAAATTATATTATAACTTAACTCCAGGAATTATTTATATTATCTACTTACATTGGTCCATTTTGGATGCATATCTCATACCTGTCCCTCCTCTGCACCTCATCCAATCAGAGAACCCAATGTGTTCATTAAAAAAAATACATGGTGTTCTTAACTTTTCTAGAGTAATGGCTCGTACATAGGATCGGACTTTCCGCCAACAAAACCGTAGAATTTTGTCTGAAGGGTGTTGGCTCCAACTTGTCTTGCATACACACGGCCAAACAAATGTTGGCCAACAATTATGAATGTAGTGACATACTAAACGTACTGCATGTTTTTTCAGCTCTTTAGCGCCACCAATTGGGCTCCTTCTGCTAATTTCGTGTTAGTAGAAGTTTGGTGAGTGTTGATTCGCGTTTTTCTTTTTGCATTTTTCATTTAGCGCTTTTCATTTCATGCTTTTCAGTTTGTTTCTGAATGGCTGTTCGTCAACCAGACATGTTACGGAATCGGAGGAGGTAACGTGTTATTTATTATTGGCCTTGGCATTATTGCTTTGACATAATTTTTTTGGTTGAATAATGATTTGATTTGGTAAGTGTTCTATATTTTTGGCTGCATATAATGCAATTTTTGGTTAGGTTCTATTGGCAGATATCATGTCTAATTTTATTTGTTTTCTTTTTTTAATGCACAATAAAAAAAATTGTGGAGAATTATACTTGGCTGTGTGTTTTACTTCAAATGACAGTTTGGGAGTCGGCAGTTACATTTTAAAAAATACAATGTAAAATTGACAAGGGACACCAACATAGTTGTATCTTTGATCTTAAAAACTACGGGATAATGGTGTTGTGGTAACTTGCACCAAAAAAAAACAAAAAAACAAGCATAATAGTATTATTCTTGATATCACTAGAAAAAAAAAGCCTTTGAAAATTTGTTTGCAATAACTCCATCAGTATCACCAGCAAAGCAGCTTCCATATTATAACATTAAAGAAGAAGAGAATGTACGCTGCATTTCGAGATTTCATAATTTGCCGCATCACGAATGTTAATTCTCCATTATGAACGCTAGTTTACAAGACCGACCGCTTCTGCTTCTGAGCATGCTTGTTTGTACTTTGGACTTTTGTCCGACGGACTTGTGTACGCACGCTCTGAAAATCCGACAACACACATTTGTCCGCGGAAAATTTGAGAACCTGCTAGCCAACATTTATTGGTGGAAAGTCCGACAAGAATTGTCCGATGGAGCGTACACACGGTCGGGCTTACCGCCAACAGCCTCTCATCGAACATTTCCCATCGGAAAGTCTGATCGTGTGTACGGGCCTATAGGCTTCAAATCATTAACACATTTTTAAAGCTGCTGAGAAGTTTACTTTAACCATTCAATCAGGTCCCAACCAAAAAAACATTTTTTTTTTTTCCAATGTACCCAGTTAACCATAATTTCTGCCAGTTAAAGTCATTGACATCTGCCAGCCCAATCAGCTTTTGTTCCCTATGTTTTGGGTGTATTTACATATGTAACAGTGCTCCTCTGATGTTTGCAGACCAATTGTGATGAAATCACCAGTCATTTGAATAGCAATCATTAGTTGATGTGTTTGGTTTCCTCTGACACTGGGACAGATTTGTCCTTTAACAGGATGTGAATTGGCCTAGTTGTAACATTAATTGCGATCTAATCTGAATCAGTGGCACTGTTATCTTTTACTTTCAGCATTCCCATTAGGCAGCCTAATGTTCCCCATTCATTGTAACTTCCCATCAGAGGCAATGCATAATAGCAGTAACACCTTCTAAATGATTACATCCAATCCATAATATTGCCTTCTGAAGGGCTGCTGCTAACAGATTGAATCACCTGCGCCTACAATAAGTTTCAGGTCCACTAATGGAATTTACATAGTAATAGAATGAGATGATTGCCAATAGGGATGAGCAAATTATAGTAAATCTGCTCAGCAGAATCTAGTCTATTTCCCGAAGACATATTTACAGTGACAAACTGGTAACGATGTTCTTTGACTACCTACCAGTTCATACCCATACTGTAAAGGCCTGCTAAAACATGTGCGTTGATGGGCATTAGCCCAACGCATGCCAACATGCCTGCTGCATGCAGGGCTGGGACAAGGGGTGGGCATGAGGGGTGGCATGCCCTGGGCGCAATGGTTTATTGCAGGGATGTGGGCGCCCTGACCCTAAAACGAAGGGAAGGGGGGGGGCGCAGTTTGACATCTTTGCCCTGGGCGCTGGATGGACTTGTCCCGGCACTGGCTGCAAGTAATGTTTATTTATTGTGGCACTCCCAACTCATTGTATAGTCCAACACACTGCAACATATTATATATTATTAGATTGTAAGCTCTTCTGAGCAGGGCCCTCTAAATCCTCTTGTATTTTATTGCATTATAACTGTATTGTCTCCTTGTTATATTGTAAAGCGCTGCGTAAACTGTTGGCGCTATATAAATCCTGTATAATAATAATATACCATGTGTTGTGTTGCGTTGCCAAAAAAAGGGTCACTTACATTAAAGCCCCATACACACGGTCGGATTTTCGCATGGATTCTGTCCGATCGGACAATGTTGTCGAAAAATCCGACCGTGTGTATGCACCATCGGACAGTGTACGACGGACAAAGTCCTATCTCCTGCTGGATAGATTTTTGGACAACAAGGTCCGATCACACCAAATCCGATCGTGTGTATCGAATTCCTGACGGACAAAGTGCCACGCATGCTCAGATCACATTACAAGACCAAAGCTATTGGCTACTAGCCTCTACGTAGTCCCGTCGTACGCAACAAACGTCACCACGTTCAGAATGATCCGATTTTCCGACAACTTTGTCCGACCGTGTGTATGCAAAACCAACATCGGACAAAGTACGACGGACAGGATCCGATGGACCTGGTCCTCGGATAATCCGCGCGTGTGTATGGGGCTTAAGTCTCCTGCTGTGGGCCATATGGAATTGGCTACCTTAACCACTTCAGCTCCAGGCCATTTTTTGCGATATGGCACTGCGTTACTTTAACTGACAATTGCGCGGTCGTGCGACACTGTACCAAAATATAATTGATGTGTTTTTTTCCCCCCACAAATAGAGCTTTCTTTTGGTGGTTTTTGATCACCTTATTATTTTTTGCGCTATAAAAAAAAAGAACAATTTTGAAAAAAAAAAACAATATTTTTTACGTTGTGCTATAAAACATATCCAATAAATTTTTTTAAAAAAAATCTAATTTCTTCATCAGTTTAAAACAATATGTATTCTGCTACATATTTCTGGTAAAAAAAAATCCACTAAGAGTAAATTGATTGGTTTGTGCAAAAGTTATAGCGTCTACAAACTATGGGATATTTTTATGGCATTTTAATTTATTTTAATTTTTTTTACTAGTACTAGCGAGACTGCGACATTGCTGCGGACAAATCAGACACCTAACTGACATTTTTGACACTTTTTTAGGAACCAGTGACATTATTACAGTGATCAGTGCTAAAAAATATGCACTGTTACTGTACTGGCAGGGAAGGGGTTAACACCAGGGGCGATCAAAGGGTTAAGTGTGTCCCTAGGGGGTGCTTGCTAACTGTGTGGGGGATGGACTGATTGGGTGAACACAGAGATCTGTGTTCCTGCTTAGCAGGAACACAGATCTCTGTGTCCTCCCCTGTCAGAACGACGATCTGCCACTATTCTGCCTCTCTGTTCACTGCTCACTGTTCACTGTTCTGCCTCTCTGGGGAACGATCGTGGCTGGCGGACATCGGGACCCACTGATTGGCACCTCCTCTGTCCAATGGGCGCGCACGCACTGCCAGAGGCACGGAATGGCGTACAAGTATGTGATTTTGCGCAATAGAGCCGCCCTGCCCCAGTATATATGCGGTAGGCGGTCTTTAAGTGGTTAAAGGGATATTAAAGGCAATTAAAAAAAACAAACATGGCTTTCACTGCTGTTTAAGCCAATGAGGAGGGAGATATAGAATGCATGAAGTTAAAAAATGTTGAGCCTTTAGAACCAAATTGAGAGGTATAGCCAAACCTTGTTTGGCTGTACTTCTTTAGTTCGTTCTGCTGAAACCCGCTGTTCAGTTCTTCGCGTTCACGTGCTTGGACCGGCACCTGGCTCAGGCTCTCAGCGAGCCGCTGAGAGCCTGAGCTGGCCACTCTTGCCCCTCCATAGCCCAGCGATCCGGTGAGCATTGGGGGGGGGGGCAGAGCAGAGCAGAGAGCTGGTGACTGACAGTCACCAGGTCTTTCCTTAGGGAGCTCTGAGATCGGTGGTGTTTGATCGCTCAGTTCTCAGTTTTAGAGCCGGTGGGGTGTCAGTGGTGTTTGATCGCTCAGTTCTCAGTGTTAGAGCCAGTGGGGAGTCGGTGGTGTTTGATCGCTCAATTCTCAGTGTTAGAGCCGGTAAGTATGAATCTGCAAAAAACCCAATTCCCATACTGTTCTTTTTTTTTTTGCTATAGATTTTTATTCAAAAGTTTAACAAATTTCTTAGGATACAATAATATATTGATACAGAAAGATATGCACTCTCAAAGGTGACCAAGTGTCTGATTAATGTGACTGTAACATAAAAACAATTATAAGGGTAAATACAGTTGAATTAGGCTACAGCCCGCTTGGGCCTGTATGAACTAATTATAACTTCTGTGTATCGTTTGATAAAACCGTAGCGTCTTTAGCATAACCTGAGATCGGGGCTCTTATCACCAAAGTTGATCAGGTACTTGAAGTCACTTCACGTAGCTACCACATTGGCATCAAAAAATTTGAGGCTCCAGGACTCTCCACTTGCATCCATAAGGTAAATATCATTGAATTTAAAAGAGAAAAGAAGAAGAAAAAAAAAAGAAGACGGGAAGGAATGAAAAGAAGAAGAATAAAGGTCAAAAATCAAAAGCAGGAGTCATTGCCCTTGGCCTAGGCCCCCTACTATCCAGTTCCGGGAATTATGGATCTTGGACGTACATAATCCAGGGGGACCACACCTTATCAAGTCTGTCTCTAAGGTTGCTGGTCAATTTTTCATTGACCATGATCCAAGAAAGTTTATGTTTTACTAGTGTAAGACTGACCACTTGTAATTTTAGCTGCTGAAAAAAATAAAGAAGGTGAGGGATCGGAGATGTCTAGGGATCTCGACCAGCAGATCCACAAACATTTTAGGATTTTTAGGTAGATTTTGTCCTGTCAATGAATAGACCAGAGTGAATATTCTGATCCAAAAGCGCTGGACCTTGGGACAGGACCACCAGACATGGAACATAGTACCCTCTTGCCCGCACCCTCTGAAGCAAAGGGGTGAAGTGCCAGGGTACAATCTCGACCAGCCTCGCTGGAACAAGGTACCCCCATACTGTTCTTTTAATGCATTGAATGCATTAAGGTAAAAGCCTTCTGTGTGCATTAAGGTAAAAGCCTTCTGTGTGCATTAAGGTAAAAGCCTTCTGTGACCCATCTGTGCCGCATCTCAATCCAGCCATGTGCATGAGAGCAGCAGCTCTCCCGATTCTCTGTCTCTTTATTGGCTCACACATCAGCGGGAGCCATTGACACCTGCTGCTGTCAATCATAGCCAGTGAGTCAATGAGGAGAGAAAGGGGGAAAGGGCCAAGCCATGCTCTGTATGTGAATGGACAATGTCCATTCACAGGAGCATGGCTTGAGAGTGAGCCTGCCCAAGTGCCCCAATAGCAAGCAGCTTGCTACTGGGGGCACTCGGAAGGGGAGGAGCCAGGACAACCAGTGGAGACCCAAAAAGAAGAGGATTGGGGCTGCTCTGTGTAAAACCATTGTACAGAGCAGTTAAGTACAACATATTTTTTTTTTTTATTCAAACCTTCAGAACCACTTAAGGCTTTGACAGTTAGACCCCTTTTGCACTGAGGCGCTTTGCAGGCGCTATAGTATTACAAATAGCGCCTGCAAATCACCCTGAAAAAGCGGCTCCATTCACTCCAGTGGGAAAGCCCGAGGGCTTTCCCACTGGAGAGGTGCGCTGGCAGGGCGACAGAAAAGGTCCTGTCAGCAGCTTCTTTAAAGCAGTGAAGGATCGGTGAACTCACCGCTCCTCCACCGCTCCTCCCAATTGAAATCAATGGGGAAGCGATGCTATACCGCAGGCAAAACGCAAATCCGCTGCGTTTTGTAGGCGGATTTAACCCCTTTTCGGCTGCTAGCAGGGGGTTAGCGCCAAATAGCACCGCTTTACCGCTGACACCCGGGCGCCGGCAGTGTGAAAGAGGTCTAAAACCTGGAAACTGATTGGTTTCCATGCACAGCTGCACCAGATTTTGCACCTTCTATTTTTAGTAATCCCGCCCCCCTTAAAGTTCTCTTTATTTACTATAATTTATTTTGTAAGTAAACATATTCTTTTCAATCCAAAAAAAAGAAAAAAAAAGAATTATACTGACCATTTGAATATTAATTTAGACTGGTAACACAGTTTATACAGACATATACTGTATAGATTGATACATATTACAGTGCATACAACATAAAGCGAAGTCTTTGAAACTTTGTTGCATAGTTTCAGAAGTTTCCAGTGCAAGCACTTGCATTCAGATAGGATGGGGTACTGTGTAGCACTGGCATCTCCACCTAAAGATGGTCAAAAATACATGGTCTTGTAGACCTTTTCTCAGACATTTCCTGTCTACTAACACTCGTTCTGATGTCGGTTAATCCAGACTAGCTTTCTGACAACAGTGGACCAATTCTGTGCAATGTGTGTCAACACAACCACTTGTAGTCCCCACCAGGTGTGCATGTGCCAGGGTGACAAAGCAGTAACACAACTGGGTGACCACTTTCTCCAAATTGTGCTACTGTTGTCACTCTAGCACATGTGCCCCTGGTGGAGATTACCAGTGGCTGCGTTGAAGTGCCTGAACAAGGACTTTCATGGCAGGATCACCAAGTTTTAGCCCTTATTCACACCTTAGTGTTTTATGGCCTGAATTGCCAAAATGCACAGCAAGCCAATTCCAATGCTTTTCAATTGCCCCTGTTCACATTTGAGCATTCAGGTGCCTGTAGCCCAACGCCAGAAGCTCAAAAAGATACATGAGCTCCTTTTGAAACAGAATGGGGCCCCTTGGTCCCATTGACTTTAAATGGATTCCGTGAAAAAACATGTGTTGTGCACATTTTTCAGGCGCTCCTATCATAAAAGGCCAGGGGGCCAGAAGCTGGTTAGGCAACTCATAGATGATTCAGTTTTTCATTCAACCAGTTGATTGAACGGAAAAACAAAACTGTTTCGATTTCTCCATCCACATCGAGGATGGGGGAATGGGGACAGTTTTTTTCCTTAAATCAATCCTGCTGAGCTATAGTGTTCTGAAAGTGTGTGTGTGTGTGTGTGGGGGGGGGGTGTCCCTGCTATAGCCTGCGCTGCTGATCCAATGGCATTTATCCAACAGGCTTCTTGTACAAAAGTAGATGGGTAGATGGACTTCTGTACAACCACTGTCTCCATACATCAGGGGTGTCAAACTCAATTTTATCACAGGCCGCATCAGCAGTATGGTTGCCTTCAAGGGCCGGTTGTATCAGGGGTGCCCTACATAAAGAGTGCAGGGTTCAGGGGTGCATTATGTACAGAGTGCAGAGCTCAAAATTATGCTATATACAGAGTGCATAGCTCAGGAGTGTGCTTTGTACAGAGCGCAGAGCTCAGGGGGTGCATTATGTACAGAATTCAGGGGTGTGCTGTGTACAGAGTGCAGGGTGTAGGGGTGTGCTGTGTACAGGGTGCAGAGCTCAGGAGTGTGCTATGTACAGAGTGCAGAGCTCAGGAGTGTGCTATGTACAGAGTGCAAAGCTAAGGCGTGTGCTATTTACAGAGTGCAAAGCTCAGGAGTGTGCTTTGTACAGAGTGCAGAGCTCAGGGGTGCATTATGTACAGAATTCAGGGGTGTGCTGTGTACAGAGTGCAGGGTGTAGGGGTGTGCTGTGTACAGAGTGCAGAGCTCAGGAGTGTGCTATGTACAGAGTGCAGAGCTCAGGAGTGTGCTATGTACAGAGTGCAAAGCACAGGAGTGTGCTATTTACAGAGTGCAAAGCTCAGGAGTGTGCTATGTACAGAGTGCAAAGCTCAGGAGTGTGCTATGTACAAAGTTCAGTGCTCCGTAGTGTGCTGTGTACAGAGTGCAGAGCTCAGAAGTGTGCTATGTACAAAGTTCAGTGCTTCTTAGTGTGCTGTGTACAGAGTGCAGAGCTCAGAAGTGTGCTATGTACAAAGTTCAGTGCTCCGTAGTGTGCTGTGTACAGAGTGCAGAGCTCAGAAGTGTGCTATGTACAAAGTCCATTGCTCCGTAGTGTGCTGTGTACAGAGTGCAGAGCTCAGAAGTGTGCTATGTACAAAGTTCAGTGCTCCTTAGTGTGCTGTGTACAGAGTGCAGAGCTCAGAAGTGTGCTATGCACAGACTGCAGGGTTCAGAAGTGCGTTGTGCACAGAGTTCGGGGTGTGCTGTGTACAGAGTGCAGGGTTTAGGGGTGCACTGTGCCCCAAAACCCCCTCCCCAAAGCTTCTTTGGATCTCTCTCTCCTACCTTGCCTGGCTCTAGTACCTCCCTGTGTAGGTGGCTCTGCCTTACTTTGTAGGGAGTGGGAGTGGAGGGTGAGAGCTGGAGGTGGTAGAATGGAGTTCCAACAGGTTTCAAATGTAAACTTGATGCGAAGGCCACATGACAAGGCCCTGGAGAAAAAAAAAAGCTTCAAAATTGTGTATGGGGGCTTATTTCAATGAGTTTTGCAGATTTAATAAGACCGAACTTTTGAAATAATGTTATCATGTTAAAATGTATTTATAAGATTTTAGAGACTGGATTTATGTCTTTTACTGTTTTAAAGAAATGTCACTTCTGATCTCAGCTCAGATCTTTTGTCTTTTTTTGTCCATACATTTTTACTACTGCAAAGCCTCCATCATGAAGTCCAGGGATATTTTTTTTAGTTTGCAATCATGTATATAAACATGATGAAGACTTCTATAGTCTGCTCTTCTTATTATTTTTTTGTTTTTGTGAAGTTAATAATTCGGGTTCATCTATCACAAGCTGGGAAGTAGAAGTAGCAGTTAGGAGTGTGTGAAGTGGGCTGGGGTTATGATCGCCGCGTGAAGCCCATATTAAGGAACTTTCAGCGAAGAATTTATGACACCAGAGAGAAGTTTGCTGGAAGACGGAGACTGCCCGGATCTTTACCTTCTCCGAGCAAGATATATAGATGGGAGAGGAGCTGGAAAAGACAAACACAGCATTCTGTCTGCACAAGACTTCCACAGAGGCGCCCTCATAAAACCAAAGATAAACACTTTACTATCAGCACTCCAATGGAGATACCCATGAAGCAAGACAACAGCCCTGTGCTGAGATATTTCATAGGGACATGGGAGAGAGAGCGACGTGTGTGTCATCTCTATGGGTGATCTCTATAGCCGATCTCTATGTCATCTCTATAGGTGATCTCTATGTCATCTCTATAGGTGATCTCTATGTCATCTCTATAGGTGATCTCTATGTCATCTCTATAGGTGATCTCTATGCCATCTATATAGGTGATCTCTATGTCATCTCTATAGGTGAATGCTATGTCATATATATAGCTGATCTCTATGTCATCTCTATAGCTGATCTCTATGTCATCTCTATAGCTGATCTCTATGTCATCTCTATAGCTGATCTTTATGTCATCTATATAGGTGATCTCTATGTCACCTCTATAGGTGAATGCTATGTCGTCTATATAGGTGAATGTTATGTCATCTTTATAGGGGAATGCTATGTGATCTCTATGAGTGATCTCTATGTCATCTCCAGGGCTGATCTCTATGGCATCTATATAGGTGATCTATGTGGCATCTCTATAGGTGATCTCTATGTCATCTCTATAGGTGAATGCTATGTGATCTCTATGAGTGATCTGCATGTCATCTCCAGGGCTGATCTCTATGTCATCTCTATGGGTGATCTCTATGTCATCTCTATAGGTGAATGCTATGTGATCTCTATGAGTGATCTGCATGTCATCTCCAGGGCTGATCTCTATGTCATCTCTATAGGTGATCGATATGTCATCTCTATGGGTGATCTCTATGTCATCTCTATAGGTGAATGCTATGTGATCTCTATGAGTGATCTCTATGTCATCTCTATAGGTGAATGCTATGTGATCTCTATGAGTGATCTGTATGTCATCTCCAGGGCTGATCTCTATGTCACCTCTATGGGTGATCTCTATGTCATCTCTATAGGTGATCTCTATGTCATCTCTATAGGCGATCTCTATGTCATATCTATGGGTGATCTCTATGTCATCTCTAGGGGTGATCTCTATGTCATCTCTATAGGTGATGTCTATGTCATCTCTAGGGGTGATCTCTATGTCACCTCTATGGGTGATCTCTGTGTCAGCTCTATAGGTGATCTCTATGTCATCTCTAGGGGTGATCTCTATGTCATCTCTAGGGGTGATATATATGTCATCTCTAGAGGTGATCTCTATGTCATCTCTATAGGTGATCTCAATGTCATCTCTATGGGTGATCTCTAGGGGTGATATCTATGTCGTCTCTATATGTCATCTCTATGTCACCTCTATGGGTGATCTTTATGTCATATCTCTAGGGGTGATCTCTATGTCATACCTGTATCTCTAGGGGTGACCTCTATGTCATCTCTAGGGGTGACCTCTATGTCATCTCTAGGGGTGATCTCTATGGATGATCTCTCTTTGTGCTTTGAGGGGGAGCTTCCAGTGTACAGTATAGTATAGTGTTCGTTTTCTGCATTAGAGTTTACTGCAACACATTATAAATATACAGTATAAAACTTGTGTATATTGGTATAGGAACAGCATGGCATACAATTATCTCTTCTATCTACCTTTTTTATCTATTATCTATAAATCTGTCTTTTTATAGACTTGCAGTATTTCTATTCCCATATGCTATCTGTTTTCTTTCCATACATCTCTCTGTTATGTACTGTCTTCTTGTCTAGCTAACTGAACTGTCTGTCTCTCTCTCTTTTTCTCTCTCTGTTAGCTCTGTCTCTTCATCTCTATTTATGTTATCTTTCAAATTTCTCACTTTCTCTCTTTATCTAATGTTATCAGCTTCCCTCCTATTATCTATAGATGTCCTGGGTCCCTGTTGCTCTATCTAATCCTATCTCTACCACTCTCTCCTCAAATAAAGATCTCCCTCTCTCTTAAGGGGTTTCCTCTGTCTGCAGAAAAAGACCATAGCGGACACGGACGATATATAGTTGTCACTGTATCTGATCTATTCGTTCCCCTTTTATAAGTAATTTCTATCATCTCTCTCTCACACCTCTCTTTGTCTCTCCCCATCCATTGATCTCTTTCTACCTTTATATCGACCCCTTGAGCTCTCTCTCTCTTTGTATATATCGCCCGCACCCCATTTTCCTCTCTCTTTACTTCTAAAACCAATAAACCATTGTCTGTCATATCCGTCTCTTCTTCGCTCTCTCTCAATATATATGCACCTATCGTCTCTCTCTAGTTCTGTCTCCCTCACCTCTCTCTCTCTCTCTCTCCAGTTACCCCCCATTTCTCTCTCTCTCTATATATACATATACACACAGTATATACACATTTCCCACACTTCTCTCCATCTCTTGATCTTTCTTTACCATTATAATCAATCACCTGTCAGCTCTATCTAGATATATCTCTCGTTTACTGTATAATATAGTTGTCAGTTGTACAGGTCTATCATCTTTATCTCTCTATAGTTCTATATCTCCCTCGTTTCTCTGTCTCTTTTCATCTCTTGATCCCTCTCTCTTAGGTTATAATCACCCTCTGTTGGCTGCCTCTCTTTATCTAGATATGTCTCAGTATAGCTGTCACATTTGTGTCCCTCTGTACTTGTATACAGAATATCTATCATCTCTCTTCCTACTTATATTTCTTCCTCACTTTTAACTGTATCTCTCCATCTCTTGATATTTCTCTCTATATGATCATCATCATCTGTCAGCTCTCTCTTTAGTTCTGTGTCTCCCTCAACTCTCTCTGTCGGTCTCTCCAGTTATCTCTCTCTTTCACTCTCTCTCTCTCTCTCTCTCTCTCTTTAGCTCTGTGTTTCCCTCACCTCTCATTCTCTCTCCAATTCTCTCTCTCCAGTTATCTCTCTCACTCTCTCTCCAGTTATCTTTCTCTCTCTATCTCTCCAGTTATCTATCTCTCTCTCTCTAGTTATCTCTCACTCTCTCTCCAATTATATCTCTCTCTCCAGTTCTATATCTATATCTCTCTCTCTATCCCGTTCTCTCTCTCCCTATCTCATCTCTCTCCCTCCAGTTATCTCTCTCCCTCTCTCTCTCTCTCTCTCTCTCTCTCTCTCTCTCTCTCTTTAGTTCTGTGTCTCCCTCGCCTCTCTTTCTCCAATTCTCTCTCTTCATCTCTCTCTCCCCTCTCTCTCTCTTATCTCCCTCTCTCTCTCTCTCTCTCTCTCCAGTTATCTCTCCCACCCTCTATCTCTCTATCTCCAGTTATCTATTTCTCTCTCTCTCTCTCTCTCTCTATCTCTCTCTCTCCAGTTATCTCCCCCTCTCTCTCTCCCCAGTTATCTCTCTCTCTCTCCAGTTATCCATATCTCTCTCCAGTTATCTAGTTCTCTCCCTCTCCAGTTCTCTCTCTCTATCTCTCCAGCTATCTCTCTCTCCAGTTATTTCTATCCCTCTCTCCAGCTGTATCTCTCTTTCTCTCTTCAGTTATCTCTCTCTCTTCAGCTATCCCCCCTCCCTCTCTCTCCAGTTCTCTCTCTCTCTCTCTCTCTCTCTCTCTTCAGCTATACCCCCCTCTCCCTCCAGTTATCTCTCTCCAGTTTTTCTCTCTCTCTTTAGTTCGGTGTCTCCCTTGCCTCTCTTTTTCTCTCTCCAGTTATCTCTCTCTCTCTCTCTCTCTCTCTCTCTCTCTCTCTCTCTCTCTCTCCAGTTATCTCTCTCTCTCTCTCCAGTTATCTCTCTCTCAAATTCGTTCTCTCTCCAGTTATCTCTCTCTCTCTCCAGTTATCTCTCTCTCCAGTTATCTCTCTCTCTCTCTCTCCAGTTATCTCTCTCTATCTCTCTCTCTCTCTCTCCAGTTATCTCTCTCTCCAGTTCTCTCTCTCTCTCCAGTTCTCTCTCTCTCTCTCTCTCTCTCTCTCTCTCTCTCTCTCTCTCTCTCTTATCTCTCTCTCTCTCTCTCTCCAGTTCTCTCTCTCTCTCTCTCTCTCTCTCTCTCTAGTTCCCTTTCTCTCTCTCTCTCTCTCTCCAGTTATCTCTCTCTCTCTCTCTCTCCAGTTCCCTTTTCTCTCTCTCTCTCTCCCTCTCTCCAGTTCTCTCTCTCTCTCAGTTCTCTCTCTCTCTCTCTCTCTACAGTTCCCTTTCTCTCCCTCTCTTTAGTTCTGTGTCTCCCTCATCTCTCTCTCTTTCTCTCCATCTCTTGATCTTTCTCTACTTTTATAGCTGATGCCTATCATTTGTCTTGTTCTTTCTCTGTCATCCTTCTCTCTCTCTCTCTCTCTCTCTCTCTCTCTCTCTCTCTCTCTCTCTCTCTCTCACACACACACACACTCATCTCTTTCCAGCTTCCTCTCTGCGGCACATCTGCAGCTCCCATATAGAAGTGATCAGCACATCACCCAGTCCCTTCTCCCAGGACATGTAACATGTAGCAGAGATAAGTCCCCTGTCACTGTCCGCTTTTGGAAAGGGAACCTCTAACATAGCGATGTATTAGTCTCCTAAAGGCCAGCAGAGGGCGTCATACTCCTTCTGCCTACAAGGACTGGCAACCCCCCCCCCCCCCTCCCTTTTCCTTTTTTACCATTCAAGTGAAAAAGGGAGGTGTCACCGAAGCAACCAACCATGACCACAGGCTATCACACTACTTAAACATGAATTACATCACAGCCTTATGGAGTCCGGCTAATAAATCCAAAGTAGCCAGAGAGACTGGCTCCAGCTCTGCACTGCTGCATGCCTGGCTCAGAACTCACAGGGGGAAGAAGAAGAAGAAGAGAAGGAAGAAGGATCCTGCATGGACAGACCCCAGGATTTCCCTGACTTTTGCTGACACTTTTATTTTTTTGGGGGTTGGAGGGTGCTGCTATCACCCTTCTGCTGCTGCTGCTGCACCTCCCTGATTATCCTTTTGCTTCCCCACTTGGATACATTGAGTCTCTGGTTACCATGGTGATCCAGCTGAAAGTGAAGAATATTTAACAAGGAGGGGTGGGGGGGTTGTGGAAGGCTGGACCCAAGCAGGCAGACACACTGGTGCCATCAGGACTGAGAGCTGTGCGAGAATCACACCAGATTCCAAAAATCTCCAGCAACTGGCCATGAGAGGGGGGGACCCTGAGACTGCTGCCTACCCCTGAGCCCCCACCACCACAAAACCCCCTCCCAGATGCCTTCTTTATGATCCCTGAGCAGGCAGGAGACTCTGATTCCTCTCGTGGGCTCTCTGCAGCATGGATCACCCCCAGTGCCTTGTGACTTTGTACGCCTTGGTGGTCTTCCTGGGACTCCGAATAGACCAAGCCGTTGGCCAGCACTACCTGCACATCCGACCTGCCCCCAGCGAAAAGCTTCCCCTGGTGGACCTGATCGAGCACCCGGACCCCATCTTCGACCCCAAGGAGAAGGACCTCAACGAGACCGAGCTGAGGACTCTCTTGGGTGGCCACTTCGACCCCAACTTCATGGCCACCAGCTTGCCCGAGGAGAGGCTAGGCGTGGAGGACCTTGCCGAGCTGGACCTGCTGCTCCGGCAAAAGCCCTCTGGGGCAATGCCTGCTGAGATCAAGGGTCTGGAGTTCTATGAGGGTCTTCAGGGCAAAAAACACAAACTGAGCAAGAAGCTGAGGAGAAAGCTTCAGATGTGGCTTTGGTCCCAGACCTTCTGCCCGGTGCTGTACACGTGGAGTGACTTGGGCATCAGGTTTTGGCCCCGCTACATGAAAGTGGGCAGCTGCTACACCAAGAGGTCCTGTTCTGTACCGGAGGGCATGGTTTGTAAAGTCTCCAAGTCCATGCATCTGACCATCTTAAGGTGGAGATGCCAGCGCAGGGCACTGCAGAGATGCACGTGGATACCCATACAGTACCCCATTATATCTGAGTGCAAGTGCTCATGCTAACATTACCCATCCTATCTGAGTGCTCCTACCAACAGACCCCATCATATCTGAGTGCTCATGCTAAAGGACCCATCCTATCTGAGTGCTCATACTAACAGTACCCATCCTATCTGAGTGCTCATGCCAACAGACCCCATCATATCTGAGTGCTCATGCCAACAGACCCCATCATATCTGAGTGCTCATGCTAAAGGACCCATCCTGTTTGAGTGCTCATGCCAACAGACCCCATCATATCTGAGTGCTCATACTAAAGGACCCATCCTGTTTGAGTGCTCATACTAACAGTGCCCACCCTATCTGAGTGCAAGTGACTCCTGGAACTATGCGACAAAAAAAAAAAAAAAAAAAAAAAAACTTTTCAAAGACATGCTTTATCCCCCATCTTCCTTTTTTTTTGGAAAAAAAATGTTGTATGCACTGTAATATGTAGGAATGTATATGTCTGTATATATGGTACCAGTCTAAATTACTATTAAAAAAAAGGTCAGTATTATTCTTTTTAAGTAACCTGCATCGTCCCAGGCAAATCCATCTGGTTCTATTTTTTATTATTATTATTGTTATTATTATTATTATTATGTGCCTAATGTATACTGTATTTATATACGAGGAGGAAAAAAATAATAAGCACTTCGCCTCGCGAAGCATATTTGTTTTTTGTTAAAGTTTATTTTTTTGAAGACTTTTATTATAGATGCCATTTTATTCCCCATTTAATGCGGGGAAGGTGGCAGCTTTGATGGACCTCAGAAAAATTTAAGTCAGAAATTACTTTACAGCTACTGTATATAAAGAGAACACTTTTTTTTTTTTTTTTTGAAGCTTAAAAACAAAGTAACTAATCTTGTAAATGAAGTATATCTGCTATTTATTCTTTTTATTTTTCAACCTTGTAGTCATGGAACAGTGCAGATTAGAATTAAACCACTAAAATATTAAACTTTTTTCGCAGTCTTGATGTTGTTGTTGGATGGTAGATTTTTAATGGCATGCTTTTTTTTATTTATTTTTATGCTGTTTTAACAGTTCTAACATACTGCAGGGTAAATAGGTTGGGTATTGGGGAAGGGGGGTGGGGGGGGGGGGGGTGTATTAGTGGCTGCCTGGTTTATAAATTATAATAAGAGAGTCTTGTTCCTACACTGTGTAGGGAGCTCTACAGCAAGTCTTGTGTACTTGCTAAGGGCAAAGGTGGGAGGTGGGAGTGGGGTAGCCCTCGCTGACTGCTGTCTCTGGTTTTGTACTGCCTGACATTGCTTTTAGAAAGAACACGTGTCTTTCACACCTACAATTGTGGTATGGCAGTGTTGAAACTTGACTCTTGTCAAGACAGCCTCCCAGTTGCAAGGCACACACATATTGCTGCTGCTGGTCCTAATCTCCTATCCCTGCTTGCTACTTCTACTCCAGGCAGCTAGCATTGCCAGTAACTTGCCCTTATAACATTGTATTGCAAAAAAAAATAAAAAAAAAATAGAAGAAAAGTTGATTTAAAACAAGCGGAGAGAAAACTGTATTGCTCATAGCAACGGTATTCCAGTGCTGGCTAAAACGTGACATATGGACGGCGATTCATTGCAATGCGGTCTTCTTACCCACAACTTTTAAAATCTGTCTTGTTTCTGATGTGCGGGACCACTTTATTTTCAGGGGTTGGTATAGCTGTTAAAGTGAATCTGTCACCTGTGAAACTGTGCATGGTAGCCAATCAGCTTCTAACTTCAGCTTGTTCAATTATACTTTGACAAAAAAAAATCTGGAAGCTGATTGGTTTCTTTGCAGAGCTGCTCCCCGTTTTGCATTATCCAGTTTTAGTAAGTCAACCCCCATGGGTTTGATTTACTAAAACTGGAGAATGCAAAATCTGGTGCAGCTGTGCATGATAGCCAATCAGCTTCTAACTTCAGCTTGTTCAATTAAACTTTGGCAATGAAACCTGGAAGCTGATTGGTTTCTATGAAGAGCCGCTCCAGATTTTGCACTCTCCACTTTTAGAAACCATGTGTGGTAAAGCAGACAGATACAATTTTGGGGTATTAGATTAATGCTGCGGGTCCTGAATAATCAGCAGTGGAAAAGTCTGGCTTTTCTTGCACTTTTCAATTTAAATTTCCAACTCTGATTTAGAGAACTGCATCCAAAATGGCTAGACCCAGAGTAAATGTTGTATTATGTTGTAATGTTCTTATAACAACTGACTCATACAGTGGAAATGTGTTACGTTATCTTAGTGAAAGGTCCAAGCTCTCTTATCTTGGTGACAGATTCTCTTTAGCAAAGTGCAGCTTAGTTGTAGGAGAAGGTGCGATACTCTACCTTATTTTAAGAATAAGAATACAATTTCACAAACGTATACCTTATATTTATAGACGTTAATTTGCGCCTGGTCAGCTGATTACTAGACAGCAAACCGATTCAACAGGCACCTTTTCTTGTTTTATTGGGAGCCTTGGTGGAATCTTAGACGCTCATTGATTTTGACCCACTGATTATTAGTAGAGCGTAAGGGTTAATTTACTAAAACTGGAGAGTGCAAAATCTGGTGAAGCTGTGTATGGTAGCCAATCGGCCTCTAACTTCAGCTTGTTCTATTAAGCTTTGGCAGTAAAACCTGGAAGCTGATTGGTTTCTGTTCAGAGTTGCACCAGATTTTGCACTCTCCAGTTTTAGTAAATCAACCCTATAGTGACTGGATTACAGTGATTTCATTCACCAAAACAGCAGTGGAGTAAATTTGGGCAAAGTTAATTTGGGCTGTCAATGGGCCATATAACCATAGAACTTCTAGATGATCTACAACTCTTGGGTTAAAAAAATGTGGAAAGAATGCTCCTTACACTTATGATCATTCAGTGGAATTACCTCCTTACAGATAGCTAAATAGATCAATGGTGTTAGTGAGAACTCATCTTAGAGGCAAAAATCACTCATTGCTCAAGAAAACCTCTAAAGGAACTCTAGGATTCCATGTAACCCTGATTGAGAAACCCTAATCTATTAGAAGTTAGATTAGGGTTTCTTAACCAGGGTTCCATGGAATCCCAGGGTTCCTTCAGAGGTTGCTTGGGGTTCTTTGAGCATAGATTAGAGTTTCCTGACTAGGGTTCCTTCAGAGGTTTCTGGGGGATCCTTGAGCAATGAGCAATTTCTGCCTCTCAGATAAGTTCCCACTGACACCAGTGATCTTTTTAGCTATCTGTAAGTGGGTAATTCTTCCCAATGACCACAAGTGTAGTGACCATTCTTCCCACTGGCTATCACACTATTGTATCATGGGTTGTAGCTATAGTAATTTTTAGCAGGGGTTCCCTGAGACTGGAAAGTTATTTCAAGGGTTCATCTGTGTTTGAAAGGTTAAGAAAGATTTAGTTGGTCATTGGCATGTGCATGGTCTGGCGTGACTTTTGACAGGGGCAGATATCCATAACTGGCCGGATGAAGTATGCAGTCCTACATTAGTGGGTGTAAAACCTCAGTATGACTTCTTGCAGTGAAAACATTGCACTGTCCAGTGGCCTCCATATGGTCATGTATAGAGAGCTGTATAGGTAGCTTCCAGAATATTTCACTCTGTGAAGATTCTGTGAAGATTCTCCCTTATCAGTACAGGGTTTCTCAACCAGGGTTCCCCCAGAGGTTTCTAGAGGTTCCTTGAGCAATGAACAATTTCTGTCTCCCAGATGAGTTCCCACTGACGCCATTGATTTTTTTAGCTTTCCGTAAGATGTGCATTCTTCCCAATGACCACAAGTGTAAGGAACAATCTTCCAAATGACCATCACATTAATGTATTAAGAGTTGTAGATATAATCATTTTTCACAGGGGTTCCCCAAGAATACAAAGTTATTTCAAGGGTTCCTCTGTGCTAAAAAGGTTGAGAAAGGCTGATCTAGTAAGTCACATTCACCCTGAATTGTTCTATAATGTTGAAGACATTTCATGGCTTATCCAACCCACTTCTTCAGTTCAAGTGCCAGGAAAACACCCCAGCATTAAAAGATAAGCTACAAAACATTTCCAATATTACGGAAAACAAGTCCAGTTAAATGTGACTAACTACTACTAGATACCTCCCTCCTACATAACAGTGGTGTGCAAATCAACAATACCTTCCATCTAGGTGGGCGAACATCAGAGTTTGCTGTGAAAGTATCATATAGTAATCCCCTTAGGCAAAGGTCCCTTTATCTGATGTTTGATTAATAGCAGGGGAGGAATGAATAGAAGGACACTCAAAGCTGTCACCTCATTGTAAAGCTATTATGTAAAGTCAACACTAACACCTACGTTACAAAAGATCAAGAGATACATAGTACAGTACACACGATCAGGTGATATGTACTAATTCATACTAATTGGAAGTGGCATGGCAGTCACGGGACTCAGATTGTTCTTATTCTCCTAAAAGTGTGCACTTCATGTTCTTTTAAACAAGCCAGATGCAAAACAGAATTCTTTTTACTGCATTACTTTGACTCTGTTTATGTAAGTTTTCGAAAATATATACACACACGTGCGCAATCATACACATGCACACACAAAGAAAAATTCAGCTGGCACTTCACTTTTCTGAGTCTGTCAGTGGAAGCACATGTTCCCTGGCAATTGCCTGCTGGCTCCTAGACTGAGCTGACTGCTTCCTAAATGCTTCATGAATTTGTCCACTCTACGTGGTATGTAAATGCCATTGAATAGCATAAGTAGTCAACACATGCAATCATTATGTTGCAGGCTGTAATGCTTTCTAGTAGATCAATATTTAACATACGGTGAATGTTACATTGTCGGTTTCTTTTTTTTTTTTCTTTGAGGCTTGTTCGGTTATATTTTATAGAACAGTTTTTCGCAACAAGGTTTCTCTAGAGGTTGCTAGGGGTTTGTTGAGCAATGCGCAATTTCTGACTCTCGGATAAGTAACCACTGACAACAATGACCTTTTTAGCTACTTTATTTGTAATAGGGCATTCTTCCCACTGACCATTAATGTAAGCAGCATTTTTCCCACTGTCCGTCAATGTAAGGGACATTCTTCCCACTGATCACCAATGTAAGTGGCATTCTTCCCACTGATCACCAATGTAAGTGGCATTCTTCCCACTGATCACCAATGTAAGGAGCATTCTTCCTACTGCCATCAATATAAGGTACAGTCTTCCCCCTGACCATCAATGTAAGAGGCATTTTTTCCACTCACCACCAATGTAAGGAGCATTTTTCCCACTTACCACCAATGTAAGGGCATTTTACCCACTGACCATCGATGTAAGGAGCATTTTACCCACTGACCATCAATGTAAGGAGCATTCTTCCCACTTACCGCCAACGTATAGAGCATTCTTCCCACTGAACACCAATGTAAGGAGCATTCTTCCTACTGCCATCAATATAAGGTACAGTCTTCCCACTGATCACTAATGTAAGGGGCGTTCTTCCTACTGTCCACCATTGTAAGGGAAATTTTTCCACTGACCACCAATGTAAGGAGCATTTTTCCCACTTACCACCAATGTAAGGGGCATTTTACCTACTGACCATCAATGTAAGGGACATTCTTCCCATTGTCCACCAATGTAAGCAGCATTCTTCCTACTGCCATCAATATAAGGTACAGTCTTCCCACTGATCACTAATGTAAGGGGCGTTCTTCCTACTGACCATTGTAAGGGAAATGTGTCCCACTGACTACCTAAGTGAGGAGCATTTTTTACACTGAATACCAGTGTCAGGGATCCCTTTTCCTATTAAACATCAAGGTAAGGATACTTCCTGTTGACCGCCATTGTAAGTGACTTTCTTCCCAATGACTGCCACTGCAATGGGTCTCTTCTGCCACTGACCCACTTTAGTGAAAGGGGGCTCTTCTCTAAATGACCCCCTTAATAAGAATGTCCTTCTCCCACTGAATACCAATGTCAGTGTACGGGGACTTTTCTCCACTAATCATCAATGTAGGGGAATACTACAACTGTGACTGTTTTCTTTCCTGTTTGGCCCTTACTACTTAGGTATTTTATTTTCGTTAATACTGTAAATAAATGTTGTCATATAGAGCAGTTTAAATACACAAAGTATGCCACAGTCCTTATTGTTTTAATTATTCTTAGATCTCAACTTACTGGTCATGCTAATGTATAATGAGCTTTTAGTTTAGTAAATATTGCCAGGGGTTCCCTAAGTTATTTCAAAGGTCAAAACATTGAGAAAGACTGGGATATTCACATCAGCATTGTTATGTACCTTGCTTTCATAACTCTTTTCTTATTAAACACGAGGCCTTATTTATAGATAGTGGGGTTGATTTACTAAAACTGCAGAGTGCAAAGGCTGGTAGCCAATCAGCTTCTAACTTTGGCTTGTTCAATAAAGCTTTGACAAAAAAAAAAAAAGTGGAAGCTGTTTTCTTTGCAGAGCGGCACCAGATTTTGCACTCCCACAATTTTAGTAAATCATCCCCAAATTGTTCTTGGGGTCCATATCGACAAGGTATTCTAATGGCATGTACACGCGGTCGGACTTTCCAACTGGAAATGTTGGATGTGAGCTTGTTATCGGAAAGTTCGACCGTGTGTATGCTCCATCGAACATTTGCTGTTGGACTTTCCGCCAACAAATGTTTGAGAGCAGGTTCTCATATTTTCCGCCAACAAAACTTTGTTGTCGGAAAGTCCGATCGTGTATACACAAGTCTGTCGCACAAAAGTTCACGCATGCTTGGAATCAAGAAGAAGGAGCCGCACTGGCTTTTGAACCTCTTTTTTCTCGGCTCGTCGTACGTGTTGTACGTCACCGCGTTCCCATGTTCGGAATTGTTGGCCAACATTTGTGTGACCGTGTGTATGCAAGACAAGTTTGAGCCAACATCCTTCGAACAAAAATCCACGGTTTTGTTGGCGGAAAGTCCGATCGTGTGTACGGGGCATAAGAAAGAGTTTTTTTTTATTGCCCTCCATTGCTCTATACCAGTGATGGCGAACTTTGGCTCCCCAGATGTTTTGGAACTACATTTCCCATGATGCTCAACTACACTGCAGAGTGCATGAGCACCATGGGAAATGTAGTTCCAAAACATCTGGGGTTTCAAGGTTCGCCATCACTGCTCTATACTGACCAAATGAAAGAGACATTCTGATTGGTTGCATTGAGCAACAAGGACAGTAATTTCCTCAAGACACGTTGATGGTTTGAGATACCCATTGATTTAAGATGGAATTAAAGATCCAACTGCAGAATGATTGTTCCATAGAGTGATTCTGACATAAACATGTGCTATTGTGTTGGCTATGTGTGCATGTTTGTGTGCTGTGTGCAGTAATCCGCCATGCAGGCCTCACCCTGGAGAAAAAGAGCAATTGGCAGGTTAATTGGACCAGCTATCTGTACAGGGTAGTCCATGGATGTATACTGTACAATCTCTCTTCAGAGTTTTATTGGCTGGGTTGGGTTACAAATTGATATACCTATGGAGCCTTAAGACTCAAAAATGCAAAGGGCAAATATATTGTGTAACTCATAGCAGCCAATCAGAAGTAAATTTCGATTAGACTGACCCCCAAAAGTAAAAGTAGATATGACCGATTGTCATAGGTACGTCATTTCTCTTTCTACTCACTAAGCAAGCCCAGTAGTTTTATTTCACTCGTCATCTTGTAAGGGAAAGGTTAAATGTGACTCGGTTGGATTAATTAGCTATATCGTAGATGGAGACCTGCATTATTCCTCCTTTATGACAAAAGATCCAGGCCACTCTAAGAATTCATTGTAAAAGGATTAAAAGTTTTAAGTACGGTACCTTTCATTTTATTTTTTTTCTCGTGTGTAATCTTGTGTGGCGCCTAGATGACATGCTCAACATTTAAAATATTCTTAATGTGACTCCAGGCAAGCAAACATAACCCTAATTTATTTCCAGAAGAAAGGGCATATTCAGGTATTTGGGTTTATAAACTAGCTGTATTATGTATATTTGTTAGTCTCTGACAAATGCCCAAATAGCATTAAAATCAACCATTCATCACATATGAATTTATGCAAAAAAAAAAAAAAAAAAACTCACTGTGTCTGTGGCCAAAACTTTTTTTTTTTTCTACATGCTGCATTTTTACTTAAAAAAAAAAAAGGTTTATTTAAAAAAGCCAAAAAGCAAGAGTTTTCTTCGACTGGTAAACATGAGCATTATATGGATAGAAGTATTTGCAACTGGGACTTGGGCCAAAAAGACTGAATGTCAACAAATGTAGCCTAGGGGTGGACTGTCACAGGCTGCACTCTCTCCCCCTGTTGACATATAATATTAAAGCAATTTGCTCAACACTGGCTTCACATACAGCTCTGTACAGTGTCCCTCTGTGTCACTTCAGGGTGACGGTGGCTAGAACAGGTCCCTTGTGAGAAGCGCTCATGTGAATTCTCAAAACATGCTTTTGTAGCCACACTTTTGAATGGAATCTAAGCGTGCAAAGTTAACCAGTGACTCGAAAAATAAAATTGCAAGATCTAATCACTAAACGGACGTTTCGCGGCAGCGTATTAGCTACTGTCTGTCTGAGTGACTTTGGCGGTTCCTTTCTACCTAAATGTAAAAAGGCATTAGATTGGAACAGTCGGTAATCAGCATTGGTGTCCTTGGTTCCATTCCCACCAGGGAATCCATGCACGGAGTTAGGATTTCTCCGGATAAGCTTCTTCTCAGCAAACATGCTGCTGCTGCTGCCAATTTACTTTCAGTCCAAGTGAATCCAGTAATGCCGCGTACACACGGTCGGAATTTACGATGGAAACAGTCCGATGGGAGCTTTTTAACGGATTTTCCGACCGTGTGTATGCCCACCGGTCTTTTTCTGTCGGAATTTCCAACGGACTTTGGATTGAGAACCTGTTCTCAATTTTTCCGACGGAAAACCTTTCTATCGGATTTTCCGATCGTGTGTATGCAATTCCGACACGCAAAATTCCAATGCATGCTCGGAAACAATTCGACGCATGCTCGGAAGCATTAAACTTCCCTTTTATAGTGCTGTCGAACGTGTTTTATGCCGCTGTGTTACAGACCATCGGAATTTGGTGTGACTGTGTGTAGGCAAGACAGTTTGAGCGAAATTCCGTCGGAATTCCGACGGGAAAACCATCAGAGCTTTTTCCGACGAGAATTCCGACTGTGTGTACGCGGCATAAGGCTCCATTCACACTTGTGCAACTTGTCATGCAACTTTGGACATAAAAGTTGCATGACAAGTCGTTCCCCATGTTTTCCAATGATAACCATTCATATACATTATATTATCAAAAGTATTGGGACACCTGCCTTTACACGCACATGAACTTTAATGTCATCACAGTCATGGTCCGTAGGGTTCAATATTGAGTTGGCCCACCCTCTTCTAAGAAGGCTGTACACAAGGTTTAGGAGTGTGTCTATGGGAATGTTTGACCATTCTTTTAGAAGCGCATTTGTGAGGTCAGGCACTGATGTTAGATGAGAAGGTCTGGCTCGCAGTATCCGCTCAAATTCATCCCAAAGGTGTTTTATAGGGTTAAGGTCAATACTGCAGGCCAATCAAGTAACCTCTACGCCAAACTCCTTCATCCATGTCTTTATGGACCTTGTTTGTGCACTGGTGTGCAGTCATGATGACCATCCCCAAACTGTTCCCACAAAGTTGGGAGCATGAAATTGGCCAAAATCTCTTGGTATGCTGAAGCCTTAAGAGTTCCCTACACTGGAATTAAGGGGCCAAGCCTCTCACTCATCCATGTCTTTATGGACCTCGCTTTGTGCACTTGTCCAAATCATTTGGTGTAGGGGGGATTATGATGTGGGGGTTTTATTTTTCAGGGGTTGAGCTTGGCCCCTTAGTTCCAGTGAGGGGAACCCTTAAGGTGTGAGCATACAAGACATTTTGGACAATGTCATGCTCCCAACATTGTGGGAACAGTTTGGGGAGGGCCCCTTCCTGTTCCAACATGACTGTGCATCAGTGTACAAAGCAAGGTCCATAAAGACAAGAATGAGTGAGTTTGAGGTGAAGGAACTTGACTGGCCTGCACAGAGTTCTGACATCAACCGGATAGAACACCTTTAGGATGAATTAGAGTGGAGGCCAAGAGCCAGGCCTTCTAGTCCACATCATTGCCTGACCTCACAAATGCGCTTCTGGAAGAATGGTCAAATATTCCCATAGACACACTCCTAAATCTTGTGGACAGCCTTCCCAGAAGAGTTCAAAGCCAACTTAGTGTAACTCGGCTTCAATATGGTAAAGTTAAAAACACTACAATCGTCAAACTCACATTGTGTGAAGATAGATACAGCATGTATGGCCGCACCCCTATAACCACCTCAAGATCCCGTTCAACCTAGTGTCCCGGATCCTGGCAGCACATCCAAGGCTATCAACCTCAACGTGCAGATCCTAATACTCACGCGCCCGGTCCAGCCGGCGCTGCTTTTCAAAGACACATAAACCCACATGAGCAGGATACAGGGGGGAAGAGAGTGAGGACGTCACACAGTTGCCATGACAACGCGTTACAGAGGCATGGCCTCCTTCCTCAGGTCATTCCTCAGGCCATGCCTCCCTCCAGCGGAGCTATTGTGTTCTCCCGGTGGGGGGATGGGGCATGGGGAGCCATCTCTGCAGGGAGCACACAGTGATTATTAATAGCGGCTATAGCCACTGGCAATAATCTCATGCTAAAAATCATGCTGGTTGTACCCAAGTCGATCGATGGATTGGCTTGGGTGCAGTCAGTCTACCAATACATGGATCAAATCTCAGCTGGTCCCTGCTGAACTGGCCAAGATTCAAACCATTTATGGCTGGCTTAAGGGGGGGGGGGGGGTCTTCCCAGTGACCAAATGTAAGAAGCATTGTTCTTTCTCTGTTCATTATCATTTTTGGCAAATGTTATCTAGCCATGTAACCATTTTACAGTGGAAGGCAGAACTTCCACTTCCATGGCAGAAATATAAACCCAAAGCCACATGCAGTGCTGAGACAAAATCATCCAGTGCCCAGGGTAATCAAGCCAAACTTGCACGCCCCTCCCCCTTCATTATGTGTGCGCTTAGGGGATGCTACACTGAGCAGTCATCTCCTTGTCAAAATGCCTTGTATCAAAATGAGCTCACTAGCGCCCCCATCCATACAGTAAACCGTTGCGTCGGGGGAGGCCGTCCATCCCGCCCACCCCTTGTCCCTGCCCTGGCCACATGAGTTACATGGACGTTTCATAACTTCTTTAATGCCATTGGTTGTTTGCTGACATCATTTCAATCAAGGACCACTGAGGGACAACAAGCAGACTATAAAACTGTCATTAAGATGAAATAATGTACAAGGAACAAAGTACGGAACCGAAAAAGGTAGCACCCTATTTAACATGTAACAAAGTACTGATGAGTAGGTATGCCACAACAATCTGAAGTTTGGTACACTCAGATTAATGAATAATTATTTTCAATTGATCGCTTCTGCTGGGCACACCACTATCTTCTGTAGGCCTCATTTATAATTGTGTGTGAGAAAGGTCTGAATTGGCTGCAATGAATGATCAGTTGTCTAATTTGCAAGCTAAAACTTTATTCGTCCTTGTTAGTAACAGACAGGGCCACTGATAGGCCAGTACAACTGACCCTGTTGTACTGGGCCCGGCCAGCAGGGGGGCCCGGGCAAGCTGAACAGATTCATAATTCTAGTCCATCCGACCGACTCAACTACCAACGCATACAGATCCACATCGCCGATGCCCCCCCCCCCGCACAATGCCTCTTCCGCAACCCGCTCCTCATGCTGGCTCTGGCTCAAGTCCCAGCCAGCGCATCCTCCCCTCCATAGTTCCGTCCCCCTAATGCCGCGGAGTGATCCCTCTCCCTCCTCATGAGAGAAGCACAAATGAGGTGAGCGGTGGCGGCAGAAGACATAAAAGAAGCAGCTGGCATCATCGATATCCCATCTGAATGGAATCGTTTGTGGACACTTCAGTCCAGGCAGCAGTAGCAGCAGCAGGATCAGGTAAGAAGTGCCTTGTGATGCCCTGCTAAAAATTACACAGGTGTGTGTGTGCTTGCTTCGGGGGGAAGGGGGGGGATTCAAGATCTACTACTACTGCAGCAGCATCTATACATTATGGTATTGGCGGTATGGTTGGCACTGTCTGCAGCAGAAAAAGGCATTGGTGGCATGGGTGGCACTGTCTGCAGGTAGCACATGTGTTATGGCCCATAACAGACAGTGCCACCCATGCCACCAATGCCATATTGTGCTGCAGACAGTGCCACCCATGACGCTAATGCCATAACGCATGTGCTGCCTGCAAACACAGTGCCACCCATGCTGCCAATGGCATAATGCCATTGGCAGCATGGGTGGCACTGTCTGCAGAACAATATGGCATTGGCGGCATGGGTGGCGCTGTCAGCAGGTAGCACATGCGTTATGGCATTAGCATCATGGGTGGCACTGTCTGCAGCACATTATGGCATTGGCGGCATGGCATGGGTGGCACTGTCTGCAGCACAATATGGCATTGGCGGCATGGGTGGCACTGTCTGCAGCACAATATGGCATTGGCAGCATGGGTGGCACTGTCTGCAGGTAGCACATGCATTATGGCCCATAACGCATGTGCTGCCTGCAGAGACAGTGCCACTCATCCCGCCAATGCTGTAATGTGCTACAGACAATGCCACCCATGCCGCCAATGCCATAATGTGCTGCAGACAGTGCCGCTAATGCCGTAATGTGCTGCAGACAGTGCCACCCTAGCCTATCACTTGTAGACAAACCTGCACTTTGTTTCAAGGCGGGTCTGGGAAGGGGCCAGGGGTGGGGGCTGAAGGAGGGACCAGGGGCGGGACCAGGGGTGGAGCTGAAGGGGACTCCGTCAGGTAGGCTGTACGGGGCCCCATGATTTCTATCAGCGGCCCTGATAACAGAACCTTTTAGCTTTTGCTTTCTTTCCTAAAGCATTCTTAAATTAGTCCTGATAATCCTAAAGTGGGTTTCCAGGGACACTAGAAATTCCCTTGTTTGCAACCCTTCCAGAGGGATCTCCTTCTCCTGCCGGTTTTGGATTTTATGTGAACCAAAAGTCATAATCCTCAAAATTCACCTTTAGTGCCACACACTGGAGAAATCTAGTACTGCAACATGCCCATTAATTACAGTTATAATTTATGGTAACATTGTATGCTTATGGATATGCTTATACCTTTTAATTGCATTTTTGAAAGCATTAGTTTCACTGACAATTCCAATGTCATAAAGCAAGATAGGAAAACCTGTCCACTTTGGTAACAGTTTCAGATCCTGGTTCCAGTATGCTTGTATAGATCTTGATCTAATCATAGTTTCCTTTTCCTGTTTAGAAGATATGAAAGGCCATTAGAGGACTAGTAGTTCAATACTTATGAAGCAAATAGATCTGACCAATCACTCCCTCTACTGGCCCAGGAATGAACACACTTTGCAAATGCAATACTTCCTATTTTTGTAAAGAACATTGATCATGGTTTTTCCCATAACTCAACCCCCTCTTTATTTAATGGAAGAAGTGAGTATCATGCACAAAAAGTTAAAACTGGAGAGTGCAAAATTTGGTGCAGCTCTGCATAGAAACCAATCAACTTCTGTTTTTTCTCTTTTTTTGTCAAAACTTAATTTGAACAAACTGAAGTTAGAAGCTGATTGGTTTCTATGCAAAGCTGCACCAGATTTTGCACTTTCCAGGTTTAGTAAATCAACCCCTTAGAGTCTAACTCCAGGACTGTTATTTATCATCTCATATATATTACTTATGCCCATCCAGTTATCAATTGTAATTAAAATATAACAAATTAAGAAATACAAATTATTTCACCTACCTGTGATGACAACAAACTGTTGACGCTTTGTAAGTTATAATCAGATGCTTAAAGGAGGGTTGATGCAGCGTAATTTCTGCATGTGTTATTGGGGTGCATGTTCCATGATTCCTGTCCTTGTGCCAGAGACACAGTGGGAATAGGGCAGACATTGGCATTTTGATATTCTCACCAAACAGACTATTCACAACGCATGGGAGCATTGGATACCCTGATTCAAAAACGGAACAAATTGAGGACTCCTCAATTTCTGTCTGCACTGCACAAGACTAAATGTTGCACATGATCCCTTATGCTGATGGTCACCGTGTACTCCTTCCATTGTTAAGAAAAATAAAAATGGTCTGGTGTCACCCGCAAGTCATCTCCATCCCAATACTATACAAAAAAACCTAGAAAAACCCTGGGACTTTATATGAGGTGAGTGCGGTTAGCCAAATAACACACCAGAAGTAAACGCAATGTAAAGTTTATTGCAAAATGTCATGCGTACGTAAACAACATGGATAAAAGTGATACATACAGTATAAAAGAATTTCATTCCACATACAATAGTATAGAAAAATATAAATTCAATATACACACAAGCATCAATAATCCCCTACGTGTTTCGCGAGGCATGGCTCGCTTCTTCAGGGGTGGATGCGTGTGTGATGTATCTAAAATAAAAATTATACAACAGATAGGTATATCCAGAATTAAAAGCTACACATAGTCACTATTCTTCATCACTGGGTGTCACCTACTCACAGGATCAACAGTTGCCTCCTGCCGATAGCCACCAGGCTCTTCCTAGTAAGGGAGATGTAGACTCATACCATCATAGGACAGCTTCCTCCTGGCTCTCTCCAGTGAGCTTCTCCAGATCCAATTTGATCCTCGGAAGTGGATTTGCAAATAGGTTAAGCCTAGCTGGGACCGCTGTGTCTTCCCGAATGCTTCCTCTAGGGTTCTGCACCAGGGGCAGAGAAGTCTCTTCTGGCACAACTGGACCCAGAAACTCTGCCCTTGCAGCTCAGGCCTCAGACTATTTATGAGCCCTCTCACCACCTTCTGGGCACACCTCCCTAGGGATTGGCTGGAGTTCCATAAATATTTAGGTTGTCTGCTCTGTTCTCTCTCCCTCTATACTTGTAGAATGCTTTAGAACAGGGGTCTCCAAACTATGGCCCTCCAGTTGTTCAGGAACTACAATTCCCATCATGCCCAGCGATGTCTGTGAATGTCAGAGTTTTACAATGCCTCATGGGACGTGTAGTTCCGCAACAGCTGGGGCCGTAGTTTGGAGATCAATGTTCTAGAAGATGGGGGAGGAAACAGAGCAGCAGCATGTGAAACACTTAGCAGCCCTGGATAATCAACCCCTGCTCCACCGATTACAGGGGAGACAAACTAAATTTACCTAGCTGTTACAATAAAGAGTGCTTAGAACTATACAGGGTGGTGAGGGGACTGGTCTCCACGCAGTTAACAAATGGAAAAGAATAGTATGGTCCTTGGGACAGGATATGACACTGTAATGACTTGAAAAATCTCCCATTGTGAATGGATATCGCTGTATGTATCCAGAATATTGTGGTCTGTGCTCCTGGTAAGGAGATCCCCCCTCTCTATTTGTCATGCTTACTTTTATCATCAAGAGTGAAAGTGAAAGAAAATTCCAGATTTGGGTTTGTCGCCAAAAAAGGAAACTCCTTCAATGTAGACATTAGTTCCAGTGACCCTGGTGACTACCAGGCAATTCCTAATTTTGAAGGGATTTCCTTTCACTTCCTGTTGTGGGTATGTGAGAGGAAGTGAAGGGAAATTTCCTCACTGGGACACAGATGGAAAAAAATCATGCCATGGGTTGTAACTCTCTCTTACTCTATCCAAAAAGAAAAAATAGTTTTGGCTAAAGTACTACTTTTTTTTTTCTATAAGAAGCGCCTGTAATAATGCCATGAGAGAGAATGAAGGGTGAGAGTGCCTGCTCTTGGTTCTTCCAGTAATGAAGAATTTAGAGTTATTTGATTTTTTTATTGTTATTTTAAAAGCCCCAAAACATTTCCTGGTGTGAAAAACAGAATGGGGATGGCTTTCAGTCTCTATTGGGTATTTATTACCAGTTGTGTCCCATTTGGGTGATCTGCTTTCTAGACATTGTTCAGATTTGTTTTTCGGAGGAATGACAGGTAAACATGGGGGTTGGGTCACCCAGTGATGTCCCCGGGTGACCCCGCCCCAATGTTTACCTGTCACTCAGAGAGTGACGGGACACTCACCAAATGACAGACGAACACGGGGACGGGGTCACTGGATGACTGCTGGGCCCCATATTTTCCTGTCCTTTGGTGAGTGACGGGACATGGGAGCAGTAGTGTTCGGCAGGCAGCAGGATTTTTTTTTCCATGCGGGTCAGCGGCCGGCACTCATCGTGATTAATGTTAGATCAACTTCGGGGGACATTTTTTTTTTTTTTACAGACTTGTCAAAAACAGTTCCTGTAGTTTCTTTTATTTTTGAGACTGGTTTTGGTAAATGAGTAGGGGTACTATGTACCCCTACTCATTTACATGGGGGGCGAGATTAGATTCTGATAAGCCCCCTTGCCCACAGACCCCCACAACCACCGGGCTAGGGTTGTGTGGAAGTGGCCCTTGTCCTCATCAACATGGGGACAATGTGCTTTGGGGGGAGCCCCCTCCTATAAAGCACTCCCTATGTTGAGGGCATGTATGGTTTGGGGGGGGGGGGCCCTCTCCCCCCCCCCTTTCTTGGCCTGCCAGGCTGCATGCTTGGATAAGGGTCTGGTATGGATTTTGGGGGAAACCATAGCATTTTTTGTATTTTGGCGTGGGGTTCCCCTTAAAATCCATACCATAACTTGTGACAGCAGAGTCATGGTTGTCAGGGACACAGCGGACGTCCATTCCTTAACAACCGGCGAATGAAACAAAACAATTGCTGAAGATACAAATGGACTTCCGAAAACAAGTAGGTCCATTAACTAATGCATCCAAAAACAAACTCTTCAATTAACAAATGGATCCAAAAACCAAACAAAATTTTCCGGCGTGCACATGTCTTCTCCCTTCTCAGTGACAGATATTACTGGTAGAAGAAGTAAGGGGAAAAACAATAAAGACAGAGCTTCTAATCCTTTACAAATTCCCCCAAATTCTATTTAAATCCATTGAGACTTCCTGCCCTGTTACCTATTACTATGTCACCAGAGCCTTCCAGGGAGATTTAGTTTCTTAACAACGAGATCACTGGAAAATAAAAGTTTATTTTATTTTTTTTAAAGATGAGTGTAATGTTGTATGGTGCATCTGTGAGTCGTGCATGACATCATATGTCGTACCACATTAAAGTCATCAGTTAAAAAACCCTTTACTCCCAAGAGCTCACAAGATCGCAGGGACAGTCTTTTTTTCCGAGCAGTGCAATGTGGTACGGTACATGAATGAGATGAGAAGAATGGTGTTATCGGTGGATCAACGGAGGAAGTCGGCCATCACTGAGGTTTTGTTTTTTAAATGGTGGTGTGGATTGCCGACCAACGGGGGGGCACAGAGCACTCAGATTGGGGAAACGGTGTGAAGAGTAGGGAACACGAAAGTGCTGCTAACTTTATTAGTGGAAGGACCAATTAACGCTACAGTATATGTTGTGCACTGGTCCAAATCATTTGGTGGAGGGGGGATTATGGTGTGGGGTTATTTTTCAGGGGTTGGGTTTGGCCCCTTAGTTCCAGTGAAGGGAACTCTTAAGGCGTCAGCATACCAAGACATTTTGGACAATTTCATGCTCCCAACTTTGTGGGAACAGTTTGGGGATGGCCCCTTCCTATTCTAACATGACTGAGCACCAGTGCACAAAGCAAGGTCCATAAAGACCTGGATGAGCGAGTTTGGGGTGGAGGAACTTGACTGTCCTGCACAGAGTCCTGACCTCAATTTAAATTAGTGTAGAGCCAGGCCTTCTTGTCCAACATCAGTGCCTGACCTCACAAATGCGCTTCTGGAAGAATGGTCAAACATTCCCATAGACACTCTCCTAAACCTTGTGGACAGCCTTCCCAGAAGAGATGAAGCTGTTATAGCTGCAAAGGGTGGGCCAACTCAATATTGAATCCTACGGACTTATGACTCGTACACACGATCGGACTTTCCACCAACAAAACCGTGGAATTTTGTACGAAGGGTGTCGGCTCAAACCTGTCTTGCATACACACGGTCACGCAAATGTTGGCCAACAATTACGTGCTTTTTCATCTCTTTTGCGCCACCCTTTGGGCTCCTTCTGGTACTTTCGTGTTAGTAGAAGTTTGGTGAGTGTTGATTCTTTTCATTTCAAGCTTTTCAGTTCGTTTCTGAACAGCCGTTCGTCAACCAGACATGTTGCGGAATCGGAGGAGATAACGTGTTATTTATTATTGGCCTTGGAGTTATTGCTTTGACATTATTTTTTTGGTTGAATAATGATTTGATTTGGTATATTTTCTATATTTTTGGATGCACAGAATGCAATTTTGTTTAAGTTCTATTGGCAGATAGCATGTCTAATTTAATTTTTTTAATTTTTTTAATGCACAATAAAAAAAAAATTGTGGCGAATAATACTTGGCTATGTGAGTCGGCAGTTACATTTTAAAAAATACAATGTAAAATTGACAAGGGACACCAACATAGTTGTATCTTTGTTCTTAAAAACTAGGTGTTAATGGTGTTGTGGTAACTCGCACAAATAAAAAAAAAAAAGCATTTGCAATAACTCCATCAGAATCACTAGCAAAGCAGCTTCATTATTATCCCATTAACCACTTAAGCCCCACGGACCAATTTGCAGCCAAAGGACCAGGCCCCTTTTTGCGATTCGGCACTGCGTCGCTTTAACTGACAATTGTGCGGTCATGCGACGTGGCTTCCAAACAAAATTGGCGTCCTTTCCCACAAATAGAGCTTTCTTTTGGTGGTGTTTGATCGCCCCTGCGGTTTTTATTTTTTGCTCTATAAACAAAAATAGAGCGACAATTTTGAAAAAAAATGCAATATTTTTTACTTTTTGCTATAATAAATATCCCCCAAAAATATATCAAAAAACATTTTTTTTTCTCAGTTTAGGCCGATACGTATTCTTCTACATATTTTTGGTAAAAAAAAATCGCAATTAGCGATTATTGATTTGTTTGCGCAAAAGTTATAGCGTTTACAAAATAGGGGATAGTTTTATAGTATTTTTATTAATATTTTTTTTTTTACTAGTAATGGCGGCGATCAGCGATTTTTATTCTGACTGCGACATTATGGCGGACACATCAGACATTTTTGACACATGTTTGGGACCATTGTCATTTATACAGCAATCAATGCTATTTAAATGCATTGATTCCTGTATAAAAGACACTGGCAGTGAAAGAGTTAACCACTAGGGGGCGGGGAGGGGTTAGGTCTGTGACGTGTGTGTTTTTTTTACAGTAGGGGGGCGTGGCTTTACGTCTAAAGTCACTGATCGGCTTTCCCGGTGACAGGGAACAGCCAATCAGTGACAGGCAGTGTAGGAAGCACGGGGAGAGGTTTGTTTACACAGACCTCTCCCGTTCTTCAGCTCTGTGACCCGATCGCGGGACACCATCGGCGATCGGGTCCGCTGGTCCCGCGGCCGCGGTCACGGAGCTCAGGGCCGGGTCGCGAGCGACCCACGGCTGAAGAAGAGAATTGTGCGCTGCATTTGGAGATTTCATAATTTGCCACGTCACGAAGGTTCATTCTCCATTACAAACGCTTACAAGACCGACCGCTTATGCTTCCGAGCATGCGTGTTTGTACTTTGGACTTTTGTCAGACGGACTTGTGTACACACGATCGGAAAGTCCGACAACACACATTTGTTGTTGGAAAATTTGAGAACATGCTAGCCAACATTTGTTGGCGGAAAGTCAGACAACAATTGTCCGATGGAGCGTACACACGGTCGGATTGTCCGCAAACAAGCTCACATCCAACATGTCCACAAGTCCAATCGTGTACGGGGGTTAAGGCTGGGATGCCATTAAAGTTCACGTGTGTGTAAAAAAGGTGCATAAAGTGTAGCGCTAGAAAAATTTCATGAATGGCCTAGCTAAACAAGTGCCAAAAACAACATGTATATAAAATTGCAAATATATAATAGCAGATCTTGTGATATGAACTACAAATTATATCTAATAGCAGATGACAAAGTGACTACAGAATAGGGAATAGATTTATGGCATTTTTATTATTATTTTTTTTTTACTAGTAATGGCGACGATCTGCAATTTTTAACGGGACTGCGACATTGCGGCGGACAGAACGGACACTTTTAACACATTTTTGGGACCATTGACAATTATACAGCGATCAGTGCTATAAAAATGCACTGATTACTGTGTAAATGTCACTAGTAGGGAAGGGGTTAACACTAGGGGACGATTAAGGGGTTAAATATGTTCCCTCGTGAATGTTTCTAACTATATTGGGAATTGAGATGTGACTCACTGGGGGAGGAGACATATCACTGTTCCTGATAAGTAGGAACAGACAATCTGTCTCCCCTCTTCTAACAGAATGGGGATGTGTATGTTTACACACACACACACATCCCCATTCTGGCTCTCGTGCCCATGATCGCGTGTGGCCGCCGGACATCGTGGCCGCTGGCCATGCACATAGAGTCCCCTGCCGTACAGCGGGTGTGCACCTGCTAGAGCTGTTTAAAGGGCCGATGTACAGCTACAGCGATTTGCGGGATCGTGCCGACCTGCCGCAGTATAATGACGGTTAAAGTATAACTTAATGCAAAACTTTTTTTTATTAGCTTTGGATAGAGTGGAGAGGGATTAACCACATTAGCTCCAGAAGATTTACCCCCCTTCATGGCCAGGCCATTTTTTGCTATAAGGCACTGCGCTACTTTAACTGACAAAAAAATATATATATATAAATATATATATATATATATATATATATATATATATAAAATAAAAAAAAATTCCCCACAAATAGAGCTTTTTATTTGGTGGTATTTGATCACCTCTGTGTTTTTTTTTTTTTTGCGCTATACACAAAAAAAAGGCCGACATTTAAAAAAATAATTATATATATATATATATATATATATATATATATATATATTTTTTTTTTTTTTACTTTCTGATATAAAACATATTCAAGAATTTTTTATAAAAAAAATCTAATTTCTTCATCATTTTAGGCCAATATGTATTCTGCTACATATTTTTGGTGAAGAAAATAAAAGTTATCACGTCTACAAACTATGGGATATTTATTTATTTATTTTTACTAGTAATTACTGCGATCGGCGACTTATAGCGGGACTGTAATTTTGTGGCGGAAAAATTGGACACCGACTGCTTTGACACTTTTTTTGGGAACCAGTGACACTAATACAGTGATCAGTGCTAAAATTATAAGGATAAGTGCAGCGCAATAACAATGTTAATAAAGTCCACAAATAAAATAAATAAAATGTAGTGTTCAATGAGGAACTACAAGTCCCAGGCTTGAGATTTAAGAAGACCACGTGAAAAGATTAATCCAATCCACTGAAATCAGAGTGGCACCACCAGGCTGATATAAAATGCGCTTATATTGCATATCTGGCAATCTTGAGACCCACTCCAAACAGCAAAAAATAGATTTCAGGCCCTACTTTGGACCCCGACACCTACATTATATTACCAAAAGTCTGCTATCAAACCTGACAAATATGTCCAAAAGTATGTGGATAAACTGGACACCATGCCAGGTTTTTGTGCTTCTAGTGGACAGGTAGTGTTACTTCTACAGCATACAAGGACATTTTGGACAATCGTGAAATCCCAGCCGTGTGCCTAAAGTTTAGGGAAGGCCTTTTTTGTTTCAGCATGACTGTGCCCCTGTGCACAAAGCCAGCTCCATAAAGACTTGGTTTAACCTGTATGATGTGAATTCATTCAAGATCCCTGACCTCAACCCTGTTGAACAGCTGATTGCAACCCAGGTCTTCTGGTCCAGCATTAGTATGTCACAAATGTTCTTTTATCTAAAAGGGCACAAATTCCCCCAGGCACACTCCAAAATCTTGTGGAAAGCCTTCCAAGAAGAGTGGGGATTGTTATAGCAGAAAAGAGGGTGCCTATTTCATATTACTCTTCAAGGCTGTCCAAAAAGTTCCTATAGGTGTCAACACATTTTTGGCCAGTGTAACATGCAATTTAGAACTAGTGGTACTTTAGCTATCACAGATGTGCAGCTGCGGCAGTTTATAGACTGGCGCCCTCTAGTGCCTGGTTTGGGTTGTCCTAACTTTAGCTAGTACAGATGTGTGGCTCTGCGGCTCTGGAAGCTTATGGACTGGCGCCCTCTAGTGCCTGGTTTGGGTTGTCCTAACTTTAGCTAGTACAGATGTGCGGCTCTGGCAGCTTATGGACTGGCGCCCTCTAGTGTTTGGATAGACAGGTATTAACGTTACCTGGTTAGCCAGGCTTATGGAGTTACCAGCAGATGGGACACTGGTGTAATATAATTTTTTTCAACTAGACATACATACTGTCTGAAAAACATGTTGGGCTACAAGCTGCTGTTCAATCATTTACCTGTTAACATACTATGCTATTTTTGTACAGTTTCAATAAAAAGTTTGAGTTCTTGTAAAATTATTATAAAAGTTACATGTTATTTAAATTTTTTTCAGATTTTTATATTTTTGCCCTTTTGTGTAATATTTCACTCCTTATTTTCTTTGTTCCCTGTGCAGCTGCTTTTGCTGCCATCTTCTTCTTATACCTCTGGTAATATCTAACTCCTACTCTGCAGTATGGGGAGTATGTGTGGGTGCAGCATGGTGCCGTGGCAATAATTCACACACAGTATAAGTGCAATTAGCAGAACTTGTAGTTAAGGCAAAACCAAAATAGCAACGAATTGAGCTGCAAGTTTTAAAATGACTTGCTAAGACTTTTTCAGGTTTGTTGCACAATTGCAGCCAGTCCGCATTGCATGACTCCAGATCAACTTTATTTGCAAACATTTTGCAAGTCTGCTGCAAATTCTGGTTCAGTTATGTTGCGCAATAGTCTTCCCACCACAGGGGTCACTGTGGCTGAATATTCATGCTGTAGACTTGCAGAGCTCTTGCTGTAGACTCCCTGTTGCAACTTTGCTCTTGCTAGAGACCTGCCATGCAATTTTGCTACAAATTGGAAAAGTGTCAACTAGAATTTGTGCTTCAAGTGCTCTGCAAGTGTACAACTTGCCAGTGAAAATGTGCAGCAAGTTAACAGACTTACAATTCAACACTGCCAAAAATGTGTGGCAAGTTATCCTTGCTATCTGGGAAACAGTTCACAACAAACCCGGTGGGAGAAGGCCCAACCAGGGGAGCACTCATGGATGCCAAGTGTGTGTAGTGGTGCCGGTATCAGCTGAATTGACAGCGTCTGCCTGAAGAGGCAGAATGTGGCCTAGCCGTATCGTACCCAAACGGTAAGGTGTCTAAGGAGATTGTGAGCCCAACGCTGTCCCTTCTTGTTTTTGACCTTTCCCTGTCTCTAATACTGTCCCTGCCCGATGGGTATCATGTCCCTACACTACACACATGCGAATGTGCACCAATCCTGGGTGAAAGGGCCTTAAATAGGCTCTGTCTGACCCAAGATGGCTGCTAGAGTTACATGGGGGGACAGCATCCAAACATATAGCTTCCCTAGTGACCCTGGAAAACATAACAATGTTACTCGACTTCCTCTCCCCCTGCTATGCCGCTGCGGTTGAGTGCCATCTGCAGTGGAGAAAGTAGATTGCACCTGCCTACAGGAGGACCAGATCTCACTGAATATAACAGATTTGGTATACAGTAGCTATGCCTTCCTAATCATAAAGCAAATGCTTTTGTCACAGTCACCTGGTTTAGGAAGTTGCAGCTATACTTAAAGGAGAAGTTCGGAGTTAAAAAAACATTTGTACTCACCTAGGTGATGCTGCATGGATCTGATACCGCATCTGTCCCCCACCGACTCTGTAGTGAGAACTGAGTGATTAAACACCACTGATCACTCAGTTCTGAGCTGTGACTGTCAGTCAACTGCTCTCTGATCTCCCCTACAGTGCTCACTGGCAAGCTGGACTGTGGAGGGGGTGGGAGGGGCTGGCTCAGGCTTTTAGCAGATCAAGCCGGCCCAGGCTTCTGAGTGGATTACGTCTGTATGGTCGGGATCTTTTCAGAGCCTGCTCTGGCTCTGTGGCTTCCGCTGTCATTTGAAAATGGATCACAGGAGTGCAGAACAAACTGCACTCCTGTGATCCATAGTGGAAGTATGGCCAAAAAAGCTTCTGGACGGTCAGTATTGTCGGAGGTCTGGGCGGTCGGTCTCATGTCGGAGGACACCAGGCAGAGTACTGTATGACGTGGATTGGATATCAGTGGAACCAGGAAGAGTCGCAGCTGTGTGCCTTTTGTGTTGTAGCAGAGCTCATTTACCTCTGCTTTCTGGTAAGCAGTTAGTGTTTGTGGGTGTAGGGCACTGTGTTCACCACTGCTTGTGTTACAAGTCACCAAGGTGTTTTCTCTCAATTTACATCTGGATGTCAGGATCACCTCCCCTTTACTACTGCTTCAACCTGAAGATTTCCATGATTATTATTTGGACACTTTAAATAACTTATTTTGTTCATAATACTGCTCTGGGGATTGATCACTATGCGGACAGGGACTGTTACCTTCTAGTGCTGTTAAGGGTCCTTAGGTGTGGTTAAGGTCCTTACTACTGGGGATATTCTATGTAGTGGGGTACATCTAGCTTCCTTATTACTAATAATTGTTATTTATTTTTATTTTTATTTATTTGTATAATTTATTTTTTATTGGCGCAGCTCCTTTTTTATTCTATGTATTTTTGTGTGTGTATCCCACATTGAGCAGCAGCCTGCCCCTACCATACACTACCTGTAGCGCGGTTCTTATTCTTTTATATGATGTAGGAATGTGTTTTTTTAAAAAGAATTTGGGGGATATTAATTATAGCAAAAAGTTAAACATATTGTGTTTTTTTCAAAATTGTCGCTCATTTATGGTTTATAGCGCAAAGAATAAAAACCGCAAAAGGTTATCAAATACCACCAAAAGAAAGAAAGTGGAAAAAAAAGGACATCAATTTTGTTTGGGTACAGAGTCGCACTAGCGCGCAATTGTCAGTTAAAGCGACACAGTGCCGTATCGCAAAAAATGGCCCGGTCATTAAGAGGGAAAATCTTCCGGTCTGTAAGTGGTTAATTTAAAAAATATATGCATTTTGGGTACTTGCCATAGGGAAAAAAGGTGCTTTGTTATCTAACTAAGTATTGGTTCAAGCTTTTTTCACCTGCAAGGAGAAGAGAAGTAAATGTGTGTGAGAAACAACACTTTGAAGTGCCTAAAACTCTTTTATTTGTTTAGCATTTAAAATTCTTGACCTTTTTGACAAAATCTAACCTTCAAATATATTCCTCAATAGCACAATAAAAAGAATCAACTTTTTGTGCACCAAATGCCTTTGCAAATTCAGATATTACCTTGTAAATGTAATGGAGACAGGGGCGGACTGACCATTCGGCCACTTCCCGAGGGCCCCGGGCCACTAGGGGCCCCATCAGGGTTGCCAGCCTCAGTAAAACAAGGGACAGTATGTAAAAATCTGTGGTTTTTTTACATCTGTTTCTGAAATGTCCCTTACCGACATCCTTTTGGTCTAAAAATCCCGAGATTATAGCTGCCCCACCTCTCCAGTACCTTCTCAGCCAATAGAAACATGTCTGTGTATACTGTGTGATTGTATACTGTGTGTGTGTGTATACTGTGTGGCCCCATAATCTCTGATTGCCTGGGGGCCCCATAATCTCCTATTGCCCGGGGGCCCCATGAGTTGTCAGTCCGCCCCTGAATGAAGACATCATCACTGTGTTGTACATAGCCTGTGCAGAGAGCAGAGCTGTGGGAGGTACCCAGCAGGACCCACCCACTACAGGCTTCCTGCAGAAAACTACAGGAGGGGGCGGAGACAAGACCAGTCACCCTGCACAAGGAGAGAGAGCAGCAGTGAGCGGTCTTTATAAACAGGAAGCTCCTGCACAGAAAATAAGTTTTACATTGGATTTCTTCACAGATTTGGTAGAAATACACAAAGCATGCCGAGATTCAAGTATAAATATACATGACTCTTGCATTTAGACAGTTTTTTTGCAACTTTAAACCAGAAATCCATTACAGTTTTTTTTTGGGAACTGGAAATATTCTGAAGTATTTATGTAGAGGCAAACGTATAATATAAGTTTCCTCATCATTTTAATGAGCTTAGGTATTGTTCATCGGGACACCCTGATCGTTTGGTACATTGACAAAATGCCAGTCTGCATAGGTAAACATGGCAGATTGTCATTCTGTCAGTACAGAAGACATGAATCCTGTGTTCAACTAGTAAAAGCACCTCCCCCACAGTAGTAAAACACTGGTTAGGCACACAGTTAACCCTCTAGTCACCCCTGATGCTAACCCCTTCCCAGCCAGTGTCATTAGTACAGTGACAGTGCATATTTCTAGCACTGATCACTGTATTGGTGTCACTGGTTCCCAAAAAAGTGTCAGGTAGATGTCCGATTTGTCCGCCACAATATCGCAGTCCGGCTGAGCACCACCAAAAAAAAAAAAAAAAATATCTCATAGTTTGTAGGCACTATAACTTTTGTGCAAACCAATTAATATACGTTTATTTGGGATTTATTATTTTACCAAAAACATGTAACAGAATACACATTGGCCTAAATTGATGAAGAAAATCGATTTTTTATATTCTTTTTATTGGATATGTTTTAGAGCAGAAAGTAAAAAATATATATTTTTTTCAAAATTGTCGGTCTTTCTTTGTTTCTAGCACAAAAAATGCAGAGGTGATCAAATACCAAAAGAAAGCTCTATTTGTGGTAAAAAAAAAAGGATACATTTTATTTGGGTATAGCGTCGCACAACTGTGCAATTGTCAGTTAAAGTAACGCAGCGCTGTATCGCAAAAAATTACCTGGTCAGGAAGGGGTAAACCTTCTGGAGGTGAAGTGGTTAATTAAGGGTAGGCCATGCTTCGCAAATGAGCTTATAGTGCTCACTTGTAGGCAGATGCAGTTAGCTACTATGACAGTAGGTGGTTTTATCCCAGACTAGTGTCTGGTTACAGCAGAGAGTGTATTAAGGTGCTAGGCCCTTTTAGGCAGAGCTCTCCTGCAGTGAGGTCAGAATGAAATCAGCATAGGAGCCACACACCCCACACCTGTAAGGATGTAATCAGCACACATAGGCCCTGGACAGGGCAGGAGACCTGGTGGAATGGACCTGTACATAAGAGCAGCCAGCTGTAGTAAGTCATTCTGTTCCTTATGGAGGGGGGGGGGGCTAGGATTGCAAAAGGTCTTTTTAGGCCAGACTGGAGATCCCTGTGTGTACCTAGCAAGTAGGTGACTACAGAAAGCAGAGTCCTGAGAGTACTAATGACCCTGGGTGGAGGAGAGACTAAAAGGCTGATGAGTGCTAAAGTGCTGTACATGCGTTCACTTGTGACTACTGCAGACCGTCCACTAAATGTGATTGACTGGGTAATGTCAATGACATCAGAATGTATGTCCTTGTGATGTGACTGTAATGCCGTTTCCGGAACACCATTAGTAAAGTGCAGCAAAACTACTTTTATGTGTGGACACTCCTTCCTTGAAGATGCAAAGGTCTATGTCCAGTAATGTTGTGTGGAGGTCTATGGCAAGGAGGCAGAAGATAGCAGAGGGTTTGGCCTCAGCAGGAGGGACAGTGACCTAGCAGAGCTGGAGCTTGTGTAGGAAATTTTGCTTTAGTCTATGGCAAGGAGCAGGGCACAAGATGGTGGAGGATGTGGCCCCAGCAGGAGTTTGTGTTCTAGCAGGGCTGGAGCTGGGGTGATAACGTGTGCTTTGGCCTTTGGCAAGGAGCAGGGCACAAGATGGCAGAAGGTTTGGCCTCAGCAGGAGGGACAGTGTTCTAGCAGGGCTGGAGCTGGGTAGAAACTTGTTCTTTGGTCTATGGCAAGGAGCAGGGCACAACATGGCAGAGGGTTTGGCCTCAGCAGGAGGGACAGTGTTCTAGCAGGGCTGGAGCTGGGGTAGGAACTTGCGTTTGGACCTATGGCAAGGAGCAGGGCACAAATCATTTGAGTTTCCATAATTTTTTATGGGGAAATTCACATTGATATACAAGTGCTTTGGATTACAAGCATGTTTCTGGAACAAATTATGCTCGCAATCCAAGGTTTTACAGTATTTTGAATGCAGCTAGTGTAAGTACCCAAATCTGACTTAATACTAGCCTTTTGTAATCCCAACCAAAACATAATTCACACCATGTGTAGGCACCATGTTTGACAGTCTTGTATTCACAAGTGGAAGTTTGGATAGGCAGGGATGGGTGATGGCAGCAGTGACATGGGGAGGCTGCTAGGTAGTAAGAGAGGTTAAGAGCTTTGACTTACTGCAGAAAGTCAAAAGTAGCCCCTGATATGTAATGCTTAATTATGATGCAGGACCGCAGTGTTGCCTAAGTGGAAGAAGAAAGACGTTTATGGTATGTCGGCCATAACTTTATTAACATGTGCTTAGGTTTGAAAGTAAGAAGCCACAACAGTTTGTCTTTAAAAATTATATTTAATATATTTTTTTTTTAACAAGAAAATATTTAATATATTTTTAAGCCAAAAAATATAATTAAATAATCTTTTTCTTTGTAGCAAAGCCAGCCTCGTTGGTGTGAAAACAATATTTGCCTTTCAGGAAATGGTCCCTGGAATGCAAGTAGCAATATCTACATGTGTCATTGAGGGTATCATTGTTACAAGTCAGTAGTAAAAAAATCCGGACTAATTAGCAAATGCTAGCTCCTCATGTCATCTGCTTCCATGCACGGAAATTGGCTTTAGAACATCAGCGTATTCATTATTGGGAGAAGAGTAATTGTCTTCCTCGATCCAAACATTTGTTGGAATTTGTCACTTTTTACACCCATTTGCTAATTAGAAGTTTAACTTATTTGGCTTGTGTTTGTGTGTCAAGACAAGCTATTCTCAGCCAATTATCCATGGCCATTAAATTGAAATAAAGAAAGCTTGTTTTTGGCTATCGGTCACTTCATGTCCTGAGTGCTTCTCTAATTGTTGTTTTTAGAACTATTCAGTGATGACAATGTTTGACTTTCCAAGACACCAACTTTTAACTGAATCATTTTAAGATTTTTGGAAGAAAAACTGCACCCCTTACATTTGTGCATTCTTTTGCATCTGTCAGGAAAAAACTTTTATTGATTTATTAATTTACAGAGTGAATTTTATGAAGTGAAATTCCAAAAGGGAAAAATCCCTTCCAGGCGACCGATATAAATTGCAAGGATTCTAGCAAACTTAAAATGGAATTCCTACCTATTCCTCAGCTGGTCTACCCAGCATCGCCGCTGTTTCTGACCTGCCTGACATTTCAAGTCTACGCCTCCTTCCACAAGTTCCACGATCAACACCTGCCGCCACTCATGTTCCTCCTGTCCCTCTGCACCATCTGTTTCACCTTTAGTGGGGCCCGGGCTGAAGATACAAGGAAGGCCAACCTCGTCAATTCAGTATTCTACCATGTATGTGACACCTCTCCCAGAATTCCCAGCCATTGTCCAGCGCTCCCTGACATATGGGAGCCTGGATCGTATGATTGGATTAGGGTGGACTGAAAAAAGGTAAATATACAGATCTTTTTTTACACAGAGTAGCCAGGATAGGTAGTTTAGCACCAACACTTTTTTAAAGTGTGCGCTATTCTGTAAATTTAGATTTTTCCAGAACTGTAACTGAGTTCTGGGGGTTAATTGTTCTAGGTTTTTACTTTGGCATCAGTTTGGCTGGCCTGTACTGGAGTTCTGCCTGGTCATAGGTGAAGTGAGCACCTGTGACAGGCTGAGAACGCAGTCTGGTTGGACGTGTTGGGTACCAATCTTTCTCGGAGCCAATCAGTGGGCGCATCTGGCCCCGCTGTGTATTCCGGGAAGGGGTATTTAAGATGCTAAAGTCACGTGTTTGTTGTTTGGCTTGCTCTTTGATTCCTGGTTCCGGTCCGGACCAACCCCGTGAGGGGTCCCGGACCCAGGAGTGTCTGCTGCCCCTGTAAGCCTGGTCACCCTGACCAGCCCCAGAGGCCCTCATGGTCTGGGGTGGGGCTCCATCCGTTCCTGAGCCTCGGAACTGGCTAGTTCGAGGCCCAGTGACTGAAGGAGGATTCTGAAGTGTCCCGGTGTCCTCTCAGGATTGGAGAGGCACAGCAACTCGTACAAGCGACCAGGGGAGGACTCTTCGGAGGAGGGCCATGAAGCTGGTTGCTCGGTAAGGGCCTCGGAGCTGAGATGTATGGACACTGGTGAATCCGTATTTCCTACGGTATCGCCGAAACGGCTGGAAGATTCAGGTACCGTAGGAAAAGTTCCCGACCCATCCTTCGGTTACAACCTAGTCTGTGGCAGAGACTTTTACATTGTTCACCTGAAGTTTCACAACCTAGTCTGTGGCAGAGACTTTGTAAAATTCCGAATCACTTGTTGGCTGCTAGATCTACAGACAAGGGTTTATCCAACAGTGAAGAGTCCAGTTGCGAGTGGCTATCTAAGGAGACATTTATTTGATGTCAGCAGTTCTGAAGTGCCTGACCTTTATCACCCATGCCCTCTAACCCCAACTAAGAGACTGTGTTATGTTTGAACGTTTTTTTGCAAATAAAAATCCTCAAAAGGTTACGAGTACAGCATTCCCTACTTATGTTTAAAAAATCAGGAAACGTATTTGTTAATATCTGCTTGCACTGTTTCACTGACTGATGTTTCCATGCTTTCATGACCACAATGTACTGACCTAATGTATTGTAATACTTGTTATACTTACTGTTTACAATAAACTTTTTCTTGGAAAAAAAAAAATCCTCAAAAGGACTTTTGAGTATCGGTCTCTGAAATTACTGGGTACTAACCCTGGGAACCCGAAGACAACGAACGATGAGCTACAAGGAGGAGGTAATCGGTAAGCCCAGAAAATACATAGCCGCCCCGCAGGGGTTTTGGCGCTACAGTAGCAAAACAGGCATAGGACATTTTATAAGAATAGTTTGTTAGTATTAGGCTAGAATTCCACTTTATTGCAGATCCCTAAGTAGCACCCTCCTAGAGTATTGTAGATTATAAAATAAATGTAGTTAGCTTTTCTGTAATCAGTGGAGTAGGGAGTTGATTAAAGAAGCTCATAAATAGTCTGAGGCCTAAATCAGAAGCAGCAGAGTTCCTGGGTCCAGTCCTGTTGAGGAGATCCCTGAGGCAAGAATTCTGGAGGTGCCATCTAGAAGAAGTTGAGGTCCCAGCTGAGGCTTTAGCTGGGGGGCCTATTCCCTAAAGTTTGGTCCTGGAGTTCGAGTCTGGAGAAGCTCATTGGAGAGCAGCAGGCAGAAATTGTGGGACAGGTGTCCAGCTCTCCTATGGTGGTGTGAGTTCATATCACCCTCAATAAGAGTGTCCGGTGGATATCAGAAGGAGGCAACCAATGATCCTGTAGCTGGAAGTTAGTGACTGAGTGTAGTTTTTTGGTCCTTTAGGAAAAGTCCTAGTCACCTGTCAGCATTAGAGATTCTGTGCAGTAGCTCAGCAAGATAGAGAAGAGTCCTCAATGTGTCCAGTTCAATCGTTTCTGGATATCCCATACTCCCTTCACCCCATCCAAGTTCATTGTTCTAATAAAACTCTAAAAAGACACCTCTGGACTACCTGGCTGTGTGTGCTCTAAGTGGGGAAATAGGACTGCATTCACCAGCAGCTCTTACAGGGGTGTGCTACACTTACTTTTCTTCTGTCAGAACTGATGATGGTTCATAACGAATAACATCCTTTGCCTAATCCTAACTAAGACAACGTAGTGGCCCAGACATACCTCAGTGAGGTGAGAGTCCATAATGGCTTGGATGCTGTCCGTGATCCCTGATCTCTTCAGTGCCACACTTGCGCTAACAGGTGAGCCTGAGGTCCACCTATACCCATATCCTGTTCTCCGGTCAGGCCTCTGCCCCCCTTTTTTATATAAAGGTGGGCCTGCCAAAACCAAAAGCCCAGGAACTGAGCCAAACATGTTTAACCCTTTCCCCAGCCTGGGCAGACTGCTGGAAAACTAACTACACATGCATTTCCAACCTGCCTACAAGCCTATGAAAGGGCTCCATAAACATAGATGATCAATCCAAAAAACTGTGTCTACAGACTAGGACAGAAAAACCCCAGCCCGCCATGCTCAGAAGAAAGGTTAACAAACTTTGTTTTTTGCAGCATATTCCTCTCAAGGGGTTTATGTTACAACCATAGATATGCTTGCATATCTGATACAAAAAAAAAGAAAAAAGAAAAAATGCTACTCTAAAAAGCACATTAGTTCAGAATCTGCATCTATACCCACATTGGAACTCTGGAATTAGGATCAACAAGGACATTTCATTACATCATCTTGAACTAAAATTTCCAGTAAATCAAAACACAGCAGTCTGCCAACAAGGTGGGGAGCAAAATGGAGCACTTAGAAGGACATGTCATCATTCCACAAGCTTTGGCCTCATGAAGGCTCCTTTACTGCTTGTCAACACCCAACAAGGAGCAAGCTCACAGAAACATTCTCAAAGAGAGGTGTACTTGTCCTCGGCTGAAATTAGGGTCAATTGTTAGTCTTGTTTGTTTTTGATGAAGTGGTCTTGGAAGGTATTAGGAAAAATGATACAGATCATACCGTCGAGCAAGCCTAATTACTGTGAGTGCTTTGAGTTATAACACATACTTACATTAGCACTTACACAGACAATGTAATAAATTCACTCAGTCTGTTTGTCTAGCACCCTGCCGAGGCAGCCCAGTGTTAAAATTATGTTAAAAGTCATTTTTTTCTTAATGTCGCTGGGTTGACATCAATGGAGGTCTTTGTATCACCTCAAGCCTATCTAGAAACGTGGTCATTTTCTTTTTAATGCATCTAGACATTTTTCTATCAACATGGGAAGAAAAGCACACACACGTAAAAGACTGACAAGCTGTTTCGGGGCAGAACAAATATTTGAAACGGTATGTTTTGAAAAAAATATACTCTATACACTTCTATATAAATTAACTCAAGGTTGATATCTTGCAAAGGTGGAAATTTTTACACTACACATCTGACTGGTTAGAAATAGACTTCTGTAGTCTCAAAACTGAATTGACATCTATACCTTTTCATTCGAAATGAAAAGCTGTTATTATTCTGTATGCATAGATATAACATATGACAGAATAGGCAACTGGTAGTTTATAACATATAGTAAAAGCTAGCACAAACTAATATATAAAAAGGGAAACTATGGGGAATTTTCCTTGAGTACACATATTCAGTAATTACGGGAACATCTTAATTACTGGTCTTTTTTTGTCAAACAATAGGTGCAGGTACTAAGCCCTTTCCATTGGCAACCCTTATATCTGCCCTATCACTACCTACAACCTCACTGCTATAGCAAGGTAGGAAGTTGGTGCTACTCACATCTAGTGCATTGAGTTGCATTCATCTGAGTTGATCAATGCAGACTCAACACAATGACACTGCAAATTCTATTGCCGTTTTTGTGCCCAGTTTACATTAAACCATTTCTTTTGCAGAACAGCACACAAATTCACATTGCAGCGGATTGCAACACATTGCTATGCAAAGAGTTTAATGAAGTGTAAGTTGAAGTGAAAAAAGCATGCACTGCAATGCATTGTAACAATTTGAGTTCACAACAGCACACGCATGTGTGTGTGGGCAGGGCCTACTCGCCCTGCATGTGCAGGGTACCTTTTGCATGTACAGGGCTACGTTCATGTAGGAGTCAATATTATGGTGGTACCCCGGCTTAGAGGTGGTAGTAAGCCTCAGTGTAAAATGTATCGCCCCATGTTACTACACACTTTCCTTGTTGTATGTTGCGTTTAGGAGGGGCACTGCAGAACCCATGCCCTCTTTACCAGTCCAGTGTTCCTCTGCCACCTTACTCCCAGTGACAGAATGAGGTCACATCGAGCATTAAGTGTAGACCTCATGCATCCTAAAAAATTAACTTCTTCTCTCTACCATACCATGCGGCTAGGTACATGGGGTGTGTGTACTGCAGGTTTGGTCCTGGTTGCTATTGGGGAAATTAACCACTGGAGAGGGAGTCAGAGCACTGACCTCTTTGCTACTGGAGGACCTGTCACCCTCACCAGTTACCATGCTTCATGACCGGCTGCTATACACTTCCCACCAGTTCTTGGTTATCAATGGTTATCCATGGTTATCAATGGCAACTGTAAAGCACAGTGACCTGTAAATGTCTTATCTTGAAATACGGTATAAAACACAGAGCTTGTATTCAAAGACCATGGGTTATATGCTATCTTCAGCGGAATGAAAACTGGCAAAGAACTTTGCTGGGGTGACCCTAGAGTGTACCCAGATAACTGTGCACAAGCAATAAAAACTGAGGGGTGGGCAACAACAAAACAACAAGAACTGCCAACAGGCTCATAGGAAATACAAGGGTTTAATAAACCAAACAAAATACTCAGATAACAGCTTGAAGGACCTTGTGGCCAAAGCTTGCATCATCTGACGATTGAACTTTCACCTGGTACAATTTGGAAAATGCGTAAACGTTGCACTAGGTGGTGGTGACATTGCAATCTGGAATTCAGATGTTTGATGCTGGTGGAATGGGCTCTTTTGGGAAAGGGAGGAACTCTTTCCTTAAGGGCATAGGCCCTGGAAATTAGATCCATCTAATAGCATTGGTGTAGCAGGAAGCTGGGTGTCCAAGTAGCACATAAAGGGACTCCATCTTGCAAAAAGGGGCTGTGGCTGCCGAGTAGACTTAGACAGCCCTAACTGCATACAAGCAATATAAGGCAATTTCCTTGCCATGTTTTGGGGCAGGACAGTAGGAAAGGAGGACTATTTCCTCACTGAGGTGGAAATAAGAGACCATCTTAGGTAAACAGGAAAGTTTTGGTCTCAAAACAACTTTGTCCTTGTGTAAAACAGGAAAAATCATATTCTTTGCTAGCTACAGATGCCAGTAAAGAACAAGAAAGGCATGGCTACCTCAGGTGGAGGAGGAGGGGCAGCAATAAAGATTCTCTAAGACTAAGACAAAGCCAGAGGATCCTCAGTTACCACTTATACTGGAGATTTAGCCACTTTCTACCAATAATTTGGTGACCCTTGCATCTTCTGGCTGTAGTGACTGGGTAAACCAACAGGGAGTTAGGCTGGTGTTGCCCATCCGTTTTACACTCCATTACAGTGTTTTGCTTTTTGAGACAGTCTCTTTAAATGTTGTGCCTGTATACATTAATTTAATATGCTGTTTTTCATAGGTGTCAGACAGGGTCGTCTCAATAAAATGTGGAGCCAAAGGCGAATATGAAATGTAGTGCTAAAATTTGACATTTATTGCACTGTATACATGACTGGTCTCTGGCTTTTTTTAGCAAACATAAAATGTCAGTAAATGTATATATTCAAACACCATTACAAGCAAATGTACAATAACAAAATCCATGACAGTAAATGTGTAACAGTAGCCTTATAAAAATTCCAACCTCTGGATGTGCTCCTCAACATTGCCCTTTTTTCAAAATGTCTACACTGCCCAAGAAGAAGAGTTCTATTCCTTTCCAAAATGGCTTGAAGAGACTAAAGTTGTGGATGTTCCAACCATTATTGTGGCCTTTTCCCACATTTGGAAAAAAAGAGGATCATAGAGTGACCAAATCTATATGTTAGGGTTCTTGCACACAGTACTGATGTATTAATGCATATTTAATGCATATCTAAACCCCAAATTAATTAGCTGTTATATTGCAGCTTACCCATTATTAAATGTGGTGGCTGCATTTTTTTTTTTAGGCTCCTTTTCCTTTATGTTTATGTGAGGAACTTCCCAGTAACACACTTCCTGTCTTATGATGTCTACAATCACTCTTCAATTCAATCTATGGGCAACATAGCCTACCTTGGACAGCAGCATTGTCACCCTGTGGAGAGAGTAGTGTTAGGTGGACTAGTAGTAGATTTAGATAGACTTTACATAAGTGACTAACAAATTAAAGCTGAACTTCAGCTAACATTTTTTAAGCAGTTAAAGACTACAGTCACCTTTTGTAAAAAAATAAATGCACATCTTTTTTGCAGGTAAAAAATTGTGCATTTATTATATTTTTACGTTGCATCCTGTAAAGCACTGTAGTAGTGTTGGGTGAACAGTTTGCCCATTCGTCGAACACCCAATTTGTCAGGACGATTGACCCGCAAAAAACTCTGCCACAATGCACTGCACGCTGCACAGTGCATTGGAAGCTCTAAATTGGCTGAAGCAATGAAGGCTTTGCCCAATCAGGGCACATAGCACTGTGAGAGCCATGATTTGACACAGTCATGATGACTCTCCAATCATGGCTCATTGCTCATAGTCCCACCCCACACTATAAAAGGTTCCTTCCCAAGGAACAGGGCTATGTTTATTTATTTATTTATTACAGGATTTATATAGCGCCAACAGTTTACGCAGCGCTTTACAATATAAAAAGGGAGACAATACAGTTATAATACAATAAAATACAAGAGGATTAAGGGGGCCCTGCTCAGAAGAGCTTACAATCTAATAGGGTGGGGAGGTGATACAAAAGGTTGTAACTGTGGGGAATGAGCTGATGGAAGTGGTAGAAGATTAGTTGGAGACATGATAGGCTTCCCTGAAGAGATGAGTTTTCAGGGATCGCCTGAAGGTAGCTAGAGTAGGGGATAGCCGGACAGGTTGAGGTAGCGAGTTCCAGAGGATAGGAGAGGCTCTGGAGAAATCCTGGAGACGAGCATGGGAGGAGGAAACAAGAGAGCTTGACAGGAGGAGATCTTGAGAAGAGCGGAGAAGACGGTTTGGGATATGTTTGGAGACAAGATTGGTGATGTAGCTCGGGGCAGAGCTGTGGATGGCTTTGTAAGTTGTGGTTAGTATTTTGAATTTAATTCGCTGGGTGATTGGGAGCCAGTGTAGGGATTGGAGGAGAGGGTTGGCAGACACTGAACGGTTGGTAAGGTGGATAAGTCTGGCAGCAGCATTCATGACAGACTGAAGAGGGTAGAGCCTATGGAGAGGCAGGCCAATGAGAAGGGAGTTGCAATAGTCAAGGCGAGAGATAACAAGGGAGTGAATGAGGAGCTTGGTGGTGTCATTTGTTAAAAAGGGGCGAATTTTAGAGATGTTATGGAGGTGAAGTCTACAAACTTTTGACAGCGATTGGACTTGAGGCTGAAATGACAGGTCCGAGTCTAGGATTACACCGAGTACCCTGGCGTGAGGGGAGGGACTGATGGTTGCATTGTTGATTTTGACGCAAAAGTCAGGGAGGGGGGCACGGGCAGGGGGGAATATTAATAGCTCAGTTTTAGAGAGATTTAATTTAAGAAAGTGGTGCGACATCCATGCTGAGATGTCAGTTAGTAAGTTAGTAATGCGAGAGGAGACTAAAGGAGTGAGGTGAGGAGTAGACAGATAGATTTGGGTGTCATCAGCGTATAAGTGGTATTGGAAGCCGTGGGTGGTTATCAAGTGACCAAGGGAGGAGGTGTAGATGGAGAAGAGAAGGGGTCCAAGAACAGAGCCTTGGGGGACCCCCACAGAAAGGGGCAACGGAGAGGAGGAGACAGAGTTGTAGGTAACACTGAAGGAGCGTTGTGATAGATAGGCAGAGAACCAGGATAGAGCAGAATCTTTGAGGCCAAGGGAATGGAGTTTATTGAGAAGGAGCGGTTGGTCAACAGTATCAAAGGCTGCAGAGAGGTCAAGTAGTAGCAGTATGGAGTACTGGCTGTTGGATTTAGCAGTTAGTAAATCATTAGTGAGTTTTAGTAAGGCAGTTTCCGTGGAGTGCTGCGAGCGAAAGCCAGACTGTAAAGGGTCAAGAAGGTTATTTTCACTGAGGTAGGAGCCAAGACGGTTGTAGACTAAGCGCTCTAGAAGTTTAGAGGAGAATGGGAGCAATGAGATGGGCCTTAAGTTATTCAGGTTGGTGGGGTCCAGGGAGGGCTTTTTAAGTATGGGAGTGATCTGTGCATGTTTTAGAGGGGAGGGGAAGGTGCCACTAGAGAGGGAGAGATTGAATATGTGAGTGAGGGAGCATAGGATAGAAGAAGAGGGTGACCGTAGTAGTTGTGAGGGAACAGGATCCAAGGGACAATTGGTTAGGTGGGCATCTGAGAAAAGTTTTGTAACCTCTTCAATAGTAGCCAATTCAAAGGAGGAGAGTGTTGAAAGTGTCGTTAGGCAAGGTATGTTGGGTAGGGAAGGTGTACGCGCAGTGGAGGTATCCTCACGAATTGCATCAATCTTATCTTTGAAGTGATTGGCAATCTCTTGGGCAGTGAGTGAGTTAGTGGGTAGAGGGGGTGGGGGACGAAGCAGAGAGTTAAAGGTTGAGAAGAGCCGACGGGGACTGGATGACAAGGTATTAATAAGAGAGACAAAGTAGGTTTGTTTGGCAGCATGGAGGCAGGAATTGTATTTTAGAAGGGCAGATTTATATAGGGTGAAGTCGTGCAGGCATTTGGTTTTACGCCACAGTCGTTCAAGAGCACGGCAATGTCTCTTGAGATTTCTAGTGTTGTCAGTTTGCCATGGTTGTAACGGTCGGGGCCTGATTCTGCGTGTGGTTAGCGGAGCAAGTGCATCTAGTGATGATGAGAGTGAACTGTTGTAGACAGAGGTGGCCAGGTCAGGACAGGACAGGGGAGAGATTATGTCATATAGATGGTCAGTAGCAGAATAGAGAAGAGATGGGTTAAAGTGGCGAAGATTTCTACAAGTAATTGTTCATTGCTACTAGTGAGTTAGTGTGCTATTGTGATTCTATTGTGAGTGTAAAGTATCAGTGTAGTGTGAATATAGTGATAGTGCAGTGTGAGTGTAGTGCGACCATTCATTTCTACTTTTGTGTCAGTTTAGTGTGTCAGGGCAGTTTTACTGCATTATATTGAAGTGTGTCAGTGTAGAGTGTCAGGGCAGTTTTACTGCAGTACATTGAAGTGTGTTAGTGCACGTTTACTGCAGTATATTGAAGTGCATTGGTGCACTTTTACAGCAGTATATTGAAGTGTGTTAGTGCACGTTTACTGCAGTATATTGAAGTGCCTTAGTGCACTTTTACCTCAGTATATTGAAGTGCCTTAGTGCACTTTCACTGCAGTACATTAAAGCGAGTTAGTGTAGAGTATATTAAAGTGTGTTAGTGACCGTTTACTGCAGGATATTGAAGTGCGTTAGTGCACTTTTATGGCAGTATATTGAAGTGCATTAGTGCACTTTTACTGCAGTATATTGAAGTGCCTTAGAGCACTTTTACTGCAGTATATTGAAGTGCATTAGTGCACTTTTATGGCAGTATATTGAAGTGCATTAGTGCACTTTTACTGCAGTATATTGAAGTGTCTTAGTGCACTTTTACTGCAGTATATTGAAGTGCCTTAGTGCACTTTTACTCAAGTTTATTGAAGTGCCTTAGTGCACTTTTACGGCAGTATATTGAAGTGCATCTGTGCACTTTTACCTCAGTATAATGAAGTGCGTTAGTGCGCATTTACCTCAGTATATTTAAGTGCGTTAGTGCACTTTTATGGCAGTATATTGAAGTGCATTATTGCAATTTTACGGCAGTATATTGAAGTGCCTTAGTGCACTTTTACGGCAGTATATTGAAGTGCGTTAGTGCACTTTTACCGCAGTATATTGAAGTGTGTTAGTGCAGGTTTACCGCAGTATATTGAAGTGCTTTAGTGCACTTTTACCGCAGTATATTGAAGTGCATTAGTGCACTTTTACTGAAGTATATTGAAGTGCCTTAGTGCACTTTTACAACAAAGTGCGTCAATTACTTTTTGGTAATAACCCCCCCCCATCATGTCTGGGAGGCCAACAAGGAGAGGCAGACATTCCCATAGCGCTGTGAGGGAGCCAGCAGCGTCTGTGTCCACAGACAAAGGTGGACTTGGTCAGTCCTCAGGCAGGGCACCATTTCCTCTGTTTAGTGATATTGCCCATGCTATCCAGCCACAGCATGCAGAGGAGGTGGTGGACTGGCTTACTAAACCATCCTCATCCTCCATCACCCAAGCAGAGACTAGTGTGCAGTCCACTGTCATCTGATGCTGCCTACAGACAGTGTAATTACCGGATCCCACTCATGTCCATTTCTCCTCCATGGGAGCCCCTCCCCCCACCAGAGCACCAACATATTTTAATAAAAGTGAGTAAAAGAATTAATGAATGTGTAAAATCACACAAACATTATTTATAAAAAAAATTAAAAATGCCCTTTTAGTCTTGTTTAATCTTAACCCCTTCGATGTTCTTTTTTTCCGACAAAGAGAGCTTTCATTTGGTGGTATTTGATCACCTCTGACGTTTTTTTTTTTTTTTTTTTTTTTTTTTTGCGATATAAACAAAAAAAGACAGACAATTTTGAAAAAAAGCTATATTTTTTACTTTTTGCTATAAAAAAATTCTTCATCAATTTTGCCCAATATGTATTCTGCAACATATTTTTGGTACCCCCCCCCCCCCCAATAAGCATATATTGATTGGTTTGCACAAAAGTTATAGCCTCTACAAAATAGGAAATAGATTTACTGCATTTTTATTTATTTATTTTTTACTAGTAATGGCGGCGATCAGCGATTTTTAGCGGGACTGCAACATTGCGGCGGACAGATCAGACACCTAACTAACACTTTTTTGGGGACCAGTGACACCAATACAGTGATTAGAGCTAAAAATATGCACTGTCGCTGTACTAATGACACTGGCTGGAAAGGGGTTAACATCAGGGGCGATCAAAGGGTTAACTGTATCCCTAGGGGGTGCTTGCTAACAGTGTGAGGGGTGGATTTACTAAATGAACAGATCCCTGTTCCTGTTTAGCAGGAACACAAGATCACTCTGTTCATCTCTGATGGAACGGTGGTCTGCATTTTTTAGATCAGCAGACCTCTGTTTTATCTCTGTGGGGAGCGATCGTGGGTGGCCGGCGGACATCGCTTCCGTCAGACTTATTTTCTGGCAGTGCCCCTCCCGAGACTAGACTCTGGATCCGCCCCTGTCACAAACCAATTAAAGTGGTTCTAAAGGCTCAAGGTTTTCTATAAACTTGATTCAAGACCACCTTTGGAAGATTACAGGGTGAAGGCACCACCAACACCCAAAGAACAATTTTTCCACAACTGTTAGACAGGGGCCTCAAATTTAGATTTTTTACAGCAAGGCCAATTCTCACTTACATCAAGAGTACCTCTATAGGGTTACAGTGTGAAGGCGCTGAAAGCCAATTTTTTTCACAACTGTTACTTCTATTCAAAGTCTGGGAAAAATTGTTAATCTTGGGCCGAGTGTAATATAATTTGGCTTCTTCACATAAGGCTTGCTCACTGGGGTGCAAATCTTTGATAGTTCCATCCAAAGTCTGCTAAAGAGACACCAGAATTTATCCCAAAAAATTCTAATCTTGTTCCCAGTGCACTACTGTAGCGGTCACAGTTTACTAAGTGTGCGCTATCAGTGCAAATTTAGTTTTTCTCAGAACTGTAATAGAGTTCTGGGGGGTAATTGTACAGGATTTACTTTGGCATCAGTCTGGCTGGGCTGTACTAAGGTTCCGCCTGGTCATGGGTGCAGTGAGGCACCCATGACAGGCTGAGAACCAGGCCTGGTTGGACGTCTTGGGTACCAATCTTTCCTGGAGCCAATGAGTGGGCGCGTCTGGGAAGGGGTATTTAAGGTGCTGAAGTCACTTGTTTGGGGTTCGGCTGCGGCTTTGATTGCTGGTTCTGGTCCAGGGCACCCCCCGGGAGGGGTCCCGGGCCTAGGAGTGTTTACCGTCCCCCAAGCATGGTCAATCCGACCAGTCCCAGAGGCCCTCATGGTCTGGGGCAGGGATCCGTCTGTTCCCGAGCCTCGGAACTGGCTAGTCCGAGGCCCAGTAACTGAAGGAGGATTCAAAGGCGTCCCGGTGTGCTCTCGGTATTGGAGGGACATGGCAACCTGTACAAGTGACCAGGGGAGGACTCTTCGGAGGAGGGCCAACAAGCTGGCTGCTCAGTAAGAGCCTGGGAGCTGAGTTGTATGGACACTAAAGAATCCACACTTCACACAGTATCACCAAGAAGGCTGAGATATCCAGGTACTGTGAAAAGGGTTCCTATTTATCTTCAGTTACAATTTAGTCTGTGGCAGAGACTTTGCAAAGTTTCCGGATCACATGTTGGCTGCTAGATCTCTGGCTAGAGGTTTATCCGGCAGTGAAGCGCCCAGCTGCGAGTGGCTACTCTCTGGGTTGATTAGAGACATTCGGTGGATGTCAGCAGTTCAAAGTGACTGAGTTTTGTCACCCGTACCCTCTATTCCCATCAGAGACTGTGTTATGTTGGATGTTACCACTACAAAATAAAAATCTTGAAAAGGACTTTTATGTGTCAGCATCTGAAGTCACTGGGAACCACAACAACCAACAAGCCATGAGGAGGTAATTGGTAAGCCCAGAAAGTCAAGGCCGCCCCTCAGGGTTTATGGCCGCTACACTACATTGTGGCTTCATCATACAGACTGGCTTCCCAAGACGTTGTTTACTAAATAAAGAAAGCTTGCAGGGAAAATTATTTCAAATGTCATTTTTTTTAGAAATGTGTTTTCCTGCAGCAGGTTCTATACCGGTACAGATGCACCACTTTACATGCAGACTAAGGGGACCCCCCCCCCCCCCCCGGGCACTAAATTTCAAGGAATTTTTAATTTCACTGCTCCTTTCACATCTTTAAACATGGGCAGAATGGCACCCCTGCGCAAAATCCTGCACGGGTACGAGGTTCCCTTTAAGAGCCAACAGAGGGTGTTGGCCCATCTCTCGTCAGGAGTACAAAACAAAAAGGGAGCAGGAGTCAGGGGTGTTTAACGGCGTAGGGGTAAGGAGAGGTCAAAATACCCCCCACATCCCATCCTGCAAGCAATACTCTCCCCCACGTTATCCTTTCAGCAAAAAATCACACTCCCTCCCCTCCAAAAAAAATTTAAAATCCAAGACTAATTTGCACGCTTACCTCCCCCCAGTACCAACATTTTTCTCCTCAGCCCAGAACAAATTCTCCAATGCAAATCCCCCCTTCAAACACAAAGTTCCACCTCATAGCAGAAATCCTTTGCCCCCCCCCCCCATTACTCCTCAGAATAAATCCTCTTCCACCCCGCAAAACCTTTGTCCCAGCACACAACCCCCTCTCCCATGCTAGTACAAATAAAATCTTCTCCCAGCCAATTCCCCCTTTCCAAATCCCCCCAGCACAAAAATGTGTTAATTTAACAAACCAAACGTAGGTTGCAAACGCAATGCATTTGTCTGCACCGGATCACATGGTACAGTGATGACATGTGATTCAGTTTCTGTGCGTTTTTTTAAAGTAGTACATGCATTACTTTTTGTACCCTGCTGACAGCTGATGAGTCATCCATTGTTACGGACATGGCACTGGGCTCTGCTCCGGGACTCAGGCTTGTGTAGCACTACCCCATAGGAGTTGAGTCAGAGTTCCCGACTGCCGCACAGCCAGTCACTTAGCATTTTCAACTTGCATCCAGACACAGAGCTTTGTTATTGTTGTTTTATTGAGGGGATGATAATTTGGATGGGGTTAGGGATTATGGGATGCCCAACTTGACAGTAACAGAAAAATACAGGGACAACTTCCTCCCTATTGCTTTTTCACTTCTTCCTCCTGCACAATACTTGATCCTTGTACAGCTCCACTTGATTTACTCTGCAGAACTCCAATTGATTTATTCTGTGGGAGCTAACAGCCTCTTATTAGCTCAGCAAAAGCCCCTTACAAGCTAGGAACTCTAAGTCCCTTGGAAAAGTAGCACATGTAGAGTGAACAGCATCCTGCAACAACCTCTGCTTCCCTGTAGACATACCTCCCAATATTTTGATATGGGAATGATGGACACCTACTAGAAAACATATGAAGGCATAGGACACGCCCCCTGTCACGTCCCTTAAAGGGGACATAACCAAAAAAAAAGGTTAAATAAATCCACAAGTTTACTTTTTTACCACTAATATTCCTTTATATTGGCTTTTAAAATTGACAAATGTAGCATTTTAGAATTTGGATGAAAGGTTTAGCACTGGGAAACACTTTTTGAAAGATAAATATTTACATTTTATATACAACTATATAGATCAGACCGAAACGAGGGACAAATGAGGAGGAAAGAGGGACATTGCTCCAAATCAGGGACAGTCCCTCGAAATCAGGGACAGTTGGGAGCTATGCTGTAGACACTGATCCCAGCTCTATTGCTTGCAGAAATGCTAGCAAGGTTAGATGAAGTCTTAAAGTTTAACTAAAGGCAAAACTTTTTTTTTTGGATGGAGGGGAGAGGGATTAGAACACTTGTCAGTTTTTATTGCTGTCTGTGCCTCTGTTAGGGAGATTTACCCTCTCTATTTGTCCTGTTTACCATTATCATTGAAAGTGAAAATAAGAGAAATTACCCAAATTATGGGTTGTCCCCAGAAAAGTAATAGGAAGATTTCCCCTCTATGGGGACACTAGTTCTGGTGACCTGGGTGTGCCCAAGGAATTCCCTTAATTTGCAGGGATTTCCTCTCACTTCCTGTTTGACTATAAGAAAGGAAATACCAGACACTGATAGACGTCACAAGACTGCTCTAACTACTGATGAGAAAAGGTTATTTAGCAGTTTATATTTACTAACATGATTGCATTTCCATGTTCTGTGTACTGTGGGAGACCAGATATAGTGAATGCAGGCTCCTGGGTTTAGTAACACTTTAAGAACACGGTGGTCTTCAAGGGAGACCTGCTACAGCTTGGAGTCTCTCCCCTTGTCTGTACCTGCACCATGCTGATCTACTCACCCTGCACTTTTTTTCTGTAATTGAAAAAAAAAAAATGTAGACCCCCTTCACACTAAGGCAGTTTTCAGGCGTTTTAGCACTAAAAATAGCACCAGAAAAGCACCTGAAAACTGCCTCCCATTCATTTGAATGTTTGCTCTCACACTGGGGTGATGCACTTTTTTACCACTAATATTCCTTTATATTGGCTTTTAAAATTGACAAATGTAGCATTTTAGAATTTGGATGAAAGGTTTAGCACTGGGAAACACTTTTTGAAAGATAAATATTTACATTTTATATACAACTATATAGATCAGACCGAAACGAGGGACAAATGAGGAGGAAAGAGGGACATTGCTCCAAATCAGGGACAGTCCCTCGAAATCAGGGACAGTTGGGAGCTATGCTGTAGACACTGATCCCAGCTCTATTGCTTGCAGAAATGCTAGCAAGGTTAGATGAAGTCTTAAAGTTTAACTAAAGGCAAAACTTTTTTTTTTGGATGGAGGGGAGAGGGATTAGAACACTTGTCAGTTTTTATTGCTGTCTGTGCCTCTGTTAGGGAGATTTACCCTCTCTATTTGTCCTGTTTACCATTATCATTGAAAGTGAAAATAAGAGAAATTACCCAAATTATGGGTTGTCCCCAGAAAAGTAATAGGAAGATTTCCCCTCTATGGGGACACTAGTTCTGGTGACCTGGGTGTGCCCAAGGAATTCCCTTAATTTGCAGGGATTTCCTCTCACTTCCTGTTTGACTATAAGAAAGGAAATACCAGACACTGATAGACGTCACAAGACTGCTCTAACTACTGATGAGAAAAGGTTATTTAGCAGTTTATATTTACTAACATGATTGCATTTCCATGTTCTGTGTACTGTGGGAGACCAGATATAGTGAATGCAGGCTCCTGGGTTTAGTAACACTTTAAGAACACGGTGGTCTTCAAGGGAGACCTGCTACAGCTTGGAGTCTCTCCCCTTGTCTGTACCTGCACCATGCTGATCTACTCACCCTGCACTTTTTTTCTGTAATTGAAAAAAAAAAATGTAGACCCCCTTCACACTAAGGCAGTTTTCAGGCGTTTTAGCACTAAAAATAGCACCAGAAAAGCACCTGAAAACTGCCTCCCATTCATTTGAATGTTTGCTCTCACACTGGGGTGATGCACTTGCGGGACGGCAAGCAGCATCTTTGGGGCATGTTTGGAGCGCTGTAAATAGTGCTCCAAAACTGCCCCTGCCCATTGAAGTGAATGGGCAGCGCTTCCAAAGCACCTTAAAAGCAAATCGAAAGTGCCTCAAAAAAAGACTTTCTTTAAGGTTATGTGACCTTAAAAAAGCGATCCCGTAGCGCCCGAAAACCACTGCAAAAGCGCAGCTAAAACGCTGCTAAAGCACCGCAAAAACTACCGGCACTTTAGCGGCTGTTTTAGCAGTGCTTCAGTGTGAAAGGGGTCTTGGGTATTTGCATAGCCCCAGATATTTACCCCAAAACAAAATTTGATTAAAAGAATATCACAGCCTTGGCCTTTGCTATGTATCGTAGCTTTGTTAATCTCAGAAATGGATGGACAGAAATATTAATTCTTTGGCAAATAAAACACTTACTTTATATGTATTTCATCCAAGTATTTGCTGTTCTGCTGTTGGTCTGGAGCTCAGCTTTAAGACACATGTCTCTGATTGAGTTTCCATACAAAGCCCCTTATAAGGGAAGGTGAAAGAGGAATGAGTCATTAGTGTGTGTGTGTGTGTGTGTATGTATCTTGTCTTTGAGCTATTGAGCTCTGTAAACAAGCTTTTTTTCCACGAGGATCAAAAGAGAGTCTGAAAAACACACAATAAATAAAAAAAGTAAATAAAAAAAGAAGATATACACAAAGCCATTTTAGATTCCTTTATAAACTGCCGGACATGTAGTGGTTACACAAGCAGGGAAAGAGGCCCATGGGCAGCTTCATACAAAGTGCGTTACCAAGAAATTTCCATTTGCTTTTATTTGGAAATATATGACTCTACACCTCTTTACACATTACAGGGGAAACGATTTTTGGATTCATTAATTTATAATCTCTGCTGCGTTGCTAAATTACTTATTTTGACCACAGATAAAATGTCAAGGCCGTTTGTGGTCATCTGCTACCTCCCACAACCTGTCAAGTGTTATTAAACTGTTAGCGCTTATATATGTATTTCCTACTAGCACTTTCTGCATTTTAAGTTATATGGGGTTGATGGAATTCCCAAAAACAATGGAAGACATCCGATATCATTTGAAATAAATCACCATAGGAAACAGCCACCACAGTGGCTTAGACAGCAGGCTTTAGCAGCGCTTCCCTCTGTTTCTGGTAAATAGCTTTGTCCTGGGACATAAACAGATAGCCATTCTGTGCTTCCGAATTTAAAGAGTAACTCTAATTTTGTTGAGAAAATAAACATTCCCCTCTGGTGGGTGATATGTGTACATTGCAGAGATTTTAAGCCCCAAGCTTTTGCGTACCAATTAGCTGACACAGCTGTGCCCAAAGTGCACGCCCTGCGAGCTTCTGGCATAGTTAATGGTGGCTAACGGAAAGCTCCCGATCGCAATAATTTCCGATTATGTGATCGCCGTGACAGCCAATCGCGGCGGTCACATGATCATGAACCCCACTCCACCTCCCGGCATCTATAACCTCTTGAAGGGCCGGGAGGCGTCGGCACAAAAGGGTTAACAAACTTGGTTGCAGATTCCTACCTTTTGTTATTCTGAAGGAATAGCTGTTTGTTTTTCTGTGCCCATGCGCTTAGTGAATCTGTACAGGAGAGGTTTTATAATTATCATACAGCTGCTGCACACGCAGGGCTCTAGTGAGGAAAGTGGTAGAGTCTACATCCCTTTAGACGTGATTTCCCTTTGAGAGTACCTAACCAAAATTGAAATTTTTGTTGCAGGGGATGCCCAAAATCTGACTTGTATCTTAGTGCAGACTTCTGGGAAATCCAGTGAGCCAATTAACAGGCAGGAAATTACATTTCTGGGGTGGGGGGGCGTTCTATACACCATCTGTGTACAAAACACAAAACGCCTCCAGGTGGCCATATTTCATTTTACAGAAAATTACAGAGCTGCAGACTGAAAAGGAAAGGTGTTTTTTATTAACATTTAATTACAATATGACTTGTGTCGCAATTGTATATGCTATATTACATAAAATAGTAGACCCTAACATGCTAAATCCAAAGGACTTTGATGGTACCCCAAAGGTAATAAAAAGTATCAAAAATTGTTTATTATTTCATGGTAAAAAGATTCACATATGTACAGATCATCTGCAGTCAACGCTAATTTGAGGAATGACATGATGGAAGCCTCTTCATTCACCTAACAAAAGATCTTTCACATTACTAAGTGCAGACCACACGACTTTACTTGGGATACCTATTTCCCATTACATATGAATTTGAGACTATCTTGGAAAATGAGGAGGACTGTTTTTTGGCATCGTATGGGTGACAATGACCAGTTGTTGGAGGACCATTAAATGTGTTTCTGTTTGTATGCTTTGGTTACAAACTGTGAGTGTTCTTGCTGAAACTTTTCCTGAAGAAGCAGGTTATCCCCTGCGAAACGCAAACTTCGTCGAAATTACAGACACTCACTGTGCTCTACTGTAGTGAAGCCAACAAGAACCTATACTGAAAGGAGTATCAGATGGTTTTGGCAATTTTTATGCGCAATTTTTGTGTCTTTAATGTTTTTTTGATATGTACATAACAAAAGAAAAGACCTAGTGCTCAAAGCACGGTATGACCCCTATGGATTTTTAGAAGGCAGACCAGGTATTAAGTAAAAAATATATTTATTGAACACATCTGATAAAATTACAATATTAAGAAAGTAGCATGTAAAAATACAATGTAAATAACAAGTAAGCTCAGTACAAAAGCATAAGCATGAAACATAGCTGCCCTAGAACCGTGGGTAGGCTAGCGAGAATACATGCTGGAAAATGACGCCTAACATGTTTTGGACCATGTCGTCCTTCCTCAGAGGCTTAATGTCATGTAGAGCAATCGTATAATGTTCTATAAATATAAATATCGTGAACATTAGTATAAATGAGAGTAATAATATAATACAGTATAAATTTGTACTGTATTATATTGTTACTCTCAAAATCCAGAGGGGTCATACCGTGCCTTGAGCACTAGGTCTTTTCTTATGTTTGATACATTGGATTAGACGGACCAGGTTTTCTGCACACACTGCCAATTCCTGTTTTATTATTTGATATGTACATATGTATCATTGTCCAGGTAACTTGTGTAACTTCCAGAGCACAATGATGGTCAATAGTAAAGCCCCATACACACGCTCGGATTATCCGAGGACCAGGTCCGTCGGATCATGTCCGTTGTACTTTGTCCGATGTTGGTTTTGTGTACACACGGTCGGACAAAGTTGTCGAAAAATCCGATCATTCTGAACGTGGTGACGTTTGTTGCCTACGACGGGACTACGTAGAGGCTAGTAGCCAATAGCTTTGGTCTTGTAATGTGATCTGAGCATGCGTAGCACTTTGTCCGTCGGAATTCGCTACACACGATCAGATTTGGTGTGATCGGACTTTGTTGTCAAAAAATCTATCCAGCAGGAGATAGGACTTTGTCCGTCGGACAATCCGATGGAAACTGTCCGATGGTGCCTACACACGGTCGGAATTTCCGACAACATTGTCTGATAGGACAGAATCCATCGGAAAATCCGACCGTGTGTATGGGGCTTAAGAGGGCATTAAGTTTTGACTTGTTTCTCTGACCTTAGTCTAGGTGGATATATGGGTGCACCGCGCACGTGTGTTCCATCATCCTCTGTGGGAGTGGTGTTCTGTATATTGTATATGTTTCCATAGTGCTATTGGTAAAAAAAAAAAATATGTTTTTAATAATGATTGTAATAATTTTGTAGCATGACTCATGACACCTCAAAAGGTCCCAGTACACTAAAATTCTTTGTCGTCCTACTGTATATAGAGGGGCGTAGTGTCCTGACCCATTGTGGGGACAAGTTTCCCCTTATGTATTCATTAAAGTAACTAAATGTATAAACAAATGTACAATTTAGTTCAGTTGTGTATTCATTTGAAATCATTAAAGGCTAAGTTCATCTTTTGTAAACAAATACCGTATATACTCGAGTATAGGCCGACCCGAATATAAGCCGAGGCACCTAATTTTACCACAAACAACTGGGAAAACTTATTGACTTGAGTATAAGCCTAGGGTGAGAAATGCTCAGCTACTGTAAGTGGAAAAGAGGGTCAACGATGCCCATTTGCAGCCTCACTGTGCCCATGCAGATGGACACAGTTGACCGATTTGGGGCCCTGTATCTCAGGGTCACTTAGTGCTAGAAACCCCATCTTTAGATATGTTGTAGTGCTAATTCCACTGGGTTGGAATACAACATTTGGGGTTCCTAGCACCAAGTGTCCCCGAGATATAGGGCCCCAAATTCGGGTCAGAAAATCTCAAGTACTTTTCTGCAGCAGAGAATGACATTTTCTGAACCGACTTTGGGGCCCTGTATCTCGGGGCCACTTAGTGCTAGGAACCCCATCTTTGGATATGTTGTAGTGCTAGTTCAACTGGGTTTGAATGCCAAATTTGGGGTTCCTAGCTCCAAGTGTCCCCGAGATATGGGGCCCCAAATTCGGGTCAGAAAATGTCAAGCACTTTTCTGCAGCAGAGAATGACATTTTCTGAACCGATTTGGGGCCCTGTATCTCGGGGCCACTTAGGGCTAGGAACCCCATCTTTGGATATGTTGTAGTGCTAGTTCAACTGGGTTTGAAAGCCAAATTTGGGGTTCCTAGCTCCAAGTGTCCCCGAGATATGGGGCCCCAAATTCGGGTCAGAAAATGTCAAGCACTTTTCTGCAGCAGAGAATGACATTTTCCGAACCGACTTTGGGGCCCCGTATCTCCCCGTTATAGTGCAAGGTCGACTGGGTTGGCACACCAAATATGGGACTCCTAGACCCAAGTGGCCCCCGAGATACGGGGCCCCAAAGTCGGGTCGGAAATTTTTTTTTTTGCTGCAGAAAAGTGCTTGACTCGAGTATAAGCCGAGGGGGGGCACTTTCAGCACAAAAAAATGTGCTGAAAAACTCGGCTTATACTCGAGTATATACGGTAAATAAATAAATGCACATGATTTTGCAGGTAAAAAAAATGTGCATTTATTATTTTTTTTACCATGGAGCCTGCAAAGCATTTTATCCTTGATCGGTAGATCGCGGGTGCAATGTCAGGCTCCTGCAGACACTACTGACTGCAGTTACTACTGCAGAGGGTGCTGAGTGTCCTGGTAGTTAATTGAGAACTAGCTGTCTGCCGAGATGGAAGATGGGACTTTTAGTTCATTCACTTACAGGTAGCTGTGAGTAAATGACGCGGCTGTATGGGTGGAGCCCAGCACAGCCGCACTGTTTTAAAATTGTTACAGCGGGTGCATGTAAGGGGGCAAATGGGTGACGCTTCCTCCATGTTCCTCATTAACTTGTTGGTCGACAAGTGTGGGTCACACACCAGGCAATGAACAGGGTCACTGGTCTTAGCACAGGGGTAACACCTTGCGTGAAGGTGTGTTCAACAATGTCCGGGAACAGGCAGGGGCCATGGTCATGTGAAAGTCAAACATTAGGGCAGTCCCCCAACTCAGAGATGAGCGACTTGTGTCTAGTGTTGTATGGGGAGTTCCTCCAAAATATGTTGTCCCTTGTCCCACACACTTGTATGTGTTGCATTAAGAGGGACATGCAGAGCCTATGCTCACTCCACCAGTCAGCGTACCTCTGTTACCTCACTCCCAGTAACAGAATGGATTAATAGAGCAGATCTCATACGTGCGCCACCTAACCCCTCTTGTTCCACATCAAGTGTCCAGGTATTAGATCTCCATAATGCTAATCTGCTCCCAGTGACCTACAGAGACAGACAGCTAGGGAGGGAGCCGAACACCGAACCCCCTTACTACCAAGGACCTCTCAACCTGGTTGCTGTTCTACTTTCTGGTTACCCATAGCAACTTCCTTGAAAGGTAACCTTTTGTTGTAATGATGTTTTACAGACCCCAACATGCTAGTTCAGACCCAGGTTCCTTAGAGAGCGATGCCATGGCCCCTCATGCACCCCTTGAGTACCTTTAGACCAGGCTTTGAGCAGTAGAAACAACTTCACTGAACTTTTGGCAGAACACGTACAACATGTGGCAACGTCCTTTCCCTAACTAAACCTAACTGTGACTGCCCCAGTTTACCTGTGTGGGTGTAGCATCTTTGGGAAGAGTCCAAACTGGAAATAGCTTAAGCAAAGAAGTCCATGGGAGTATTCCGATGGATCAGCAATCCAAGCATACCAGCAAGCTTCTCGAAACGTGGGTCTGAGTCTGAGTCTGAGTCTGAGTGCATCCCGAGCCCGATCTAGGTCTCTTTGCTTGTATTGCATGTGTTCCCAGAGTTTTTCGTTTTTTTGGGGGCGGGGAGTCTTCATCCCTAAAATGGATTTAATAGATTGATATATGCATAGGATTTTCCTGGGTACACTGGCAACAAAATAATCACATTTTTAACACAGTTTTCTAAGGATTTTATATGAGGTATATTCCTTTGTTTGTTTATTCATTTATTTATTATTCATTTGAACGTTCTGTATTCATAGGGTTTATGTTGACATAATTTGATATTATACTTTGTTTTGTTTTTGTTTTGTGTTTTTAGAGTTTGCCTGGCAGTGATTTAGACTGTGGCTATATGAAGATTCCAATTATCAGCTAATAGATAAATTTGAACCTTCTTTGCCTGCCCTCTTCACCTCCAGGCTCCCTCTATGGGGTTGATTTACTAAAGGTAAATCCACTTTGCACTACAAGTGCATTGCAAGTGCACTTGAAAGTGCAGTTGCTGTATATCTTAGGGGAAGATCTGAAATGAGAGGAAGCTCTGCTGATTTCTATCATCCAATCATGTACAAGCAAAAATGCTGTTTTTCTCTTTTCCTTGCATGTCACCCTCAGATCTACAGCGACTGCACTTTCAAGTGCACTTGCAATGCACTTGTATTCAAAGTGGATTTGCCTTTAGTAAATAAACCCCTATTTGTTCTATAGACCACACCTGATCACGTTTAGAAGGACATGATTGATCATGTGATCAGTGTTTTACATATACAGTGGAACCTTGGCTTATGAGCATAATTCGTTCCAGGAGAATGCTTGTAATCCAAAGCACTCGCTAATCAAAGCGAGTTTCCCCATAGAAGTCAATGGAAACAAAGATAATTTGTTCCGCATTGACTTCTATTATATGCAATACCGCATGTGGCCAGAGGTGGGGGGGGGGGGCGCCGGAGAGCCTCGGAAATACTCAGGGACAGCTTGGAAAGCCTCGGAAACACTCAGGAACGGAGTATTTCCAAGTGTTTCCGAGTATTTCTGAGTCATTCTGAGTATTTCCGAACGGCTCTGAACCATTCCGAGTCTCCCCGGTGCCCCCACACCTCTGGCCAAATGCGGTACTGCACTGCCCATTAGCTTGAATTCTGATCGTTTTGTGAGACAACACTTGCAAACCGAATCAGAATTTTAAATAAAAAGTTGCTCGTCTTTCAAAACGCTTGTTAACCGCGTTACTCGTAAACCAAGGTTCCACTGTATAAATTTGAGATTGGGGGTATGTTGTCTTTTAGCTATGACTATGCACCGGTAAGGGTGTGAAACGCGTCAGCTATACCTGTATCTGTACCTGTTGCTGTATGGACTCCATTTTACTACAATAAAATGTGTTTGCATTGGAGTGCGGCCATCCAACCTTTTCTTCCATTGACTATGTATGCAGAGCCAGCACCCTTTACCTCATTTGCAGAGAAGGTGTAATTACGGGTCTACTACCTGGAGCAGTATTATTTTCCTCTAGGTCACTTTGCTTGTTTTGGCTGCCCCCCCCCCCCCCCCCCAGTATCCAGGCCCCTATATATCACAAAGGAGGGAGGCTGGACCCCAGAGGAAAACCCGTGAACACACAAGAAAGGCGGCACAAGCATGAACCCGTTCCCTCCCAACCTGGGCAGCCGGGTGAACTGACGAAACAAGAGTAGGCAACCTGCCTACATGCAGCACATCGGAAGAATGTTATTTTTTTTGTAAAAGTAGAGTTTTACTTACAATGGAATTTTTCAGCCAGGTGACATTTAAACACCTAATTCAACATTTTTTAATTTTAAGGAGGCTAAAATAATAGGTCTGTATTTACAAGAATTCTATACATTATACAAAAATAGAACCTAAGTTAGATAAATGGTTGCGAACTGAAGTTTTTCCTAGAAAAAGAAAAAAAAAAGAAGATCTTTAGCATAATCTGTTCTGTTAAGAGCTGGAGACCGTAAGGGCAAGACTGCCACACTTAGCAAGTGTCTGTGGCAATAACTTCTGTGCAACCATTTCAAAATGAAAGTATTTTTCTTTAAGACACACAAAGCACTGTTTGTTTGCTCTAAACTGTACACACTTAGTTGCAGAGAGGTGAGAAAGTTGGCCCGGAGGTAGTGAAGACTTTTTAACCAATCAGAAGTTTATAAATATAGGTATGAATAACTGCTGTATTCAAAGACTAATTGAGCAAAGATGAGTCGTTAAAAAATGAATGAACAGACAGCAAACTTTTGCGAGATCGGAGATTGATATGCAGCCGTCTGAATTGGTGATCTGTACATTCGGTCTGACTTTCTATGAAGTATTGAGGGATCTCAGAATCAAAGTTTGCCAGTTGGAAGAAACATTGCAGCTTGAACCTGTGGCACATAGGACTGTCGTATCTGGAGACATGAAAAAGAGTAAGAAATAGGCAGTCTCGCTATATTGGGTAATGCTGGTTTCATGGCTTGTCCTTACATGTACGCACTGTGACCCTTCTGCCTTACTGATCATTTTTATCCAATTTTCCGTTAACCGATTGATGGGTAAAAGCTGACAGCCACCAAAAATAACTAAAATGGATGAGATATTTTAACCACTTCAGCCCCTTAATCACGAGGCCATTTTTTGCGATGCGGCACTGAGTTCATTTAACTGACAATTGTGCGGTCGTGGGACGATGTACCCAAATAAAATCCTTTATTTACCCACAAATAGAACTTTTTTTTGTGGTATTTGATCACCTATGTGGTTTTTATTTTTTGCGCTATAAAGAAAAAAGAAAAGTTGGGACTTTGAAAGTGCTGATAAACCTCCCTTAGGAAAAACTATTCGTACACCATATAGAATAGAAAATATAATTTTATTTCATAGATAAAGAGTGTGTCTCATACAACATGAGACATTACACTAAAAACAATGTACCAGCTTCCAACTACTCATCCCCATACACTGCCCCCTAATCTCTAAAATAAATATTAACAACAACTTTATCAGTGCCCCTCAGCACAGCCTCACCTGTGCTCATCAATGCAGGCTCACCTGTGCCAACCATTGCAGCCTCACCTGTGCCCACCATTGCAGCTTAACCTGTGCCCATCAATGCAGCCTCACCTGTGCCCACCATGGCAGCCTCACCTGTGCCCGTCAATGCAGCCTCACCTGTGCCCACCATTGCAGCCTCACCTGTGCCCACCATGGCTCCCTCACCTGTGCCCACCATGGCAGCCTCACCTGTGCCCACCATTGCAGCCTCACTGTGCCCACCATTGCAACCTCACTGTGTCCACCATTGAAGCCACACTGTGCCCATTATTACACCCTCACTGTGCCCACCATTGCAGCCTCACTGTGACCACCATTGCAGCCACACTGTGCCCACCATTGCAGCCACACTGTGCCCATCATTGCAGTTTCACTGTGCCCACCGTTGCAGCCTCACTGTGCCCACCATTGCAGCCACACTGTGCCCACCAGTGCAGCCACACTGTGCCCACCATTGTGGCCTTACTGTGCCCACCATTGCAGCCTCACTGTGCCCACCATTGCAGCCACACTGTGCTCACCATTGCAGCCACACTGTGCCCACCATTGCAGCCTCACTGTGCCCACCATTGCAGCCACACTGTGCCCACCATTGCAACCACACTGTGCTCACTATTGCAGCCTCACTGTGCCAATTGCAGCCACACTGTGCCCACTGCCTACTATTGCAGTCACACTGTGCTCATTGTAGCCACACTGTGCCCACTGCCCACTATTGCAGCCTCACTGTGCCCACTGCCCACTATTGCAGCCACACTGTGCCCACTATTGTAGCCTCATCTGGGCAGAGGAAGAGAGAGGGTGTCCGGATCATGACTGGAGGAACAGGAGAGCCGCAGGATCACAGAGCGCAGATAGCACGCTGTTACAGCTTACATTACAATTGCCTCCTTTCTGCTTGCCGTCACACACAGCCCCGCCTCCTGCTGACCAGGAGCCTGTAATAGACACAATGCATCCCAGCATTGGACCTGCTTTCTGTCTATCACAGGCACAGGTCAGGAGGAGGCGGGGTTGTGTGTGACGGCGAGCAGAGCAGAGGCTCCTCGCCAGCCCTCATTTTCCACTCGCAAAAGGCGAGTGGTCAGTGGAAAATTTGAGGGCTGCAGCATGGATAGCAAAAAATAAGTCGGTCAAGAGAAATATATGCCAAGGAGAAAGCCATAACCCAAAGCTTTTCGCCTTGTCGGCTTCTTCAGGGGTTCTAGTGGAGGGCAGATGGGTAAGTAGAGATGATTCAATATATACTGATTCTGGGAACACAATAGAGTTTTAGACACACTTCCACCAACGTCCTTAAATATGAATCAGGTGTCTGCCAAGTATCGAACGGGCCAATACATCAGCCCAAAAAGGGAGGTCCCTCCCCACTAAGCCAAAAGGAGGTCCAATGCAAAAAGGTTTGCAACTTGACTAATACCATTCCATATTCAAGAAACAGACACTACAAAACGGTGTCAGGTTATGGAGTACACTGCTAGGATAAACCTCCGTGACCAAGATGACAAACACAGTGTTATATCTTATTATATTATATATCTTATTACTCCTGCAACTGTATTCCTTCAATCCTAGTCACATAGATGGAAAATTTGCTCTATCATCAATCAGTACCTTCGAGCAGAGACCCACCAGTGCTGTAACTGGGGGAAGACAGAGATCCATCTTCTCCCTGTCAGAACGGCAATCTGCCTGTTTACATAGGCAGATCACTGTTCTGCCTCTCCCGGGAATGATTATGGGTGGCCGCCAGACCCACTAATTGGCATCCCCTGTGCACAATCAGCACGTGATAGCACCTCCAGCGGTGCGTGCCCACCCCCAGTGGCTATAGCACAAAATGACAGACAGGTATGTGATTTCACGCAATAGAGCCCACCTACTGCAATAAATATGCGGTAGGCAGTCGACAAGTGGTTAAAGTATAAGTTCGCTTTTTTTTTTTTTAAATGAAAAGAGGAGCTAACACCTTACACCCTCCCTACCCTCCTGATCCCCAATGTACTTACCTCTGTGGGTAATGAGCTGTCAGTGCCCACACAGCCAATGTAGAGGTCCGGGGATTTTAAATCAACAGGCACTGACCAACTGGAATTGCTCTGATCTGTCTCTGAAGCCTTGCAGAATGAGGGGGAAGAAGATTGGGGATTTTACCACTTGCTGAAAAAGCCAATTCTGACACTGCTCACATGTTCATGTAAAAATCAGCATTTTATTTTTTTTACTTGAAAAATACTTATATAAATTATCCATAGGCAAACCCTTAAAAACCTTTACAAGTTACCAGTTTAGAATAAACAAGAAGTCTGGCACTAGAATTATTTCTCTCGCTTTGACATTTGCGGCGATACCTCACATGTGTGATGCGATCACTGTTTACAAACGCATATGTTTGCATTTGCATGTGAGAATGGGGGGACAGGAGCACTTTAACTCCTTGTAAGCAACAAATCGAACCCAAAAGTGACAAAATCCTCATAGTTTCTGGTTTCATTCATCACATAGGAGGAGAGGGTACAGATTTACCTTCTCCTATTCTGTGTTGAGCTGACCTGACTGAGTCCAGCAGTCCCAGGTTCCTCAATCACTCCGGAGAGCCCAGGTAGGCGGCGGCAGCGGGAAGGGGGGCCCCTTTCACTCCCTGTAAAAGTATACAGTATAGCTGTATAGCCACTTGGATCACTTTTATCTAAAAACAGCATCACTGCCACTAAAAAAATGATATCGGGATAATCGCTGAAGCTGCAGTCATAATCCTGGTGTAACACACTGCATTGTTACTGGTTGCAGGATGTTAATGGCCACAAGATGGCAGTGTTCTGCGGTTTAGCTATTACAAGATTTAGTATAGCAATGCTAAGAATGTTGGTACTTGTATGCTGCAAGCAGGATTTTTTGCACTCAGATAAGCTGGAACTGAACCTCAGACCCCAGCAGAGTTGGCAAAGGGACAGGAGCCTTTAAAAAATAAAAAGCCTGGGAACATTTGGGGAGAGGGAGAGAAGGAAGGAGACTAGGATAGAGTCAGGACGCGTGAGAGAAGGTAGAGCGAATCCAGGAGGACACAGAAGGAGAGGCAGGATAGCCGATCCTGCAGGCAGACAGATTGGGTCATCACAATCAGCACCACTTCATTCGTGAAAGAACAGGGAGAAAGGGGGCCCCCCCAACAGTAAGGTAATCGCTTCGCCCTGCTACATTGAAAGACTGGGGGGAGAGGGTTCCTAACCCATAACACGCCGTCACATTACAAGCTTATTTATTGTTGCCAGTTACTTAGGCTCAGGATTTCCTACAGTACAGACTGCCACGTAGAGACACAGACTCCATAGTCCATTCAGTGCTGTGGCCTATCTCCATGACTGCTCATTGATGCTCTACACGCAGGATAGCAGCAATAATGCTTCTGCTTCCCTGATAGGTAGGAATTGTGTATGCATTTCACTTCAGGCCTATTTTACCCAAGGAAGAAACAAGTTTCACAAGCCTAGTTCTGCACTTAAAGGGACACATTTTTGTTAAATTATGCTTCCACCCCTTTCCAGCTTAAGCAGCCACTATAATAATCTGATGTCCTTAAAGCAACTTCCCAGGGATGTCACCATCTATTAAAGGGGAACTCTGATTTCACCATCTCTGGGAAAATGCCATTTGCCACCCAATTTGACTATACCTCGACTGTGCACCAACATAAGGGCCCCATCAAGCCAGCAGAAGAGTCCTTCCCATACTTTGTGATTGGTTCTTTAGGAGTCATTTCTTATGAAAATCATCAGAGCATAAAACCCTGACTCTGGTTACTGGAAGCCCACAAGTGAGCTAGCCTAATATATCTTTCTCTTTTCTTTTCTGCTCACTTGGGGAAATTCTCTCGGGAGTAGAGCTAACGTTTGAACTCTGAGTCCTGCAGGAAGATTGGGTCTACTTAACCACTTCAGCCCCGGACCAATTGTCAGCTTGAGGACCAGAGGTCTTTTTTCAATTTCGCACTGCACTACTTTAACTGGTAATTGTGCGGTCATCCAATTTTGTAACGAAACGAAATTTGCGTCCTTTTCTTCCCACAAATAGAGCTTTCTTTTGATGGTATTTGATTGCCTCTGTGATTTTTATTTTTTGCGATATAAACGGAAAAAGAGCGAAAATTTTGAAAAAAAAAGAGATTTTCTACTTTTTGTTATAAGAAAAATCTAATAAACTCAATTTTAGTCAAACATTTGGGCCAAAATGTATTCAGCCACATGTCTTTAGTAAAAAAAAATGCCAATAAGCGTATATTTTATTGGTTTGCGCAAAAGTTATAGCGTCTACAAACTAGAGTACATTTTCTGGAATTTACACCGCTTTTAATTTATGACTGCCTATTTCATTTCTTGAGGTGCTAAAATGGCAGAGAAGTACAAAACCCCCCCAAATGACCCCATTTTGGAAAGTAGACACCCCAAGCTATTTGCTGAGAGGCATGTTGAGCCCATTGAATATTTTTTTTTTAGTCCCAAGTGATTGAATAAAGACAAAAATATAAAAAATAATTTTTTTTTTCTTCAAAAAGTTGTCACTAAATGATATATTGCTCACACATGCCATAGTTATATGTGGAATTGCACCCCAAAATACATTTTGCTGCTTCTCCTGAGTATGGGGATACCACATGTGTGGGACTTTTTGGGAGCCTAGCCGCGTACGGGGCCCCGAAACCCAAGCACCGCCTTCAGGATTTCTAAGGGTGCAAATTTTTGATTTCACTCCTCACTACCTATCACAGTTTCGAAGGCCATAAAATGCCAAAATAGCACAAAACCCCCCCAAATGACCCCATTTTGGAAAGTAGACACCCCAAGCTATTTGTTGAGAGGCATGGTGAGTATTTTACAGCTCTCATTTGTTTTTGAAAATGAAGAAAGTAAAGAAAAAAATTTTTTTTTTTTCTTTTTTCAATTTTCAAAACTTTGTGACAAAAAAGCGACATCTGCAAAATACTCACAATACCTCTCAGCAAATAGCTTGGGGTGTCTACTTTCCAAAATGGGGTCATTTTTGGGGGGTTTTATGCCATCTGGGCATTCCATGGCCTCCGAAACTGTGATTGGCAGTGAGAAGTGAAATAAAAAAATTACACCCTTAGAAAGCCTGAAGGCGGTGATTGGTTTTTGGGGTTCCGTACGCAGCTAGGCTCCCAAAAAGTCCCACACATGTGTGTATCCCCGTACTCAGGAGAAGCAACAGAATGTATTTTGGGGTGTATTTCCACATATGCCCATGACATGTTTGAGCAATATATCATTTAGTGACAACTTTTTGTAAAAAAAATATATATATTTTTTTTTTTTCATTATTCAATCTCTTGGGACAAAAAAAAAAATATTTAATGGGCTCAACATTGCTCTCATCAAATAGCTTGGGGTGTCTACTTTCCAAAATGGGGTCATTTGGGGGGGGTTTGAACTGTCCTGGCATTTTATGCACAACATTTAGAAGCCTATGTCACACGTCACCCACTCTTCTAACCACTTGAAGATAAAGCCCTTTCTGACACTTTTTGTTTACATGAAAACATATTTTTTTTTTTGCAAGAAAATTACGTTGAACCCCCAAACACTATATATATTGTTAAAGCAAAGGCCCTACAGATTAAAATGGTGGGTGTTGCATTTTTTTTTTCCACACAGTATTTGCGCAGCGATTTTTCAAACGCATTTTTTGTGGAAAAAATACACTTTTCTTTATTTTAATGCACTAAAACGCACTATATTGCTCAAATTTTTGATGAAATAAAAAATATGATCTTAGGCCGAGTACATGGATACCAAACACGACATGCTTTAAAATTGCGCACAAACACGCAGTGGCGACAAACTACATACATTTTTAAAAGCCTTTAAAAGCCTTTACATGATACCACATTAGATTCACGGAGGAGGTCTACTGCTAAAATTACTGCCCTCGATCTGACCTTCGCGGTGATACCTCACATGCATGCTGCAATTGCTGTTTACATATGACGCCAGACCAACGCTTGTGTACGCCTTTGCGCAAGAGAAGGGGGGGCAGGGGTGCTTTTTTTTTTTTTTTTTTTAGTTTTTTTTTTATTTATTTAGCTTTTTTATTCTATTTTTAAACTGTTCCTTCCATTTTTTTTTCTTTGTTATGATTTTTATTGTTATCTCAGGGAATGTAAATATCCCCTATGATAGCAATAGGCAGTGACAGGTACTCTTTTTTTGAAAAAATTGGGGTCTATTAGACCCTAGATCTTTCCTCTGCCCTCAAAGCATCTGACCACACCAAGATTGGTGTGATAAAATGCTTTCCCAATTTCCCAATGGCGCGGTTTTATATCCGGGAGGGGGGACATTCCCTCCTACTGCTTGTAAAAGCAGTCTAGAGGCTAATTACCCGCTAGAATTGCTTTTACATGAAAGCCGATCACTGGCTGAAAAGAATGATACCAAGATGATACCTAAACCTGCAGGCATCATTCTGGTATAACCATTCAAAGTCCAGCAACATACTGGACATATATTGTAATCTTTTTTTTTTCATGCAGCCTCTTGGCTGAACGAAAAAAAGAGATTGATTGGTGGGTATGCCCACCATTAGAATACCTCCCTTCATCCACCCACTTCTAATGATGGGCATACATGCACCATTTATATATGCCGATGCATGGGGGCATCCTCCCGCAAAAGTTATGCCGTGTACACACGGTCGGAAATTTCGACCGTATGTACGTGGCATTAGGAGCCAATCGCTCCTCCGCCCCCCCTGCTGCCCCATGCTTCGGCACATATGCTCTTTTTTTTAACTGTGGTGGTGAAATCACCTCCTACAGCGTTGGAGTCGCGGCTTTATGTATCGTGGGAGCAAACGCTGTTGCTGTCAAGATAAATAAATCCGCGCTGCAACTGAATGGCGCACCTGAAAACAAAAAAATGCTTAACACTAAAACACAGTAAACAAAATTACATACCTGAAAAGCAAGCATGATAAAACATGATAAAACATAATAAAACATTGCAGAATAGAATGGAGTAAAAAAAGAGCAACAATAGAGAGAGAGAGAGAACAATAAAACGACAACTATTTTAGTTTTTTTTATTTTTTTGAGATTCACAGGTAAAAAAGCTCCTGACTGTTAGCGACTGAATCAAAACGCTACCACAAAAAAAATGTTAGCGATCGCAGGGATCAGGCCTGACTCTGCGAACGCTGCAGTTATGTGTGCTTAGTGTTTTGTAAGTGACAGTGATCGATCGATACTGCACTTGGGTGGGCTGGGCTGGGCGGAGGGGGGAAAACGCAGGTGCTAGCAGGTATCTGGGCTGATCCCGCTAACAATGCGTTTTTTTGGAACCCTAAACTGCTGGGACGCTAGTATAGATCTGATCAGATCAGATATTGATCTGTTCAGATACTATACCACTAAGGGAGGTGTATGCTTTGCGCGTGGGTGTTTGCGGTACTGGCACTAACCTGGGCGACGCAGACCTTATTTGACCCTAAAACCTAATTGATATCACCCGCCGGGCGATCAGGGGGTTTAAACCGTTATTGGGTAATAAATGGCGGGTGCCCTGACAGTATAAAAAACAAGCTAACTAACCAGCGTCACCCGTAACAGTAATACAAAAAAAAAAATGGTTACCTAGCGACACTAATGCAGCGATCAGAAAAACGATCGCTTAGTGACACTGGCAAAAAGGGGTGAAAGGGTTAACTAGGGCAATCAGGGGGTTTAAACCTTTATTAGGTAATATATGGGGGTACCTGACGCTATATAAAAACCTGACGGGGAACCTAAATAACGAAATAACTAACTGGCTAACCAGCGTCACCAGTGACATTTTATACGGTGATCACTGGTGAAAGGGTTAACTCTAGGGGCAATCAGGGGTTAAAACCTTTATTTAGGTTGTAATATGGGGGTACCTGACCTATAAACCTATTTATGAACCTATATAAACATGGCGGTTAACCTAAAAAAAAAATGGTTACCTAGCGACACTAATGCAGCGATCAGAAAAACGATCGCTTAGTGACACTGGCAAAAGGGGTGAAAGGGTTAACTAGGGGCAATCAGGGGGTTAAACCTTTATTAGGTAATATATGGGGGTACCTGACGCTATATAAAAACCTGACGGGGAACCTAATAACGAAATAACTAACTGGCTAACCAGCGTCACCAGTGACAGTTATACGGTGATTACTGGTGAAAGGGTTAACTCTAGGGGCAATCAGGGGGTTAAAAACCTTTATTTAGGTTGTAATAGGGGGGTACCTGACCTATAAAACTATTTATGAACCTATATAAAACATGGCGGTTAAAATAAAAAAAAAATGGTTACCTAGCGACACAATGCAGCGATCAGAAAAACGATCGCTTAGTGACACTGGCAAAAGGGGGTGAAGGGGTTAACTAGGGGCAATCAGGGGGTTAAACCTTTATTAGGGGGGGGTAGGGGGCTACCTAGGACCTAAAACTAACTGCCCTGACAGTTATTACAGTCACACTGACACTAAATGCAGTGATCAGTAAATAAATGATCACTGCAATTAGTGACACTGTGACTGGGGGGGAGGGGGTGATCTGGGGGCTGATCAGGGGGTGACAGGGGGGTGGATTGTGTGCCTATGTGTACTGGTGTCAGTGTACTGTTTGTGCACTAACCTTTACATCTTCTCTGCTCGGCGTTCCGGTCACATAGACCGGCGCACCGAGCGTGACATCACTTCCGCCTTCCTGTCTATACAATAGACAGGAAGGGGAAGCTTTTCATTCGCCAGGAGCGATCGCGAGGGGGTGGCACTGGCCGTCCCCTCGTCCCGGATCGCTCCTGAAGCGATGTCCCCGCCGGCGGAGGGGGGTCCGATATTGGCACGTACAGGTACGTGGTTCTGCCTGTACGTGCCATTCTGCCGACGTATATCGGCAAGTGGTTAATGTGGCACTGTTCTGTGTCATATTGCCTATTTCTTATATGTGGTTCTCCCTTGTGTACATCAGACATTATTTTTTTCATGCGTATACTACTGCTTATCTGACCTTAATATAAACTGAAGAATTGTTAATCAAAAGTGGTGTGTTTATCCTTTGTGCGATGACTAGGATGAGATCTAGCTAAAGTATTATGGTGGTGTCAGCAGGGGTTGTGACTCAACCAGGGCTCAGAAGCAGGGCTATCTTAATGAGCGGGCACACCTGGGCACTGCCCAAAGGCTCCTGCTGCATATAGGGGGCACCTACACTTTCCCCAAAACAGCTGCTCCTAGAGCCCACGCTGCCCGGAAATTGGAGGCCCCATGATGGCACTGAGAGTGATGAATACACAGGGAAGGCAGGCTGGCAGCGGTGCGCCGCGCTGTGCAGAACGATACACATTTCACAGCCAGCAGGGAGGTGCGGGGCCAGAGCACCAATGATGCTCTGACCCCACCCCATGCAGCTTGAATTTGCGGGACTCGGAGGCCGTGGGGTAGGAGCTGGAGTGGGAGCTTCTAAATCGGCAGCACTGAGAGCCCACCTGCAGAAATGGCATTGTAAATGGTGTTTGTAGTGGGGTCACAATATAAAGGGTATCTTATGGTAACAGTACTGGGGGAATATATAGGGTGCAGAGAGGGATCAGAGTGCTGGGGGGGATATCTGAGGTGTAGAGGGGCCATAGTGCTGGGTAGGTATTTGGGTTTAAGAATCCAGGGGGTGTGGAGGTGGTAACAGGATAACAATGGTAGGGGGGAAACCTGGTGTGTGTATGTTGGTTGAGCGGAGTTAGGAGTGCTGGATGTATATAAGATGTAGAGGGGTTACAATGTTGGGGGTATCTGAGGCCCTGTCAGGCTGGATGGTGCCTCATGATTTTTATTGGCGGCAGTGTCTGTACTTGTTACAACTGTCCTGAGCATCATTCTAGCAGATATATTATATGCACAGGACAGCTTTGTTACTTTATGTATGTAGTATTTCCCCACTGTTTCTTTGCTGTACAGAATGATTGTATATGCAGTTAAAGCGGAGATCCACCCAAAAGGGGAACCTCTGCTTGTCTGCCTCCTACCTACTTGATGTCTGTTTACCCGCGCTGTCTCCATTGTAGGGGCCCCAGAGCATTACCTTGCCCAGGGGCCCATGATGCTATTAAGACGGCCCTGCTCAGAAGTGAACAGGGAACCCAAAATACTAAGCAGCTCCTGAGGGGATAGCACTACACTGGTATACCTACAAGTAGGTCCATTTGCAGGAAGTGGGTAAATCCCAAGACTGCTGCACTAACTGCATGGGCACTGAAAGCTCATCACTTATGGAGTTAAGTTTAGCGAAGACCAGAGTGATAGGGAGGGTGTAGGGTGTTAGTTCACCTTATTTTTTCAGAAAAGGCAAACTTACCCTTTGAATCCATTAGTTATTTTATCTCATGACAATTTTCTACTAAAAGTATTCAATTGAGCAACAGAAACTGAGTCTTTGCAGAATATTTATTTCGCATTCGAGCTGGATTCCAGGCAGATATAAAATACACAAATGATTTCAGCTACATTAATGGAGAACCCACATCAGCATAGTTGTATAAACCCTTGTGGTATCCCTCAGAGGATGAGTGATTTAGAAAGTACTGAAGCCAAAAACAGCTAGGGAATCAGTATTTACAGAGAAGCAAGGTCAGCAATGGCAGCCTATACATTTCTTTCACGTTAGGTTTCTCTTAGGATTTATTAAATCCAAGTGATCATTTTTTTGTAGATTGGCTTTTACAGTAGAAATATCTCAAAATTAGATATTGGTGAACTGAGAAAGCAAAAAACCTCACCATGATGTGATCGCTTACACACCATCAATAAATCAGAATATCTGAACTGTGAGTGAACTTTACAAGACTTCCTACTGAGTGATGGGGTGGATGGCCTGGATACCTGCAGATGAGAGTAACAAATGTGCCCCTGGTGTGTAGTGTATCTTACAGATGCTTAGCAAAAGGCCATATGCACACTGGGCGCTTAGCTCCTGTGCGTCCAATCCCAGCATTTTCACGTACCTAACAGGCACAGGTGCAGTATCCAGTCAAAGTCTATGACAGGCAAAAATATGCTGTGGCTGGACGGAGCTGGATACTGTACCAAGTGGTATTCGTGTTTAGGGCCCTACACCCTCAAAAGACATATTCCCGGAGCACAGAACACTTTCTTTCTGGGCATATGTCTCAAAAGTGTGAGGCAGCTCCTCAGAATGGTGGTGGTTCTCTAGAAGTCAATGAGGAAGAGATTTCTATGTACTGCACCCTAAAGCCTTGTACACACACAATGAGAATATCGGAGAAATGATCGTCTGTTTTTTTTTTGCATGCAAGTCTCATATGGAAAATGAAGAGTTTACTCAACTTTCTCAAAATTCTCATAAGACAGAATGCAACTTTGGAAGTCATGTAATGTATTTTATTGTATGCTTTCATTTCTGAGCATGCCTAGTCTTGCTCTTCCAATTTTTTTAGGACGAAAACTGTACTGCGTAAACAGAGTCAGACATTATAGGGGTTGATTTACTAAAACTGGTGCACTCAGAATCTGGTGCAGCTGTGCATGGGAGCCAATCAGCTTCTAACTAAGTTTGTTCAATTAAGCTTTGACAATAAAACCTGGAAGCTGATTGGTTTCTTTACAGAGCTGCACCCAATTTTGCACTCTCCAGTTTTTAGTAAATCAACCCCAGTGTGGCAAATTGGTGATGTTTTAGAACAGCCCTTTTCAACCAGGGTGCCTTGAGGTCTCTTCAGGGATGCCTTGGCAAAATGCCTAAAAATTGCCCCAAAATTGTATACAAGCCGGTGCATGGATGAAACCTGCCATTTAGTGACACAAAGCCACAGGTTTTCATTGTACACCATTACAACCTCCTAGATGCCGACCTCCTGACAACCAATGGCATCATCAGTTGATAAAGAGGATGTCAGTTGCCTGCATATCATACTTTTTTTTACCCTCCCTTGCCTCTCTCCATTAGCTTTGGGGTCTCATTAGCTAAGTGATGGAGAAAAACCAAAGAAGAAGTAAGAAGTGTATTTGCTTTGGAAGAATAAATCACATTTAACGTTGGGTGTCCTATGTGTATTGATGTTGCTGCATTATGTAAAACTGTCAGAATAGTTTTTACATTTTAGAATGGGGTGCCTCAAGACTGTCCATAATTTTGGAGGGTACCTCGAGATTGTCCATATTAATAGGGAAGGGTAAGCTACACCTAGTGGGAAGGCAGGGTTTCCCAGTATTGGGGTCGTGGGGTGTACATAGGAGGATATCTTGTATGTCTTGACTAAAGAGTCCCAGATTCTGAGAAGAAAAGGTACATATATGGGCAAAGTTTTAACTGTGCTCCTCCAGAGCTCACTGGACCCCTAGATTAGAGAAGAGGGCAGGCACAGATGACTCTGGCTCTCAGCCATGAGCTAAAAGGTGGAGCCAGTTGTTGGCTCTGCCCCGTCATCTGATAGTAGGAAATAAGCTGACTCTGGGTCACAGGAGAAAAAAAGTAAATGTACTCCTGTTACCCACAAGAGGAGCATTGCCAAAAATACATTGGCCACACTTCTCTTTTAATGCAAGGAAAAAGATGGACTGAAGAAAGGAATGAAAGAAGAAGTTTTGTTGGCCAGCATAGAAAAAAAGAAGAAAATAGGAAAAAGATAGAAAGTCCAAACAGCATAAGTATTTATGTAAAAGCATCCTTTAAACTGTGTCCCTGTCACAGAGTGGTTACCTTAATTTCGCAAACACCCCAATTTTGGACCAGAAGATCTCTGGACTGGGGTTATGGAAGTAGTTTGGAAGCACACCTTGTGTTTATCTTAGTCTGATCCAAACCTTCTAGAGTTCTTCCCTAAACCTTCACATATAACAATGTTTATGCGTGATTGATAGGTATATTGTACAATTCCACAATTATGACCACAAACTGTCCATCAAAATGTCTAATGCTGCAGTTTGTAACTCCCCAGCTACAGAAAAATACATGGCACAAATGTACCCAATGACCCAAGGGTTCATTATCTCTGACAAGTTTAGAAATAGCTTTTTTGTCACATATGCTTAGATCATTAGCGCTTGCAATTGTTATTAAATTCACAGCAGTCTATTTTTCCTGGGTTTTGTCAGCGGTGTTGTTGCTGGCTCTCCCAGATGAATACATCTGAAAAATGAATTAAACAGTGGACCATATCCTCTCTGCTAAAATGCAGGCCGAGCTAGTGAGAGTACATCAATCGACACTCTGTTAAGGGATCTATATCAAGCCCGAGCAAAGGTTTATTGCTAATTGCTATTTCTCTGTACCAAGCTCATTAAACCCACTGTAACTTGATGTCAAGGTTCTCTTGGAGTGGGAAGACAAGGCCTCTGAAGGAGTTTTACATTTTTAAGGATATGGAGAAACCATTATCTCAACAAGACTGAAATCTTGTTTTTATCTTGAAGGGCAAGGTTACAATTTGTTTCCTAAACTTCCTTATTCTACTGTTGCACTGTATGTAGTCACCTTCTTGATGCTAGGTTTGAATATTTTTTTTTTAAAATCATAAATTGTCCTGATTTTGGATCAACATTGCTTTGTCCCACTTTAAACGGGAACAATAATGTGTTTTCAAGGCCAGAATTGCTTTGTTTCTGAAAAGTCCAAACAGCTCTGAGCATGGAGAACAGTTGACTAGCAAGTTTAGACACTGAAGAACAAAACTGTTCATTAAATGAATCGTTTTTTCAACTGAAAATAAAACATTTCCAAAATACATACATTTACTGTTGAGCTACTGTGTTTACATTGCTCCTTACAGTATGTTAAGTTGCTCACAGACATTGAGCTGAGAAAATCCACCCCCCCCCCCCTCTGGCCACATTTGTCCAGATTTGGCTATTAGGTGATGTCCAGGGTACAAGTGGATGGCCCAGGCCTACCTATCACAAAGATCGATTAAATCAGACAAAATGTCACTGGAACTTTTCTGCCTCCGATTTTCTTCTACTTTATCCATAGTCATAAAGATCTAACAAGTTAGTGTGCAAGTTTAAGGGTCTTACATAATATAATGTTGGATGGATAATACCAACTGCCTTCCAACGCCTTTGTTCTCCTTAAAGTAGAACTAAAGCTGTTGCATGCCTCTGGAGTTTGGCTTCCTCCAGTGATGCAGAATCCCCACTCCCCCTTATCCACCACCACGGCTACTTATTGGACCACTTACACATCTGGTGTCTTCTCTCTTTGGCCATCCAGCAGCAATGTGCATTTGAGTTACATTATCCCAGCAACCGGCTCTCAGAAATGCTAGAAATGCTCTGTACACTTCATTGAGCATGCATCACAGGCAGTGTACACAGCGCAAAAATAAACTCTCACCTACCAAAAAATGGTGATAACACACAAAAAATTGGTCAAACTTGGTCAAACACAAATGACTGAGCACATTTCCCCTGCCCTCATGAGCCTGGAAATTGGTCACTTTGATATTGAATGTTGTAATACAAGAGACAGTGAGGTAGGGGAATGGCTGTCATGTGTTACCCCTGTAGCACCCTCTAGCTTAGTGTGCTAGGATTTTTGCTGTAGTGTATTTAAATTGTTTGGCTTGGCTTGCTGGCAGCCAAGCATGTGTGTTTGAATCTGGGTCAGGGTGAGTGACCCAGGGAGGCTGGAATGACTCATCAGGCAGCATCTCTGATGCCCCCCCCCTACTTGCTGGAACTTTGTAGAAACTTCCAAAAGAATGGGAGGGAGGTTAGGAGGAGCTGCCTAGAGTATTGGTGAGGGCCTCATCCACACCCCAGCCAAATGGTCTGGCAGGGGGAGGCCAGCAGGGGCAGTGTGGAGTTCGGGTGGAAGCTGGAGATGGAGTGCTGAGGAGGCTGTTGGAGGCTCTTGAGGGTAGCCCCCTAGTCTGGGGGGGGACCTCGGGCCTGGGGCTTGGGTGCAGGAGGGATCCTCTCACAACACAAGAAGGAGTCCTGTCCAGTGGCATGGGAGCAGGTGTGAGGACAGCACGAGCCAGCGAGCACGTCCAGGAGGTCTCCAAGGAGAAGACAGTCGGGTGGCTGGTGAGTGAGACAGTCAGGGAGGACTGAGAGACAGCCTGAGAGGACTGAGGAGTGGCAGTCTGAGATGGTTGTAGAGTCAGTCTCGGAGGACTGTGGAAGATTAGCCAGGAAGCCTAGTGAAAGGTGCAGCTGCAGCCAGGTGGGCTGTCAGTGCATGAAGAGGTGGTGCTGGGATCTGTAGCCACAAGGAAGGTAGCTGGACACTGGGACTTTAATACACACCAAAGGGGCATGCGGTCCCTGCCTGTAATGGGCTTTTGCTGGATCTGACAGTGTGCCCTGTCAGATCCCACCTAAACAGTGTTCCAGCTGGGCCTGAGTATTTCTGCAAGCAAGATTTGTGTAGGAGGCAGAAGAGGAGTGTATATATATATACTGTATATAGTTGTGTCCCTGAAGAGTTCCTTTTGCTGATGGGTCAAGTGGGCATCCCATAATATCACCATCCCCATTAAAGTTGAATACCCCTAAAAAACAAAGCAAACAAAGTTGCTGGACTGTTTCCTGACTCAGGTGTGCTGTGGAAATTTGGTGTGCCTGGCTGTGCAGAGTGGGGAATCCCTATTCACCAGCGGCTCCTATGGGGGTAGCGCTACACCCAATACCCAGAAGTACTGAGTCTTTTTCAGAGTCTGATAGTAGATCAGTTTGGTAGGGGAGCATATGGAAGCATAATACAGGATGTTTTTGTGCCTGTTATAATGAGAGTGTCTTACTTTGCCTGGTATGGGCAAAGTAAAGGTTTTTAAAGTGTCTGAAAACTGTGTGTATTACCCATGGCAATTAACTAACCTTTTAGTCTTTCAATCTTCCAAAGCAAGATAGAAAATGACTGGAATAGGTGGATATCTGGCCATGGGGCACGAACACAGTTCTTCTTTGATAAATGATAGTTATTGAACGTCACGTAAAACAAGTTGTGTCTCTCTATAGCAGCCACATTATTCCTGAAGTTTTCTCAACACTAAAAATCGACATCTGTATTCTGACTGCTGTTGGCTCATCAGCCATGATGCTCTCTGCCATGTATTTTACATAAGACTTGACATGGCATCAAAACTTGATAGAAGACCCACGAATGGCTGCATAATAGATCATTGGATATAATTTATTCCAGGCCTTTTGCCCAGTCTGTGATGCACCTTGGATAACACTGTAAGCTGTATTTTTGGTTTAGATGGCCCAGGTTCACTGAAACTACTCACAGACATCTACTTTTCTGATAAACCTTGGGTAAGCACCTTGGTTTAGGATTATATCAATAAAAACTGAGAAAGTGAACCACAATGCTGTGACCAAGTAAATGACAATGTTTTAGTCTTAAAATGTATTTTCAGTAGAGTGCATGCGCTAGAGTTCCAAGATGTCAACACAAAATCTAATGAAACGCTGATACCGAATGTCCGCCTGGAGCTGGACAGAGCCCATAGAGCTCTCGGACCCCCCAGAAAGGATGGCTACCCCAGAGACATCATAGCCAAGTCCCACTTCTATACAGTTAAAGAAGCTGTTATGAAACTCGAGTCATGCCAAGGACACCCGGTGCAAATTTTTGCAGTTCTCTCACCCTCTACTATCCAGCGCAGAGGAACCCTGAAACCACTACTGTCTGCTCTATCCCAGAAGCACATCAAATATAGATGGTCTTTTCCTTTTGCAGTAAAATGTTCCTATAAAGGCCAAAATCAAGCTTACTCCAACTTCGCTATGGGAGAACAGCTCCTACTCAGCCTGAAAATAATCTCTCAGAAAAATGGATACGGAGACATCGTCCCCCACTTCAGGGTCCACCAAAAGACCGCCACCAGCAAGTCCACTGAACTCCCTTTGGAACAAGCCAAAGACTTGAAGATCTACACACAATGGCCCTCCATGAATAGCCATCTTCTGAAAAGTTCAGGTCCTAGACAGATGTCTGTCCACACATTTAACCATTCACCTTTTGGATATGACTGAATCCATCTCCATTTCTAGGAGTCGTCTCTCCTGTGTTCCTCCTTTGTTCCTTCAACAGTCCTGTTTTTGTTTGATAGTTTTCCATTGGCTACCAGAGGCAGGAATCCCAGTGGCCCACTCTCCGCTACAGCGGAGGGAAGACAACCTCAAAGAATTGCTGGCCCACCCAGTCCACTTCCCCTCCCCATCTATACTAACAGGATGGGGGGGGGGGGGGTCCTACCGTGGATGGGTCCTGGGGTCATTTGATCCCCCACTACGGCTATCATTTTTCTTAATTCATATTTGCAGTCTTGTATATACATTTTTGTTGTTAACACAAGTTTAACTGTTACAATTTTAAAGGGCGCCCTGGTTTGGGGTGACTCACATGTACCTCCTCCTATCCCTCCAGGAGATAGGACTTCCGAGCCTTTCTGGTTCAGATACTGTTTTTTTTTACTCTTCTCCTTGTGAGATGGTACCTAGGGTCCTTTTCTCCCCCTGGGGTCCAGATACTAGCCTAGGGAGAAAACCCCCTCTCTTACTGTCCCTCTTCTTCTTCTTCCTCTTTCCTATTTTTCTCCTATTGAGCATCTCCTAACTATTTTGTTTCTTCCAGAAACTCACCTCACCTGGCCTACACAGTCTACAAGATACCAAAAGCCCCTCTACATCCATCCAATGGAAAAGAATCCCCGAGGTAAGTGACAGTAGATTCATTTGCACTCCTCAATTCTGGTTTCATGGCTAACACCACGCAGAACATTCTAAAGGTTGCCACTCACAACGTTCAAGGCATAAATTCACCTCTTAAATGCAGACATTTTTGAAAAAAAAAAATTGGATGTTGTCATGCTTCAAGAAACCCATTTTCCGGCTCGGTACAGTCCCAAGTTCCTACACTCCCACTTCCCTAATTTTTATCTAGCTAACGCTGAAAATAAAACTAAGGGGGTAGCCATCATATTTTCAAAATCATGCAAATTCAATTGGCTCCCAGACACTAGAGACCCGGAGGGCAGATTCACCTTAGTTAAGGGAACAATCGCGTGTCAACTATACTACCTGATCTCATACTACACCCTGAACAAAGGACAAGCGGTATTCTTTAGGCATCTTTTTGACACCCTAGCCCCCATCCCGGAGGGAACAGTTATTTTCAGTGGGGACTCCTTTGTAGCCTTTGATCAGGGATTAGATAAATCTAAACCACCGAGAACCCAACTGACCCGCCCGACCAAAGTAAGCCTCAAAATAGCCAAGCTAATACATGCCCAGGGCATGGCAGACGTCTGGAGAGAGCTGAACCCATCTAAGCGAGACTTCACACACTACTCAAATCCTCAGAACTCATATGCTAGGATCGATTATCTTTTAGTCCCAACTCACATTATTCCACTTATCGTAAAATCCCAGATTAGAGACACGGTTCTGTCTGACCACTTGATAGTAATAATGTCAATTCACTTACAATGCCCAAAATCTGGTCAAAGGCACTGAAGACAGAATGAGTCCATCCTCTCTGACCCCATTAGAGTTGATATGATAGATAAAGCACTGCAGGAATACTTTCACAATATTGATGGAACCTCTGCGGAGACCTTGTGGGCAGCCCACAAGACACACATAAGAGGGGAAATCATTCGGCTGGCCACGCAAATAAAACGAGAAATTAGACAAAGCTTACTTTTTTTTACGAGCCCAACACAAAAAGAACCCATTCCCCCACTATAATGGCCCAACTCGATAAAGCCAGGCTGGAACTCAACTTAGCACTCATGGTAAAAGCTCAAAAACAAAAGCTCAAAAAAATTTGCTGGAACAAAAATTGATTTTATACCCAGAAGGACAAGAAGGGCAGCTAAATTGTCACCTCGAATCCAGTCTTGTGTAATGCCAAAGATAAGAATCCCAAGACAGGACACTACGGCTAACCCCTCTAAAATTTTAGAAGCATTCCATGATTTCTACGCCAATCTGTATAGTCCCCACACTTCCAATACCGACAATTCCATTAAGGGATTCCTGGATTGTCTCCCCATACCCTCCCTTTCACCAGAACATAAAGACATTCTTGAAGCATCCTTCACTGAGGGGGGAGGTGTTGGGAGTGATCAAAGACCTTAGGGGGGGCTCAGCCCCTGGACCAGATAGACTTTCAAACCCCTGCTACAAAACATTCGCTAACACCTTGGTTCCTCACTCAAAATTCCATAACGCAAAGACTCAGGGTGACCCAATGGACACCCAACTCAATACAGCATATATTGCGGTTATACCAAAACCGGATAAAATCCAGAAGAATTTACTATCGTCTAACATCCCTTAGTAATAGCGATTTGAAAATCCTTACCAAAATTCTAGCCAACCGCTTAGCCTCCTTCATTAATACTTACATCCATAAAGATCAAGTAGGTTTCATCCCAGGCAGACAGAGCCCTGACCAGATTAGAAGGGCAATTGACATAGTTTCCATACTCCAGACCAATTGTGATGGGGAACCTAAACAATCGGGCATGCATCTTTCTTTAGACCTGCACAAGGCCTTTGACTCGGTCTCTTGGCCCTACATCTTTGCTCTTCTAGAATGTTGGGGCTTTGGCAGACGCTTCATGGGCTTAATTCAGGCTCTATACTTACAACCTAAAGCTTTTATACGGCTTCAGGGATACTACTCCAAGCCAATATCTATAGTGAAAGGAACCAGACAAGGCTGCCCACTCTCTCCCCTAATTTTTGCTTTAGCAATTGAAACCCTAGCCATCTCAATTCCCCAAAACCCAAACATAAAATGGGTATCATGTGGCCCCCAAACACATGAATGCGGTCTCTTTGCGGACGATATTCTCCTATTAAAAAAGGAAGAGGTAGTGGCGCGCAAAATTAAACTAAGTATTTAAAAGACAAAAGGTAGCAGATCATAGACATAAAAAGCCAATTAAAACTCCGGGTACATAATTAGGTATAAAGTAAAACAAGTAAAAGTGCATAAAATGGTGTGATAAAACCAAATCTTGTGATAAAAGCAATCCTGGTTAAAAATATATCATAAAAGTCGCATGGTGTGACTGAATAAATAGTGCATCCAAATAGGTGTATAAAAACAACAGTGATGTGATATATAAAAAGACGTGATGGGAATCCTTAAACCCATGTAATGTGCATCCAAGAATGTGAAAGAGGAAGTGATCCAAGCGGATAAAATCAATATACCATATAGGTGATATAAGAAATATGATAATATAAAGTGCAAAAATAACAGAGGAGACTAAGAAATCTCGTGTAAATTAGTATCCAGATTGGTAGTGCATCCGTGCCAACTGAATCGCAATGGCAAACATGAGTGAAAGAAATGTGAATAGCGATTAATAAATCGCAGAATATACAGGTCCAAATAGAAAGTCCATATGTGGCATAAATGCAGGGTGACTTTGATATCTTCTATCCAGCAGGGGGCGAGCTATCAGTGCTGAGGTATCCAGTGGTGATGGGGAATACTCTATAGGTCCTGTGCAGTGATCCGTGTGTTTTCCTCGTGAAATCCTAATAGGGATATGGGTGGCCCCTTACCTTACAGCTGTAAGGTTACAGCAGTGTACTCTGGGTCTTTGTGGTCATAGGCGACCGTCCTCCCTGGGGTGTCTTTCTGTTTTTTTCAGTGTCTTTCCCAGGTAGTTCCCTTCAGCTCTCCTCCTTATCCAGGCTGGGGCCTGGGGGGGGGGATGGGGGGGTTTTCACCTCAATATGCACATGTAATAAGATAGCCTCATAGTGTAGTATGTAGATGGTAAAAAGGTATTTATTGCAATCAAAACAGTTAAACAGATAAAATGGGTACTCACATTAAACCAGTGGGTACAATTACAGGGTAAAAACGAGCCTCGAGCTCGGTGGCGTCACTTCCGGTAGGCCACGTGTCCCGACGCGTGTTCGTCACTTGTCACGTGACTTCAAGACCCCTGATGAAGTCACGTGACAAGTGACGAACACGCGTCGGGCCACGTGACCTACCGGAAGTGACGCCACCGAGCTCGAGGCTCGTTTTTACCCTGTAATTGTACCCACTGGTTTAATGTGAGTACCCATTTTATCTGTTTAACTGTTTTGATTGCAATAAATACCTTTTTACCATCTACATACTACACTATGAGGCTATCTTATTACATGTGCATATTGAGGTGAAAATCCCCCCATCCCCCCCCACATGCCCCTGCCTGGATAAGGAGGAAAGCTGAAGGGAACTACCTGGGAAAGACACTGAAAAAAACAGAAAGACACCCCAGGGAGGACGGTCGCCTATGACCACAAAGACCCAGAGTACACTGCTGTAACCTTACAGCTGTAAGGTAAGGGGCCACCCATATCCCTATTAGGATTTCACGAGGAAAACACACGGATCACTGCACAGGACCTATAGAGTATTCCCCATCACCACTGGATACCTCAGCACTGATAGCTCGCCCCCTGCTGGATAGAAGATATCAAAGTCACCCTGCATTTATGCCACATATGGACTTTCTATTTGGACCTGTATATTCTGCGATTTATTAATCGCTATTCACATTTCTTTCACTCCAGTTTGCCATTGCGATTCAGTTGGCACGGATGCACTACCAATCTGGATACTAATTTACAAGAGATTTCTTAGTCTCCTCTGTTATTTTTGCACTTTATATTATCATATTTCTTATATCACCTATATGGTATATTGATTTTATCCGCTTGGATCACTTCCTCTTTCACATTCTTGGATGCACATTACATGCGTTTAAGGATTCCCATCACGTCTTTTTATATATCACATCACTGTTGTTTTTATACACCTATTTGGATGCACTATTTATTCAGTCACACCATGCGACTTTTATGATGTATTTTTAACCAGGATTGCTTTTATCACAAGATTTGGTTTTATCACACCATTTTATGCACTTTTACTTGTTTTACTTTATACCTAATTATGTACCCAGAGTTTTAATTGGCTTTTTATGTCTATGATCTGCTACCTTTTGTCTTTTAAATACTTAGTTTAATTTTGCGCGCCACTACCTCTTCCTTTTTTATTCCACTTGGGTTCAGACATTTCCTTTTAGTGTGCGCAGCATCCCTCTAGCTAGTTTCGGTGTGCTGGCGCAGGATTAATTTATCCCATTTTTATGATATTCTCCTATTCCTCACCTTCCATATAACCTCCCTCCCAAACTTATGCCACACATTAGAAGATTTCGCTAAGATATCGGGCCTCCAGGTTAACTACTCCAAGTCTCAAGCATTGAACGTTTCTCTACAGTCTGATACCGTAGCCCTCTTACAAAAATCCTTTAAATTCGAATGGAGCGAGTCTTCCATTAGATATATAGGAATTAATTTGACTTCTAAAACTGGCTGGGGAGGATAAACTCTATAAAAATTACGCTGCTCCCCAGACTGCTATACCCGTTTCGCTCTCCCTCATCCCAATCAAGAGGGACCACATCAAATCCTTCCAAAGCAAGCTACTGAAATTCATCTGGGGAAAGGCTGGCTATAGAATCCCTCAACAAGCTTTATACTCACATAGAAGAAAGGGAGGTTTGGGCTTAACTCATCTCCACAAGTACTATCTAGCTGCCAGACTTGCCCAACAATATATAGTCTATTCCAGGTTCAAGAAACTGGACTGGGTACAAATAGAAAAACAAGCAGTCCCACGCTACACTCTGGATTTCCTACTTTGTAGCTCCCCGAAAAACCACCAACCGATTTTGGCCCCTACCTTGTCCCATTCTTTTGCCCTTTGGGATGCTAGGCGCTCATCGTCAGCCCTGGTGTCAGCTAGTAAACAACTAACACATCTATTTAACAACCCAGACTTCCCCTCGGGAATAAATATTACATTGTTTAAATGGTGGTTGGACAAGGGACTGTACCAAATTTTTTCACGGCTACGGGCCCTTTTACCCTCAATCACTGCATGAAAAAGCTGGACCTACCGTTTCTGAACGATTCAGGTTTGGACAAATAGCGATTTCTTGCACTCACTCTGGAAGGATAAACCACTTCCACCGAGGTTCACAGATTATGAACTTTGGTGTGGACAATCCATGGATCAGAAGGGGGGAGTTTCAATAATCAACTTGTCACTTACCTTACCTAACTCTAAATCTTCCTTTATGAATTCCTGGGAGTCTGATTTCCAATTCCAGTGGGACCTGGGGAGCTGGCAGACGGCTTGCTTCAGGTCTTTCAAAGGTATCCTTAATACTACTCTGACAGAGGCCAGTTTGAAAGTGCTCTCTAGATGGTACTATATCTCCTCTAGACTGGCCTCCATTTTTCCTTCGGCAGATCCTCTATGCTTCAGAGGTTGTCAACTCACAGGTACAATGGCCCACATATGGTGGGAGTGCCCCAGAATACGCTCCTTCACAGGCTAATACACTTCATACTACTGGGAGCTAAATTTACGGTGGCTAAAGCCTGAAAACAACCGGAAATGTCATTATTGGCTGCAAAAAGGAAAGTATCCTGGATAATGTCTCAGGAAAAGCTATCCAGCCTATTACAAGACACACCCTATAAATTTGAGGCCACCTGGGAACCCTGGGCCCGATATGTAGGCACCCCCCCTAAAATATACTCAGCGCTTAATAAGATGCTTTCTTTTTCTTTTCTCCTCTTTCTCATCTCTCACTCTGAGCTTCTATCCTTATCTTCTTTCTCATCTCTTTCACTACAGGTCTACTAACAATATGAAGTTTTAAGGTTTAGTGTGAAAGATAGAGTTTATATAATTCTAAGCTTACCTATTTAGCAATTACCCTGGTGTTATACCCGTATTTGACGGAGGGTTTAGGGCCGTAGGCGGGGGTTTGGGATTCCCCTTCCGGCACAGGTTGTTCCCATTTGGGGTGCCGGAAGATGTGGGATCCTGCACCCATTGGGCCTGTTTTTACCACTAGTCCGTGGTTTGTCATACACCGGTGGACCAGAATAGATCATTGGTAATGGAATCTAAAAATGCTTTTGCTAAATGTGATCTGCGCAATTATCACACCTCTTTGTACCTACTATTGTTTACATATGTATGACTTTTTTTTTTCCAATAAAATAATGGAAATGGAGCTACAGAAAGGGTAAACAGGAAGTTCAGGTCACCACAGAGCTCCAGTTGAAGAGATTTTTTTTGTGTCATAATCACATGCAACAGTGAGCATTCAGTGAGCAATCAAAGCAATCAGAGCAATCAAACCCTGGTTCACTTTCCTAAAAGTTTCTAAAAGAGAGAAGAGTTACTCTAAAGCAGTGGTCTCCAAAATTTGGCCCTCAGGATAGATGCAGCCCTTCGCTTGCCTTTATCCGGCCCTTGGGGCACTATTCCTTCCACTGATGCACTGATGCAAGGCACTGTTCCTCCCACTGACACCAATGATGAGGCATAATTCCTAACACAGACACTGACAATGGGCCATTATTCCTCGCACTGACAGCAACAATGGGACACTATTTCTTACACTGACACAAATGATTAGGCACTATTCTTTCCACAATGGGGTACTTTGTCGCAGTAAGTGGGCTTAAAGTGGTGTTGCACTAAAGAAAAAAAAAAAAAATGCTTAAAATTCAAAAATAAATAAATAAATAAATAATTGGAATTTTTTTTTAACTCACCTCTAAATGCCTGTTGCTAGGGGGTCCCTCGTAGTCTGCCTCCTTCGGTGCCTGGGCTGGTGACATCACTTCCCCTCAGCGCAGAAAGGGCTCCCTCCCTCCTGTCAGTCATCTGGGACACGTGACAGGTCCCAGATGACTGCGCGGCCAATCACGGAGCCGCCGAGCAGATGGGGGGACGAGCGGAGCTTCGACCCCCCGCATCGCTGGACCCTGGAACAGGTAAGTGTCCGATTATTAAAAGTCAGCAGCTGCAGTATTTGTAGCTGCTGACTTTTAATTTTTTTTTTTTTTTAATGGATACTCCTCTTTAAGCACCATATAGCAATATGGTGTGACCAAATCCCCATATTTTTTTTAAAATGTTTAGGTGTTTTAAATAGCCTTGCAGGAGGTAAATGTCTTTTTTTTGCATGTGTGCGCTGTAATATATGTATATATGTATATATGTTTTCTATTTTATGGTCTTATGGCTGCACCATCTTTAATGCATCTTTTAGGGTGTGCCCCCCAAATATCTTGTTTGTCTATTGTATGGAATCTGACCAAATCCTTTTGGGCAGCAGCACCCCACTCCCTCATCATTGCCTCTCATTAGTGTCCACCTGTCATAGGTGGAGTCCTTTACCTCCTACTGACCACAGGTGCTATGTAATTTTCCTTACTCCCATTGACCACCAAGCCTGAGGCATTGTTTACTCCCACTGACTGACACAGAGGCATTTTATAACGCCACTGACTACAGTATGGCCCCCTTAAACTCTAAGGCTGGCCATACACAGTTCGAATCTCAGGCAGTTCAGCAGGAATCGGCTGAGGTTTGAACCATTAATGGGCAGGCTGAATGTACCAAGTTGATCAATCAACTTGGGTACAACCAGCCTGCCGATTCTCTTGCGATTATCACTAGCGGATGCTATAGCCGCTAGCAATAATCACTGTCTTTTCGTGGCCTCGATGGCTTCCCCCACCTGCCGGCAGAAGACAATTGCTGATTCCCCTGTCAACACTGTCACTCCTCTAAGCTCAGAGCTCTCCATGAACCTTAAAGGGGTTGTAAACCCTTAAGGTTTTTCACCTTAATGCATTCTCTGTATTAAGGTGAAAAACCTTCTGTAGTGCAGGTGCCGCCCAGACCCCCCCCCCCCCCCCACTTTTCTTACCTGAACCCGATCTTTCCAGCGATGGGGAAGAGCACAGCAGCTCCAGCCACTGTCTCAGGTCCTCATTGGATAGATTGATAGCAGCAGGACCCATTGGCAAGACTCGGGAGCTCCCCCGCACCAGTACCCCATTGGAAAGCGTCTCTCCGTGGGGGCACTCCAAAAGAGGAGGAGCCAGGAGCGCCGCTGAGGGACCCCAGAAGAGGAGGATCGGACCTATTTTTTTTAAATTTCTCTTTATTGAAAATTTTTCTTTGGCAGTACAAAACAGGGCCATTGGGGCATACCCCGGCCAACCGGTGCATAACATAGTACTACTAACCGATTATCTAAAAGCAACATAGCTAAACACCACACAATCACTGCTCAGGTAACACATGGTAGGATTTTGTTATGAGATATTGTTTCTTGGGGGACTGTCTCTTGGTTTTAGTTATTGGCCCTGGACTCTATAGGGACATTTGAGAATGAGGTAAGTATTGTTATTTAAAAAAAAAAAAAAAAACGAACCTTTATAAAACCCTTTAATAGCTGTTACACTCTATTGTACACATTTTGACCAGAGCTTGGAATTTCAAGCTCTATTCTGCCTCCTCCTGCCCTTGCACTTCTCTTTTGGGCATTAAAGCTAGCCATCACATTTAGCGGCCAATAAGGAGAGCTCAATATTCTGAGATTCAGTTGTAATTTCCTAATTTCCACTAAAGAGCCCTCCAGATTTCGGGGCTCCTGGGGCACACTAGAAAAAAAAACCTAAGCAGCATCCTTGCACAGTCAAGTTGGTACTATAGTCTCCAGGAGGAAATATAACATCTTGAATTCACTACAGGTAAGCGTAAACTCCTGACACTTGCAATTTTGGTAAAAGGTAAATCATGCCTAGTATGAGCAATATGTTTTCTTCCCTTTTGTTCAAGCTTAAGGCTATCATTATCATGGCTGAAGTTCCAGAATTACCTCTGTCCAAGAGCAACACTCATAACTGTGTGAAATCACTTTCCAGAATATGAATCACAAAAACAATTTGTCTAAAAAAAGTAATTTATGACATTTGTTGTAAAAGTCCGTCCATGGTTTATACCACTGAGTTTTATACATGTCTAGAAGACATCTCTGCCAACTGTCAGAACATTGACTGCCAGCTGACTAAAATCAGGTAAAAAAATATATAATCATATTTCTTGACAGAAGGAAAAGTGTGGGATTACTTGACTATAGCGAGCATACCAAATACACAGTTACAGCTGCCATTAAATACAATTAAAGGCAATCGTTGGGTATCGCTCATGATCTTTCAATCTTTTTTTTGTAAGACAGAGTGAAAGAGACAGAAAAATATAATGGACTATACTCTTAAATTCTAAGTTTAGTCCATAAAGTTTTTTAAAAGGAAAAATCAGCACAAGGGACATGCTTACAGTCAACGTGAGGTGTCCCTTGTGCTGATGGCTGCGGAATTCGCTGTAATCTTCCATCCTTCAATACCCCGTACCCCCACCGCATTTTAATGGTGCAATCTTTGGCACAATGCAACCACGCAGCCTCTGAGCACAGCGCAACAGTTTTACTCAGGTCCTGGCAGCCAGCACTCTCAGGCAATGATGGCAGCACTCCAGTTCTCACACCCGTCAGCACACTGCAGAATGGGTCAACATGGGTCTCAGTACTCACTGTTTCTCCTCTTTGGGTCCTGTTGCAACACAACAGAAAACAGGTTGGAAGGCTGGTCTCCCTATAGCAGTTCAGTTCACACAGGCAGGTGTGCAGCCTTGAGCCCTATGTCGGTGTTCAGTGACCTTTCTCTCTGGGAGCAGCCAGCCAGAGATCCTTTCTGCTTCTATTCTCAATCTGCAGCAGACTTCACAACATGTGTGTAGCACTGACCCCAGAAGGAGCTGCTGATATTTGATTGGGCCTGTATTCTGCTCCCCCCCCCCCTTCAGTAAATTGGCTCAACCCACTTGGCACAGCTGTGGAACAGTGTTGGTGTGAATCTAGACAACAAAAGGACAATCCCACAATAACAGTATACCAATAATATACCTTTACCATTACTTGGGAATCTGTTGCTCCACCTGTAGGAAAAGGAACAACACTGCACACCAATTGTAATTAACCAGAATGTGATTTTACTAGAACTGGTATAAACAGTAATTACAGTAACTGCACTGCCATACAAACGTAATGTGACAATGCAATGAATATTCACAACTTCTTAATATGTAAAGTTTGCTTGGTTAACCCTTGCAAGCGCCTCTCCAAGTGGGACTAGTGTCCAGACTGACAATGCTCTGACACTGGGCACCTTCCCACTTCCAGCACACTGCTAATCACAATAACACAATGTTATACAAATACAGTACAGTACACTTTGCTCAATAGCTTCCCCTAGAGGTATGTTGTAGTTCCTTGGTCTTCTTTCTTTTGCTAGCTATTATACTGCAGTGTATTGTAATCCAAGGGTTTTAACAAGAGAAACAGGCAATATAAGCTGGCGATTTAAACTGTTTCGTTGGTGTGACACACTTATAACTGCCTCCGGTATATTTGTCTTTGAACCGCACAGTGTTGGTGTCTCAGCGAGACATAGGCTTGAGGCCTACTTGAATTCAGTTTAATTGAGTGCGACCCCTTTGTGGAACTACAGGTCCCAGCAACACTGTGGTATGAGTCTACGTGTGTAAAGTGTGTTAACGAACTATGGGCGACAGCCCTCTCACCACACCAGGCCTGAAAGAATAGGAAACCTCCGCTCCGGTTGTCTCAGTCCTGCTTTAAGCCAGCACTGTCATGCTGCTTCTATTCCACAAGATAACCGGAACCCTCCGAATGGCTCTGTCAGGTGTCTCTGGATCCTTCCCGATCCAGTCACACTGTCTCTTCAGCACACAAGTATGGGGCAGAATCGCTGGTTGTTCCGCTCCGCAGTTGATGTAGGCCACACTCTCTGGAACTCCTCCTCACGGATCCTTGTAGGCAGGCCACACGTCCAGAAGAGAAAGAAAATGGCCGCACGGGCCCTTTTATTTCCTACCCACCATGCAGTTCAGCCACTCAGGGTTCATGGGTTAGTTGGCATTCTGGGTATTTGAGTCCTTTTGCAAAGAAAAAAACGATTAAGTCACTTCCTGTTAGGCTTTCCCTATGTTCTTGAAATAGAAAATAAATAAAGTTCATTTCACGTTTATGCCACTAGATGGAGCCAAATACCAACTTATAGCATTGTCCATTGATTAACATTACATAGCACTAGGAGGCAAAAATACCAGTGCTACATGTGTCTACAGTCACTGTTTCTCCATGTGTGTTTCTCTCTCTCTCCTCCTCCTTGTTCTGGTTGCTCTCCCTAGTACTTTGTCCAATCTTCCTATGTGCTGTCTAATGCTAGCCATGTTATAAATTAGAGCAGAAACTGCGAGCCAGGCCTTCTCATCCAATATCAGTGTCTGACCTCACAAATGCGCTTCTGGAAGAATGGTCAAACATTCCCATAGACACACTCCTAAACCTTGTGGACAGTCTTCCCAGAAGAGTTGAAGCTGTTATAGCTGCAAAGGGTGGGCCAACTCAATATTAAACCCTACAGACTAAGACTGGAATGCCATTAAAGTTCATGTGAATGGGAAGGCAGGCATCCCAATACTTTTAACAACATAGTGTACCTAAATTTGACTTGGTATCAACCTCTTGTAGTCCCTGTATGGCAGCCTTCAGAGTTGAAGGAGGAGACACACAGTTCATGTGCTGACAAGGAACATGTTGATCGGAGGAAAGAGCAGAGAGGCAGATGAGCTCAACAATGTACTGCTTCTTCTTCACTGTTCAGTCAAAGGCTGGGGTAAGAGAGGAGACCTGTAAGTATTACTTAAAGTTGAACTTCGGGCAAAAAAAAAAAAGTTTTCCAATGCAGTTGTGCCCGCACTGTATGTGTCAACTGCTTGATTTTGTCCAGGGGATTGGAGAATGCAGATATACTTACCTTATTCTCTGATCCTCCCTGTACAAGACTGGTCCCTGTGGCTACAGTCACTGTTTCGCCATGTGTGTTTTTCTCTCTCTCCACCTGGGTTCTCTCTCCTCCTCCTTGCTCTGCCTGATCTCCCTAGACACCCTGGGAAATGTAGTACTTTGTCCCATCTTTCTATGTACTGTCTAATGCTACGTTATCAGACAGGGTGCCCCTACTCCCCCAGGCCCCCACAGCTGTTCAACTACACAGCTAGCAAGGAGACGTCTGCTTTAATGATTGATGTCACTTGTCACCGGCTCCTAGCGAACACCTGAGAAAAGTGCCATCACAAGGAATGCAACGGGAGGGGTATGTCAGCTGAAGTTTTCCATGCATGCTCACATCGGTGCGGAGCAAAGCAAAGCACAGCTCACAGCCTGTGCTCTGCACACATTTAAATGACATCAATCCCAAAAAGGCATGCTAAGTACACAAGGGGGTGGTGACAGCTGTGCTATGAGTATTGCCCACAAATAGGGAATCTTGATGGGGAGGAGCAGAGATAAAGAAAATGAGTGAAGAAATACACACATTTTTATACCAGAAAATGATTGTGGTTCTTAACAAAATGTATTTGCACACAATTTTCTAGACCACTATTATATTTTAAAGGAGCATGAGGGTTTGTTTTAAAATGTTTACATTCAAGCAGTGTAGGTACCTAAAATTGGTATCAGCCTCTTGTAGTCCTTGTATGGCAGCCGTTGAGTTGAAAGAGGAGACAAACAGTTCATGTGCTGACAAGGAAAATGTTAAGAGGAGGAAAGAGCAAAGAGGCAGATGAGCAAATTAGTGTACTGCTTCTTCTTTACTATTCAGTCAAAGGCTGGGGTAGAGCTGTGAGCATTAGGCCCCTTTCACACGAGGCGGACTCCGCTTCCACGGAGTCCGCCTCTGTCCGCCGGCTCAGCGGGAGATCTCTCCGTTGATCTCCGCTGAGCCGGCGGATGACAAGTCCCTCTCCGCTCACTGAGTGGAGAGATCGGATGAAAAAACGGACAGTGTGTCCGTTTTCATCAGATCTCACCCGATCCGATCCGCCAGCGACGGATCTGGACGTGGGGCCATACGTCTGCTTTTGGCGGATCGGACCGCGTCGGATGTCAGCGGAGATGTCTACGCTGACATTCGACGCTCCATAGACTAATATGGAGCGCCCGTTCAGATCCGCCATCAAAACTGACAGGCGGATCTGAACGGTCCGTCCATGTGAAAGGGACCTTACTTAAAGGGGTTGTAAAGGTTTGTTTTTTTCACCTTAATGCATCCTCTGCATTAAGGTGAAAATACACCTGTCAGTGTACCCAGCCCCCCCCCCCCCGTTTTACTTACCTGAACCCTCAAACTTGTCCCACAGGGACGCTCCATCTCTCTGCTAGGGGGTTCTCGGCTGTTGATTGGATAGATTGATAGCAGCGCAGCCATTGGCTTATGCTACTGTCAATCAAATCCAATGACGCGGTGGACCAATAGTGTGCGGTGGACTGTTCCTGATGTCACCACGCCCATAGACCTGCTCTGGAAGTGAGGACATCAAAAACAGTTCACTGTTGGATCCTGGGGGAGTGCCGTTTTCAGGTGGAGGGCAGGATCGGGTGATCATACGCTTTCTCCAATCAACTGGACTTAAACAAGCTGTTGACCCGTGCAATGCAGGCACAGCCCCACTGCATTGAAAATGTTTTTTGCCCCGAAGTTGGGCTTTAACTGCAGTAGAGATCAGGCCCCCTCCCTGCCAGTTGTTATCCGTGAACTGGATGAACAGAAATACAAATTGTTTGGCAGGTATATATATGTATTTCAACTGTGTGCTTATCTGTTTGTTTCATGTTTGGCTAAAAAACATATCACAGTAGAGAGACCTTTTTAATTCCCATACATTCATACGATGCTATAGAATCGTAGTTTATTTTTCATAAACAGAGGACATTTTTTTTTTTATACAATACTGTAGGAAACAGATCATTGCCACAATTTCTGCTCAGTCCAAATTATAGTGACATCTGATCCACAGATCGGAAACTAGGGGGAAAAAAAGGATTTAACAGGAATTTATAATGAACTAAAGTGTGTCTAGCAGCACTACTACTAGACATAATATATATATAGCTCGGCCGCATAATGTGCATAATAACAGCTGGTGCCATATAATACTACATACGACTTTGAAGTAGTAACCCTTTTCGACTTCAGGGCAGTAAGAAAGCTAAAGTTTATCAATAGGCTGTTGACGCAGCTGAAAGCACGAGGGTTAACCTGCAAACGAAAAGCGCGGTGGTAAAAGACATCTCTATCCAGTGCTCTCTCCAGACCTTCAACTCCTTACAAAGGACTCGTCTACTGGCACCACACTAAACCACCACATTTACAAACTGGAATATAAATAGCCATCAGACACGTTACTGTCCAACCAAGGCTCAGAGTGACTGAAAATTATTACCCCCTGGCACCTTTAATATAGACAGTGTGTAAAAAAATGGTTGATGGGGAAGGGGTGGGGGTTAGAGTCACTCCAGATGACACCAAGCCTTTATTACACGTACACAAGTTACAATTTGGTGTTGACATAAATCTGACACTTACCTCAATGAGGGAATTTTTTTTGGAGAAAACATGGAATGTCTCTATACTTTCCCCGAACATAAGGGGTTCCCTAGTCACCACCCCTTCTGAATGACCATTTTACCAGCTCCGTCAAGCAGCAGCAAAGCTCAGTAGCACTTCCCAGCTTTATTTTGGGTTAAAGAGAACCCATCTTCGGAAACCCGCTTTTTTGTAACACAGACTGTGTTGTTTATGTAAATCATATGAAATCATATTATGTTGGCTGAAGATATAAACAGTAGGGAAGGGCCCGGTGTTCGATTCGAACCCATGTTCGAATCGAGCACCGGGCGTTCGCTCGGCGAGCCCAGAACTATTGGGGCCGCTCGCATCAAATTCGTGATGCGAGCGGCCCCGCAATGCATTGCGGCCCGCGCAGTGCAATGCTGGCTGATGATTGGCCAAGCATGCACTGTGACCCCGCATGCTTGGCCAATCACAGCGCTGGCAGCGAGGAGAGCCATAATTGGCTACAGGCAGGATGCCTGTAGCCAATTATAGCTCAGGGGCTTTAGTACACACCCCACGGTATAAGAGGCCACCGCGCCGGCGGCCTCGCATATTCTGTTTCAGTCAGTGTCAGCGTGTCAGTGTGCTGCTGACAATATGTGCTCTATTTCTGGGGATATGTGTGTGCGTGCTGTTAGTACAGCATTGCAGTATCACATCTGGGGGGTGTCTATAGGTGGCCTGTGAAGGGGGGCAGGTTTCTGTGCTTAGAACTTTCCCTGCAAAAAAGTCATTTTTGCAGGAAAAAAGCTATTTAAAAGCACTCGCTGCTAATGAATTGATGGCTCCTGTAACACAGAGAACTGTCATTCATTAATAAAAAACAAAAAAAAAAGCGTGGGATGCCAGACGAGAAGGATGAGAAGACCAGCGCAAGAAGAAGCGGATCGGAGTAAGAAGCAGATGGAAGAAGATGGAAGAAGATGACGGAAAGAGAAGATGAAGAAACCGAAGGATGAAGAAAGAAGAAAGAAGATTTTAATAAAGGAATTGTCAAAGACCGTGTCATTTTTACAATTTTTGCAACTTTTTTGGTGAAATGGTAGGGGTACTTTTGTACCCCCTTACCATTTCACACGGGGGGGGGGGCGGGATTGGGGGTCCCCTTGTTAAAGGGGGCTTCCAGATTCCGATAAGCCCCCCGCCCGCAGACCCCCACAACCACCGGGCACGGTTGTGGGGAAGAGGCTCTGTCCTCATCAACATGGGGACAAGGTGCTTTAGGGGTCTTAGACCCCCAAAGCATCCTCCCAATGTTGAGGGCATGTGGCCTGGTACGGTTCAGGCGGGAGGGGGGCCGCTCTCGTCCCCCCTCCTTTCCTGCGGCCTGCCAGGTTGCGTGCTCGGATAAGGGTCTGGTATGGATTTTTTTTTTTTGGCTAGGGTTCCCCTTAAAATCCATACCAGACCTCAAGGGTCTGGTATGGATTTTGAGGGGGACCCTACTCCAATTTTTTTTTTTTTTGGCTGGGGTTCCCCTAATATCCATCCCAGACCTGAAGGGCCTGGTTATTGAATTTGGGGGGACCCCTACGCTTTTTTTTTTTTTTCATTTTTTATCAATGACTTTTTTTTTATGAATGAGTTTCAATGAATGACTGTTCTCTGTGTTACGGGAGCCGTCAATTAACATTAGCCGCGAGTGATTTTAAATAGCTTTTTTACTTTCAAAAATGACACTTTGCGCAGAGACAGTTCTAAACACGGGAAACATGCGCCCCTTTACATGCATACTACAGACACCCCCAGGTACGAAATTTAAAGGAATATTACACTTTTATTGTTTCAATTTAAGCATTATTAAAATCACTGCTCCTAAAAAAAAAGCCAATTTTAAAAAAAAAATTTGCATTGATACATGTCCCCTGGGGCAGGACCCAGGTCCCCAAACACTTTTTATGACATTAACATGCATATTAGCCTTTAAAATTAGCACTAATTTCGAACGTTCGCATCCATTATAACTAATAGGGTTCTAAAGCTCGCACGGACTTTAGGTCCGTTCGCGGGTTCTGGTGCGAGCCGAACGGGGGGGGGGGGGTGTTCGGCTCATCCCTAATAAACAGTGCTTATCAAAGTTTCCCTTAAAAGACTGACCAGTTTTGGGTAGCGAGGGCAAGAGTCAAAATCTGTTTTTTTTTGGCTGTGAGATGTTCTAACCCTTACAAAACCAGTAATGCCCCATACACACGGTCGGAAAATCCGACCACAAAATCCATCGGAAATTTTCCGACGGATTTTGCCCGACACTGGTGTTGCATACACACGGTCGGACAAAGTTGTCGGAAAATCCGATCATTCTGAACGTGGTGACGTTTGTTGCCTACGACGGGACTACGTAGAGGCTAGTAGCCAATAGCTTTGGTCTTATAATGTGATCTGAGCATGCGTGGCACTTTGTCCGTCGGAATTCGCTACACACCATCGGAAATAGTCTGATAGGACTTTGTTGTCGGAAAATTTGAGAGCAGGAGATAAAACTTTGTCCGTCGGAAAATCCGACGGAAAAAGTCAGATAGAGCCTACACACGGTCGGAATTTCCGACAACATTGTCCGATAGAACATTTTCCGTCGGAAAACCCGACCGTGTGTACGGGGCATAAGACACAGCCCAGACATCTCTATCCCCAACCTGGGTATTACAGTGTGTGCAATCAAAAATTGAAAAGTTATTGCGCTGGTAGCATAGTCATGCGCACAGGGTTAGCTGGGTGCTCCGCACACCCTAATCACCCCCTGCACAATAGCATTATTGCTCAGTGTGCTGGCAGAGAGATGGGAAAGATCTCCTCGTGACTGGCTCTGCCATAAGAAAAGTGCTTCCACACTTCTCTTTGACTATGCTGGTGGGGAGATGGGAAGAATTTTGGACTGGCTCATGGTGGTGAGAGTGTCATGGTCTGGGGCTGTATGAGTGCTGCCGGCACTGGGGAGCTACAGTTCATTGAGGGAACCATGAATGTCAACATGTACTGTGACATACTGAAGCAGAGCATGATCCCCTCCCTTCAGAGACTGGGCCGCAGGGCAGTATTCCAACATGATAACGACACACATGATAACGATACACCTCCAAAACGACCACTGCCTTGCTAAAGAAGCTGGGGGTAAAGGTGATGGACTGGCCAAACATGTCTCCAGATCTAAACTATATTGAGCATCTGTGGGGCATCCTCAAATTGAAGGTGGAGGAGTGCAAAGTCTCCAACATTCACCAGCTCTGTGAGGTCGTCATGGAGGAGTGGAAGAGGACTCCGGTGGCAACCTGTGAAGCTCTGGTGAACTCCATGCCCAAGAGGGTTAAGGCAATGCTGGAAAATAATGGTGGCCCCACAAAATATTGACACTTTGGGCTCAATTTGGACATTTTCTCTTAGGGGTGCACTCACTTTTGTTGACAGCGGTGTAGACATCAATGGCTGTGCACTCACTATTTTACATTGTAGAAAAGTGCCATTTCTTCAGTGTTGTCACATGAAAAGATATAACAAAATATTCACAAAAATTTGAGGGGTGTACTCACTTTTGTGAGATACTGTATGTATGTATATATATATATATATATATATATATATATATAGCACGCTGATAGTAGGTAGGGTTGCTAATAAATTTAGCTTGCTAGGTGGTAACTAGCTTGGCTGATTGATAGGGAAAAGTCAGGTAATCCCCTAACTCTGGATTTGATGCACCTCTCTCTTCTGTCACTAGGTGGCATTGTTGCCTGTGGCATTAGGTTAACCAGGGCATGAGTGGATAGGTTGTTTCAGCCAATTGACAGGGATATCTTTAGTCCCTTGGCCTGCTGGGAGAGCCTATTTATTCGGGAGGAGTCAGGTGATCGGGGGGGTTCTGTCCCACCTGGATGGCTGTCTGGGTGGACGTGTGTCACAAGGCTCCGGATTGCTAGGCCAGACGTCTAAGGCCTATCCCAGGAGCACCTGGCTGCTAGGCTGTCTGAGGCCTATCCAGGTTTGGGAGAAGCAGCGCAGGGTTGGGGTTTTCGGCCGGAAGCCCAACCAAGTTGCAGAGATTCCACCGGACGGGGAACCGCATCATTGCCAGCGGTGAAGGAGAAGCAGTTGCTACAAGGGACGACCACTCCTGTCGCCAGGGGCAAGGGATGATCAAGGCCAGAGGTAAAAGGAGGAATAGTCACCAGCAAGGGACAACCATTTCAATTACATGCCAATTACTATTGCATCTGCCTAAGGGTGTCCTGGCCCTAACCCTCTCTCCCTCAGTTCTGTTTAAGAGACAATAAATCTCTTTTCTTGCATTCCAAAAAGTGACTGGCACCCATGTTTCTAACTTGCAATACACCCACAATGCCTAATAACCCACATTACAAGGAAGGATGTCAGCTGTCCCTGACTGTGAAGGTCACCATTAGGCCTTTGGAGGTCAGGATGCCACTATATATATATATATATATATATATATATATATATATATATATATATTTACACACACACACACATTTGTGTTTGAGCTTTGGGTGCACACCCTAATGCAATAGGCTGCGCAAACCTAGGGCTGGTAGATCAAACGAGCTGCTAGCAAAAGACTATCGGATATGATTGTAAATAACATTGGATTTGTTGATGTGGCAGTGTATACAATGAATTGCAAAACAAAATAAATGATAAAGTGAGTCCCATGAATAACAAAAGTCCAATATCAAGACTTTAAGGCTGCATTCACACCTGAGCGTTTTGTAGCTTGAAGCCTGAAGCTACAAAACGCTAGAGGGGAAAAAATACATTATTCTCTATGGAGATGGTTCACATCTCCACTCCAAAACGCCTAAAGGCCTACGCCAGAAGCACAAACAGGTTCCAGACCCTTTTTTGTCGCGCGAATCGGGCAGATTTGGGCATTTTTATTCCTTTTACATTGGTGACCTTTTGCTCTGCACAAAATTTGCGGCAAAACGCGGTAAAAAACGCAGCGAATCGCGGTAAAAAACGCTGCAAATTGCGGTAAAAACGCCGCAAAAAAAACGCCGCAATTCGCGCGATTTTCTGCCTGAAAAGCTACGCTCAGGTGTGAATGCAGCCTAAGAGAAAGTTCCAGAAAGTGTAAAGCTCTAGTGCTCTGCCCAGCATGTTTTTTTAATGTAGGTATGGATGACAGACAAAAAAGTGGATCACCCTGGTGCGCCTCTACCATGCACTAAAAGGGGCTTCTTACCAGAGACAGTGGACTTTAAATTATTTATGAGAGTCACAAGCACGATGTAGGGAGTTATCATTAGAGATAGAAGCCCTTCACTGCTTTCTTTCTTTCAGGTAAGAGCGATCTCATAGGTAATGGTGAGTAGCTACTCCAACATGCCATATATAAAAATGGATCAAAAATATCCACATAGTGCAAAACTGTATGGTATGTTAATTTAAAAAGGAAGTACTTATTACTCACAATGAAAATGATTAAAACAAGCACATATACAAAGAATACAGGTCCAGGGGATTCAAATTGACATCATTGTGGAATCAGCAGGCGTGGTGACGTCACAAGTGTGGACTCGCTCTATAGACTCCGCCCACCCAGTCTCAGTTATCTCACATTGTTGTAGGACAGGTATTCTTTGCATATACAGTATCTCACATAAGTGAGTACACCCCTCACATTTTTGTAAATATTTTATTATATTTTTTCATGTGACATCACTGAAGAAATGACACTTTGCTACAATGAAGAGTAGTGAGTGTACAGCTTGTATAACAGTGTAAATTTGCTGTCCCCTCAAAATAACTCACCACACAGCCATTAATGTCTAAACCACTTGCAACAAAAGTGAGTACAACCCTAAGTGAAAATGTCCAAATTGGGCCCAAAGTGTCAATATTTTGTGTGGCCACCATTTTGTGAGCCCCAGACCATGACACTCCCACCACCATGCTTGACTGTAGGCAAAACACACTTGTCTTTGTACTCCTCACCTGGTTGCCGCCACACACGTTTTACACCGTCTGAACCAAATAAGTTTATCTTGGTCTCATCAGACCACAGGACATGGTTCCAGTAATCCATGTCCTTAGTCTGCTTGTCTTCAGCAAACTGTTTGGGGGCTTTCTTGTGCATCATCTTTAGAAGAGGCTACCTTCTGGAACGACAGCCATGCAGACCACTCTGATACAGTGTGCGGCGTTTGGTCTGAGCACTGGCAGGCTGACTCCCCCCCCCCCCACCCCTTCAACCTCTGCAGCAATGCTGGCAGCACTCATACACTCATATTTTCCAAAGACAACCTCTGGTTATGACACTGAGCATGTGCACTCACCTTCGTGGTCGACCATGGCAAGGCCTGTTCTGACTGGAACCTGTCCTGTTAAACCGTTGTATGGTCTTGGCCTAGATCTTCTTATAGCCTATGCCATCTTTATGTAGAGCAGCAATTCTTTTTTTCAGATCCTCAGAGAGTTCTTTGCCATGAGGTGCCATGTTGAACTTCCAGTGACCGATATAAGTGAGAGTAATAACACCAAATTTAACACACCTGCTCCCCATTCACATCTGAGACCTTGAAACACTAATGAGTCACATGTTACCGGGGAGGGAAAATGGCTAATTGGGCCCAATTTGGACATTTTCACTTATGGGTGTACTCACTTTTGTTGCCAGGGGTTTAGACATTAATGGCTGTGAGTTATTTTGGGGGGCAGCAAATTGACACTGTTACACAAGCTGCACACTCACTAATTTACATTGTAAATTGCATTGCAAAGTGTAATTTCTTCAGTGTTGTCACATTAAAAGGTATAATAAAATATGTACTCACTTTTGTGAAATACTGTATGCTTGTTTTAACCGCTTCCCAACCACCTCCTGCACATTTACGTCGGCAGAATGGCACGGCTGGGCAAAAGCACGTACCGGTACGTCCTCTTTAATTGCCCAGCCGTGGGTCGCGCGTACGCCGACGGCGGCGCGCTCGCGACCCGGTCGGGAGCTCCGTGACCACGGCCGCGGGACCAGCGGACCCGATCGCCGCTGGTGTCCCGCGATCGGGTCACAGAGCTGAAGAACAGGGAGAGGTCTGTGTAAACAAACCTCTCCCCGCGCTTCCTACACTGCCTGTCACTGATCGGCTGTTCCCTGTCATCGGGAAAGCCGTTCAGTGACGTCAGACGTAAAGCCACGCCCCGTACTGTAAAAAAAAACACACACGTCACAGACCTAACCCCTTCCCGGCCCCTAGTGGTTAACTCTTTCACTGCCAGTGTAATTTATACAGGAATCAATGTATTTAAATAGCATTGATTGCTGTATAAATGACAATGGTCCCAAAAATGTGTCAAAAATGTCCGATGTGTCGGCCATAATGTCGCAGTCACAATAAAAATTGCTGATCGCCGCCATTACTAGTAAAAAAAAAAATATTAATAAAAATTTTATAAAACTATCCCCTATTTTGTAAATGCTATAACTTTTGCGCAAACCAATCAATAATCGCTAATTGCGATTTTTTTTTTACCAAAAATATGTAGAAGAATACGTATCGGCCTAAAATGAGGAAAAAAATTATTTTTTTATATATTTTTTGGGGATATTTATTATAGCAAAAAGTAAAAAATATAGCATTTTTTTCAAAATTGTCGCTCTATTTTTGTTTATAGCGCAAAAAATAAAAACCGCAGGGGCGATCAAATACCACCAAAAGAAAGCTCTATTTGTGGGAAAAAAAGGACGCCAATTTTGTTTGGGAGCCATGTCGCACGACCGGGCAATTGTCAGTTAAAGCAACGCAGTGCCGAATCGCAAAAAGGGGCCTGGTCCTTTGGCTGCAAATTGGTCCGGGGCTGAAGTGGTTAATCATCTCACGAAGCACTGTTCAATCCATCATCCAAAAATTAAAAGAGTATGGCACAACTGTAAACCTACCAAGACATGGCTGTCCACCTAAAACTGACAGGCCGGGCAAGGATTTATCAGAGAGGCAGCCAAGAGGCCCATGGTAACTCTGGAGGAGTTGCAGAAATCTGCCCTTTATGGAAGAGTGGCAATAAGAAAGCCATTGTTGAAATAAAGCCATAAGAAGTCCTGTTTGCATTTTGCAAGAAGCCATGGGGGGGCACAGCAAATATGTGGAAGAAGGTGCTCTGGTCAGATGAGACCGAAATGTAACTTTTTGGTCTAAAGGCAAACCGCCATGTGTGGTGGAAGACTAACACTGCACATCACCCTGAACACACCATTCACACTGTGAAACATGGTGGTGGCAGCATCATGTTGTGGGGATGCTTTTCTTCAGCAGGGACAGGGAAGCTGGTCAGAGTTGATGGGAAGATGGATGGAGCCAAATACAGGGCAATGTTAGACATACAGCCAGAGCTACAATGGAATGGTTTAGATCAAAGCATATTCGTGTATTAGAATGGCCCAGTCAAAGTCCAGACCTAAATCCAATTGAGAATCTGTCGCAAGACTTGGAAATTACTGTTCACAGACGCTCTCTATCCAATCTGATAGAGCTTGAGCTATTTTGCAAGAAAGAATGGGCAAAAATATCACTCTCTAGATGTGCAAAGCTGGTAGAGACATCCCCAAAAAGACTTGCAGCGAAAGGTGGTTCTACAAAGTATTGACTCAGGGGGGCACTATACAAATGTATGCCACACTTTTCACATCAAAAAATTTGGAAAACCATTCATCTTTTTCCTTTCACTTCACAATTATGTGCCAATTTGTGTTGGTCTATCACATAAAATCACAATAAAATACATTTACGGTTTTGGTTGTAATATGACAAAATATGGAAAATTGCAAGGGGTATGAATACTTTTTCAAGGCAATGTATTTTATAGGACTCACTTCATCATTTATTTTGTTTTGCAATTCATTGTATACACTGCTACATCATGCTTCATTGGCTGTTTAGCACAGCAAATCTAATGTTATACATATTAGAGTATGTAGGAGTAAGGCATCACCTACACACGGTCGGAATTCTCGTCGGAAAAAGCTCTGATGGTTTTCCCGTCGGAATTCCGACGGAATCGCTCAAACTGTCTTGCCTACACACGGTCACACCAAATTCCGACGGTCTGTAACACAGCGGCATAAAACACGTTCTACAGCACTATAGAAGGGAGGTTTAATGCTTCCGAGCATGCGTCAAATTGTTTGCGAGCATGCGTCGGAATTTTATGTGTCGGAATTGCATACACACGATCGGAAAATCCAATCCAAAGTCCGTCGGAAATTCCGACAGAAAAAGACCGATGGGCATACACACGGTCGGAAAATCCGTTGAAAAGCTCCCATCGGACTGTTTCCATCGGAAATTCCGACCGTGTGTACGCCACATTAGAGTTTCCACACTATGCTATACCTATGCCCAAGGAAAAAGAGGCTGAGAGCACACCCTATTCTCCAACCACTCCTACCACCCCATACCCTCACCTACTCACTCTATGCTATAGCTGGAGGAAGAAAACTGTTTAACCCACCCTCCATCAACCTTAGTCACCAGCATTTCTTAAACTGGGGACTCCATAGCACTGGAGGGGTGGTGCATGTAGGTGGACACTGCTGCAAGGAGCGTGGCCTAGCAGGCACGGATCACTACTGGAGCACATTCAGCATCCCACAGTGATCTATTAGGGTGGCAGTCGCAATTACATGTCTTCCTCCACTAAAATGCTGCATTAGATTAAGAAGCCACACAGCAGACCAAAGGTGTCTGCAACTGTGGACTCCTGTGATTTTGGATAAATCAGTTTTATTGAGAAGTAAGCATTTGGCCATGACACTGAAGGGGTGGGGGTAATACATTTAGTCTATATGGGTGAGTGCAGGTAAAGTTAAGGAAAATTAAATGTTCAAACTTTTTGGGCACTAAACAGCCCTGATGAAGGAGGATTGTTTGGGTCTGCGAAACGTGTTTGCTCTCTTTTTCAGGTTGGTCACTTGTGGAATCAAATAAAGACTTTTGGACTCTGAGAAACATTTGTTTGGCGCTCCTTTTGGCTCAACTATATATAGAAATTCCTCTTGTCACCTGGTAACTTGGTGTTCTTGGAACACCTAATCCCGATCCTACAAATCTGCAGGACAGTGATTCTCAACTCCAGTCCAAATGACTCTCCACTCTATTTATGTATCAGTTAATAATGCATCCCCTTTTAGAGTGCAAAGTCAAGGCTTTACATTGCTATCAAAAGACAAGATTTTAGGCCGCTTTTGCTGGTTGAGGTAGTCCTATGTTGAGGTGATCCAGGAGGTGTCATTAAAAGTTTTTTGATGCTAAAATAGACAACAGCACAACAGTGAAACATTTTCATTCATGTGACACTTCTCTACTGTGTATGCTAGCAACTTCGGGTTTGAATGAAGGGGTTAGGCTTTTGGTAACGGCATTGCTTATCACTACCACTTCGGGGTGGGGATGCAGAATTTGAACTGCTGTCTCATGCAGCACTTTACATCACAGTGTCCCAGACATGAAGAATTTGAGCTCAGGAGCCAAGACTTTTTTCGTGAAACTCCCAAACACGACTCATTGTTCACCTAATCCTGAAACCAAGCTTCAAATATAGCATGTTAAAATCTCTAACACAACCAGGCAATTCGTGGAAGCCATGTACCAGGTTGAGGAGGAAATTCTTAATCAGTTTAACAATCCAGAGCTGTGCAAAGTGGAGTAATTCACAGATTCAGATTCTATTAATAAATCTCTCTTTTTTTATTTGATTACATTTGCAGCTTATCTCATTGGGGCTTTTATGAGCAATTAAAGGGCTCAGTCCACCCAAACTGATATTTCATTATTTTGGTCGATGCTGAAGAGTAAAATTACATTTACTTATACTGTTTGATAATTCCTGTAGTGATTTCTGCACTTGCATTTCTACTTTGCAAAGTGCAAGGGGAACTCACTCGTCTCATGGATAATAATATGCTGTGTAGGAATAAGCTACAAAGGAAATTTTTAGAAGACCATTTTTGTAACTAAAATCCCCTGCAGTATATTGCTGAAGTTGGATTCAAACTGTTGTGGTGCATTACCATACGCAAGTGTATGCTTTGTATTAAAGTTTAGGGGCAGTATTAAATGAGAAGTTCACCTTTAGCAACATGTTACATATTACACCTGTATTTAGTGAAATGAACAAATAAGTCAGATTGTAACATAAAGGAGGAGCAGCCAGTTCCAGGATGGGGATGGTCTGTGATGGATGGTTCGTCAGAAGGGTGGTTAGAGTGCTTGTCTAAGTATACCCTTCTCAGCCATGCAGGGCCGGGACAAGGGGTGGGCAGGAGGGGCGGCTGCCCCCGGCGCAAAGGTATATTGCAGGGGTAGGGGACACCCTGAGCTTAACCCTAAGGGAAAGGGGGGCACAGTTTGGCATCTTTGCCCTGGGCACTGGATGACCTTGTCCCGGCACTGCAGCCATGGGTCCCTATCCTAGAGCTGATGTGGTACGGAGCCTTTCCAGTGACTGGGACTAGACCATGGAAGAAGCAAGGCCTCACAAGTGAATAGTGTCCCCTGCACTGTTACACTCAAAATGCCTCTGAAGTCTAGTGTCAGGACAGGTAGGAACAAACCATTGTCACTAGTTGGAGAGAATAAACTGTCCTTCTGCTGTGAGGCCTGGTGAAGAAATAAGGCCTCTGGCCATATTATGGTGTTAACTCACACGAGTTCCTTCATGTGGTCAACATGCCAACAACTTGTATTGACAAGCCGGAGCTCCCCTTTCTAGAGTGAAAACACTTCTCCTGCTTAACCACTTCAGCCCCGGACCAATTTGCAGCCAAAGGACCAGGCCCCTTTTTGCGATTCGGCACTGCGTCGCTTTTACTGACAATTGCACGGTTGTGGGCCGTGGCTCCCAAACAAAATTGGCGTCCTTTTTTTCCCACAATTAGAGCTTTCTTTTGGTGGTATTTGATCACCCCTGCGGTTTTTATTTTTTGCGCTATAAAGAAAAATAGAGCGACAATTTTGAAATGCAATATTTTTTACTTTTTGCTATAATAAATATCCCCAAAATATATATAAAAAAAATTTTTTTTTCCTCAGTTTAGGCCGATACGTATTCTTCTACATATTTTTGGTAAAAAAAAAATCACAATTAGCGATTATTGATTGGTTTGCGCAAAAGTTATAGCGTTTACAAAATAGGGGATAGTTTTATAGCATTTTTATTAATATTTTTTTTTTTTTACTAGTAATGGCGGCGATCAGCGATTTTTATTGTGACTGCGACATTATGGCGGACACATAGGACATATTTGACACATTTTTGGGACCATTGTCATTTATACAGAAATCAGTGCTAGTTTAAATGCACTGATTCCTATGTAAATGACAGTGGCAGTGAAGAAGTTAACCACTAGGGGGCGGGGCAATTAAAGGGGACGTATATATACGTGCTTTTGCCTAGCCGTGCCATTCTGCCGACGTATATGTGCAGGAGGCGGTCGGGAAGCGGTTAAGCAAAACAGCAGCGTTGTCACCCTAACACTAAGAGTGGCAATCTGTAATTGGTAGAAACATTTACATGTACCTGCACTTTAAAAAGTGCACCACAATTCATAGTGTAGCGCTGACATCCTTGTCTATTGATGTGTGTTTGCATGCTTTAATATAAAGTTAATGGACATTACTATGTTTCCGTATCTAGAGCCATCTAGTGACCAAATAATGGTAATGCACTTGTAGATTATTACCTCAGAACAAGCAAAAAGACTTATACAGGAAATGACTGTTGTTTTGATCTGAAGGATGACCCTGTTACCTAGGAGTCTTGGGGACCTACCCATGAACACTCTCTTAACAGTGCATGCTGGGTAGAGTATAAAGGGAACCCGAGCGGCCATTTTGGGTCTCTTGGGATCTCGTGGCCGGCCTGTGAGGAACTGTGCGGAGGTCTCCTGGAGACAGCAGCTCGCAGTGATTGCGGAGCGCAACCTTGTTTGTTTGTAGAAGTGACCTGACGGTGCTTGAGGGACAGTGACCGGATTGAGGATCCAGAGACTCTCATCCGAGCATCGGAGGATCTGGCTCACCCAGCGGAACGGAGCGGAGCGACTGGCCTAGCTGATGTAGAAGCAAGCTGCAGTCACCGGACCGAAATTATTACACGGAGCACAGATCCAGTTGGTGAGCGGGTTACGGCCCAACATTTGTTAACTCTCACACACAGTTAGACTCACATACAGGCCTCACTGGAATTTGTAGTTCCAAGGAGGAGTAAGCAGAGCAACTGACACTGAGCAGGCTTGAGGCCTATCTACTCTGACGCCTTAAGCGTTGTAATATAGTTGTTAAAGTCACACCAGGAGCACCTTTACCTCAACCTAACTTTTCATAGACTGTGGATTACAAATCACAAAAGAGTTACTTTAGTTAGCGAAGAAAGAAGATCACGGACTAAGTACTTTAATTGAGATCTCACGCATAGCCTTTAAAGTAGGGGGAGCTCCCAGGTATAAATATATAGTTTTATATACATACTGTTTAAAATTTGTTTATATTGAAACTTATTGTGCTGTCGTCCTATGTTGGGATGACAGCACAATAACTGTAATCACCTTTTGAATATTTCTACAGTAAAATATATTTCTGGTTAAAGTATCCAGTTGTGTGGCGTACTGTTTTTCCCCACCAGGTGGAGCCAGTGGATTCTGAGTGTACAATACAGGTACTTGCATTTGTATTATATTGTATTGTATTGCATTGCACCACAGCTGTGCCAAGGGGATTGAGCCAAGTTAGTAGGGTTTACTGGTAGAGTGCATGCCCAAATCAAACCAGCAGCTCCTTCGGGGGTCAGTGCTTCAATAGATTGCTTACATTTGTGTATTAATGTGTGCTAAAACATAGTGGTCCACTAGAAGGGTGCATTCGGGTTCCATTTAAAATGAAAAAAAAAATGTGTCGCCGTGCATGGTGGTAATGGTCAGTAAAACTCAAGTTTTGCCACTTAAATATGCAACACACAGATCTGAATCTGGCCTATGAGTACAAAAACAAACACTCAAATGTCAAATTTCTCCCTCTGGTGCACTCTACACAGCATATTGTGGCGATTAATCTCACATGATCATGCTCTGCTCTAGTTGTGAGTAATTAATCACTACCACATACTACTGTTTAGGTTATACCATAGGGAACCTTTTGTTCGATTACTAAGCGAATGATTGCTACACCTAGCAAATATTCGCTGGTGATTTTAGTAGCATGACTAAGTCACTGAAAATTGCCTGCATAGCTTAGGCTATATACTGTGAAGACTGTAACAAGAAGAGTAAGAAAAATGAATGTGAACTTAAAGTGGAGGTCCACCCTAAAAAAAAAAAATTGCATTAAAATGCTCCTAAAAATGTTAAAAAAAAGCTAGGCAGATCGTCCTAATCTGCCACTTACTACACCGCGGTGATCTTCAGTTTTCTCCTCCTCGCGTTGTCTTCTGGGGAAGGTGGTGCGGTGTGTTCTGGGAACTGTGTGTATCCACCGGCCATTCACAAAGTGCCGTGCGACTCGTGCATTCGCAGTAGGAAACGGGAAGTGAAGCCGCGTTACCCTTACTTCGAATGGCGGCACCGAGACCTGATCCGATGGATGAATTGGCCGACATCGCGAGCACCCTGGACAGGTAAGTGTGCTTATTAAAAGTCAGCAGCTACAGTGTTTGTGGCTACTGACTTTCAAAACATTGTTTTTTTAACCGGACCTCCTTTTTAAAGATAAGTTAGAACAGAGCTGGGAACTTGGTGACTTGACCAAGCCCAAAAGATTCAGCCTATACGAAAACTTTTTCTTCGAAAATTGCTCTGTATTTGGCTCCATCCACCTTCCCATCAACTCTGACCAACTTCCCTGTCCCTGCTGAAGAAAAGCATCCCCACAACATGATGCTGCCACCACCATGTTTCACGGTGGGGATGGTTTGTTCAGGGTGATGTGCAGTGTTAGTTCAAAGTTCAAAGTGCACCATAGTTCAAAGTTCAATTTTGGTCTCATCTGAGCAGAGCACCTTCTTCCATATGTTTGCTGTGTCCCCTACATGGCTGGGATATTTTTTTATAAAAACCCTGCTTTAACCCTGCATTAAACTTCTTTACAACTTTATCCCTGACCTGTCTGGTGTGTTCCCTGGCCTTCATTATGCTGTTTATTCACTAAGGTTCTCTAACAATCCTCTGAGGGCTTCACAGAACAGCAGTATTTATACTGAGATTAAAATACACACAGCTGGACTTTATTTACTAATTAGGTGACTTCTGAAGGCAATTGGTTCCGCTAGATTTTAGTTAGGGGTAGCAATTAGAGTAAAGGGGACTGAATAAAAATGCACGCCACACTTTTCAGATAATTCATTTGTGAAAGAAATTAAAAAACATTTATCATTTTCCTTCCACAATTATGTGCCACTTTGTGGTGGTCTATCACATAAAATCCCAATAAAATACATTTACGTTTTTGGTTGTAACTTGACAAAATGTCGAAAATGTCAAGGGGTATAAATACTTTTTCAATGCACTGTAACTACATCAATAATTGCTTGTATGAAAAGGTTAGTTCACCCAAAAATGATATTCTAGTTATAAGTTGAGCTTGGTTGGCTGAGTCAGCCCCTGGCATCTCATGTTTTGGATACCCCAACAGCGAGATTATCATGCCATAATTCTTGACTCTTCCTGTCCTTATTATATAAGTCCAATAAAGTATTATATTTTTGGTGGCAGACTTTTTTGGTTCTTTTGTTACATGTGCCAGGATGGAGGGTAAATTCCTAATCAGTTTAACAATGTAGAGCTGTGCAAAGTGGAGTAATTCTCAGATTCAGATGCTATAAATAAATCTGTCTTCTTTTGTTTTGATTAATTTTGGCAGCTAAACCCATGGGAACATTTATGAGCAATTAATACCTGAACTAAAGCCATTATGATGTTCTTAACCACTTGCCGACCAGTGCACGACGATATACGTCGGCACAATGGCACGGCTGGGCAAATGGATGTACCTGTACGTCTCCTTTAGGACACGGCTTAGTGAGCACGCACCGGCAAAGGCGCCCGCGCGCCCGCCGCATACTCCATGAGCATGCCCGCGGGTCCTGCAGACTAGATTGTTACACAGAGCGGCAGAACAGGAAGATTCCCTGTTCTGCCTAGCAACATGACAGGGATCTACTGTTCCCTATCATCGGAAGCAGTGATCTCTGTCATGTTGTAGTGAGCCCCCCCCCCACAGTTAGAATCACTCCCTAGGACACACTTAAACCCTTGATCGCCCCCTAGTGTTTAATCCCTTCCCTGCCAGTGTCATTTATACAGTAATCAGTGGCTATTTGTAGCTCTGACTACTGTATAAATGACAATGGTCCCAAAATAGCGTCAAAAGTGTTCGATGTGTCCGCCATAATGTCGCAGTCCTGATAAAAATCGCAGATAGCTGCCATTACTAGTAAAAAAATAATAATAATAAAATTAATAAATTACATAAATCTTTCCCCTATTTTGTAGACGCTATATACATTTTTTTTTTTATGCAAACCAATCAAACCAATACCACCAAAAGAAAGCTCTATTTGTGGGAAAAAAAGGACGTAAATTTTGTTTGGGTGCAACGTCGGATGGCCGCGCAATTGTCAGTTAAAGCGACGCAGTGCGGAATCGCAAAAAGTGCTCTGGTCAGGAAGGGGGTAAATTCTTCCGGGGGTGAAGTGGTTAAATTTAATTTCAGCACCTTATTTCTGTTGAGAAAAATGCTACATCAATTAAAGTCTGTTGTGGTTAAAAGAAAACTTATTTTCCCATCATGCTCCTCCTTCACTTTCCAAAATCAGCCCACTATCCGATTTTGTTCTACTGCCGAGTCTGTTTCTTCTTCTTCAAGCAGCAGGTGGAATCCTAGACTGCGGTCTATGCTGGAGAGGCAAAGGTAACCAGCTAAATCTGATCTGCGCACTTTGTCAACAATATCAGAAGAATAAGTATATACTAGGTTTGTTACACGGTTATAGCTAAATTGAACAAAGTGTAACACAAGCCAAACATAAATACAATCGATAGTGTAAGGAGACATCCTGATCCTTGTTGGAAAAGACCTTGCGTGTTTATAACTGATTGCTGGCATTGCAACTGTGGGCACCCGGCTGTGGCTTCATGCGCGAGCGGCGATATGCGCCGTGATTGGTCACACAGTCATCGGGGACCTGTCACGTGTCCCAGATGACTGATAGGAGGGAGAGAGCCCTTCCTGCGCCGAGGGGAAGTGATGTCACCTGCCCGGGCACTGAAGGAGGCAGACTACGAGGGACCCCCTAGCAACAGGCATTTAGAGTTAAAAAAAATGGTTTCCAAATATTTTTTTTAGGAATTTTAGCATTTTTTTTTTTTGGGGTGCAACACCACTTTAAATTGAACAAGTTGAAGTTATAAGCTGATTGGTTACCATGCACAGCTGCACCAGATTGCACACTCTTTAGTTTTAGTAAATCAATCCCAATGACACCTATAAATTAGATCTCCAGTTTGCCATGATTTGAAGATCCCATGCACACAGGCGGTGAGAGGCATAAAAAATGCTGGTGTAAAAATCCAGGCGGTTTCCCATGTCTGGGGAGCCACAGATGCCATGCACAGCCTGCCATGCAAGTGAATTGCTGTACATTTTTGTAAACGCTGATGCTTATTTGCATCAGCATTTACCCACACTTAAGATGTATTTCTCAAATGCAGAGGCTTTTTTGTTTGAGAAATACATCACACATGAATGCGCAGGTAGAGGCCCATGCACACAAGTGTTGGCATGCACAACAGTAGGCGGCACCTGCAGCTCCACGGGCACGAAGAGTTGCCCAGATAAGGCAGGTGTCCCAATACTTTTGGCAATATAGTGTATTTCTCAAACGCAGAGGTTTTTTTGTTGGAGAAATACATCACACACGCATGCACAGGTAGAGGCCCATGCAGACAAATCGGCATGCACAACAGTACACAGCACCTGCAGCTCCATGTGCATGACAAAATACCCAGATATTTACACTTTTTTTGCCTCTTACAGTCCCAGCTTTGCAGCTTTACTTTTGTAGATTGGAACATTCATTATACTGAAAAATACAAAGGTAAAAAAAAGGGGACCAGCATAGTGTACACCTTCCTTAATTATGAAATTTAAAATGAGAATGTTGCACTCAATTCAATAAAACATATACAGAGGTTGGACAAACTTATGGAAAAACCAGGTAAACAAACAAAATCGCTACCTAATATGATGTTGGACCACCTTTGGCATCCAAGATGGCCTAATCTCTTCTGGGAATTGACAAATATAAGTCTTGGATAAAGGCTAATGGAATCTGATACCAGTCTTCATGCAAAAATCGTTCCAGTTCTCGTAGAGATGCTGGAGGCGGAAAACAAGCCTGAACCCTGTTCTCCAAAATTAACCATAGTGGCTCTATGATATTGAGATCTGGTAACTGTGGCGCCCAGGGAATATGCAAGACTCTACCTTCCAAGGTGATGATGGGGCCTGCAGAATACCAAGATTGCGCCTCCACCATACTTTACCGTTGGTACAAGACAGTCGTAAGCTTGGGACGGTGTTCGCCACACGTAAACATAGTTACATAGTAGGTTCGGTCGAAAAAAGACACAAGTCCATCAAGTCCAACCTATGTGTGTGATTATATGTCAGTATTACATTGTATATCCCTGTATGTTGCGGTCGGTCAGGTGCTTATCTATTAGTTTCTTAAACCAATCGATGCCCCCCGCTACGACTACCGCCTGTGGAAGGGAATTCCACATCCTTGCCGCTCTTAAAGTAAAGAACCCTCTACATAGTTTAAGGTTAAACCTCTCTTCTAATTTTAATGAGTGGCCACGAGTCTTGTTAAACTCCCTTCCACAAAAAAGTTTTATCCCTATTGTGGGGTCACCAGTACGGTATTTGTATATTGAAATCATATCCTCTCTCAAGCGTCTCTTCTCCAGAGAGAATAAGTTCAGTGCTCGCAACCTTTCCTCATAACTAATATCCTCCAGACCCTTTATTAGCTTTGTTGCCCTTCTTTGTGCTCGCTCCATTTCCAGTACATCCTTCCTGAGGACTGGTGCCCAGAACTGGACAGCATACTCCAAGTGCAGCCGGACCAGAGTCTTGTAGAGCGGGAGAATTATTGTTTTATCTCTGGAATTAATCCCCTTTTTAATGCATGCCAATATTCTGTTTGCTTTGTTAGCAGCAGCTTGGCATTGCATGCCATTGCTGAGCCTATCATCTACTAAGACCCCCAGGTCCTTTTCCATCCTAGATTTCCCCAGAGGTTCTCCCCCCAGTGTATAGATTGCATTCATATTTTTTGCCACCCAAATGCATTATTTTACATTTTTCTACATTAAACCTCATTTGCCATGTAGTTGCCCACCCCATTCATTTGTTCAGATCTTTTTGCAAGGTTTCCACATCCTGCGCAGAAGTTATTGCCCTGCTTAGCTTAGTATCATCCACAAATACAGAGATTGAACCCCCTCCTCCAGGTCGTTTATGAACAAATTAAACAGGATTGGTCCCAGCACAGAATCCTGGGGGACCCCACTACCCACCCCTGACCATTCTGAGTACTCCCCATTTATCACCACCCTCTGAACTCGCCCTTGTAGCCAGTTTTCAATCCATGTACTCACCCTATGGTCCATGCCAACGGACCTTATTTTGTACAGTAAGCGTTTATGGGGAAATGTGTCAAATGCTTTTGCAAAATCCAGATACACCATGTCTACGGGACTTCCTTTATCTAGATGGCAACTCACCTCCTAATAGAAGGTTAATAGATTGGTTTGGCAAGAACGATTCTTCATGAATACATGCTGATTACTGCTAATGATACCGTTTTCATTACTAAAATCTTGTATATAGTCCCTTATCATCCCCTCCAAGAGTTTACATACTATTGATGTTAGGCTAACTGGTCTGTAATTCCCAGGGATGTATTTTTTTTTAAATATTGGTGCTACATTGGCCTTTCTCAAATCAGCTGGTACCATTCCAGTCAGTAGACTGTCAGTATAAATTAAGAACAATGGTCTGGCAATTAATTGACAGAGTTCCCTAAGTCCCCTCGGGTGCAAGCCATCTGGTCCCGGTGATTTATTAATGTTAAATTTCCCAAGTCTAATTTTAATTCTGTCTTCTGTTAACCATGGAGGTGCTTCGTGTGATGTGTCATGAGGATAAACACTAGAGTTTTGGTTACTGAAGCCCCTCGATCCCTCGTGAAGACTGAGGAGAAGAATAAATTCAATACCTTCGCGATCTCCCCATCCTTTGTAATCAGATGTCCTTCCTCATTCTTTATGGGGCCAATATGGTCTGTCCTCCCTTTTTTACTGTTTACACACTTAAATAATTTCTTGGGATTTTTTTTGCTCTTCTCCGCTAAGTGTCTTTCATGTTCTATCATAGCCATCCTTATTGCACCCTTACATTTCTTGTTGCATTCTTCATAAAGTCTGAATGCTGATGATGATCCCTTAACCTTGTATTTATTATTACTCAATGGGATGCATTGGCTAATTCCCTTATTTAATATGCTCTTAAAGCAAACCCCTCCTCTCTCCTCTGTGTTCTTTGTTCCTAAGATTTTATACAGCTGTTCTGTGAAGCCCTCAGAGGTTTGTTAGAGAACATTAGTGAACAAACAGCATCGTGAAGGCCAAGGAACACACCAGACAGATCAGGAATGATGTTGGCAGCATTTGATGGCACAGTGACTCATTTGATGGCACAGTGGCAGCATTTGATGGGCACAGTGGCTCGTTTGATGGCACAGTGGCTGCAATTGATGTTTTTTTCAGAATTTTTCAGTTTGTTTGCGCCCCCCCAAAAATTTTGAGCACCAGCTGCCACTGTACAGGATCCCGAAAACCAATCACCACCTTCAGGCTTTCTAAGGGCGTAAAATGGTGATTTCACTTCCTCACTACTTAGTTTAAAACGCCATGAAGTGTCAAGATAGCACAAAACCCCCACAAATGACCCCATTTTGGAAAGTAAACACTTCAAGCTATTTGCTGAGAGGCAAATTTTTTTATTTTTTTTAATTTTCAAAACTTTGTCACAAAAAGCGAGATCTGCAAAATACTCAACATGCCTCTCAGCAAATAGCTTGGGGTTTCTACTTTCCAAAATTAGGTCATTTAGGGGAGTTTTGTGCTATCTGGGCATTCCATGGCCTCCGAATCTGTAATAGGCAGCGAGGGGTGAAATCAAAAATTTACACCCTTAAAAAGCCTGAAGGCGGTGATTGGTTTTCAGGGTTCTGTATGTGGTTGGACTCAGGAGAAGCAGCACAATGTATTTTGGGGTGTAATTCCACATATAACCATGCCATGTTTAAACAATATATCATTTAGTGAGAACTTCTAAAACATAAAAAATAAATTCCCGACATTTGTGGAAAAATATAAAATATCCCACGGAATCAACATGCCTCTCAGAAAATAGCTTGAAGTGTCTTCTTTCCAAAATGGGGTCATTTGGGGGGGGGGGGGGGTTTGTGCTATCTTGACATTTCATGGCCTCCAAAACTGTGATAGGTAGTGAGGAAGGGAAATCACCATTTTACGCCCTTAGAAAGCCTGAAGGCGGTGATTGGTTTTTGGGGCCCCGTACATGGCTAGGCTCCAAAACAGTCTCACACATGTGGTATCCCTGTACTCAGGAGAAGCAGCAGAATGTATTTTGGGGTGTAATTTCACATATAACAATGGCATGTGTGAGCAATATATAATTTAGTGACAACTTTGTGCAAAAAGTTTGTAATATTCCCGCAACTTGTGGCAAAATATAAAATATTCCATGGACTCAACATGCCTCTCAGCAAATAGCTTAGGGTGGCTACGTTCCAAAATTGGGTCTTTTGGGGAGGGGGGGAGGGGGTATGTGCTATCTTGGCATTTTATGGCCTT